>JAVANC010000009.1:20931437-21531437 GCA_033319125.1 Parnassius glacialis
GACTTCATTAGACGTGACCTCTCCAACTTAACGTTTAGGTTCAGTGTGCCTCTCACCATTCGGTGATCGCTGCCGGTTTTCACCCTCGCGATCACTGTGACATCACTGAACAGTTGTCGTCTGGTCGTCATAATGAAGTCAATCTCATTTTTTGTCGGACCGTCGGGGCTCGACCAGGTCCACTTCCTGTGGGGCCGCTTTTGGAAGAAAGAGTTCATCATAGAAAGTCCCTCTTTCTCCATGAAGTCGGCCAGCTGCTGGCCCCTTGGGTTCCGTTGCCCTGTTCCGAAATTCCCTACTTTCAGCTCACCGTTCTCTCTTGTGCCTAGTTTTGCGTTGAAGTATCCCATTAACACCGTATAGTGGGTTTTGGAGGAATGCATGGCTCTAGAGATATCCTCATAAATTTCCTCCACCTCCACATCGGGGTGTGCCGAGGTTGGTGCGTGACCTTCAGCGAATACCCTTTTGGTGATTTGGTTATTCTGAGTATTATGTACGCAACCCTCGTCGACACACTCCCAATCTTTACAACGTTGTTAACGAGAGACTTGTGGACGACAAATCCGAAACCTCCTTGGGACAGATGGTCGCCCTCCCGGTGGTAAAACAAATTGCCGGATTCGGGGATTACCGTGTCCTTCCCCTCTCTTCGGACTTTGGATAATCCTATGACATTCCAGCACAACTTGTCTATCTTTTCTTACAGTTCCAGGATCTTCTCGTCAGTCCTCAGGGTGCGTGCGTTATAAGTTGTCAGGTCGAGTGGTCGTAGGTGGCAACCGAACTTCCACCGGAGATTCTTAGCACCCCCTGCCCCGCCATTACCATGGTCGCCACCGTAGCCAGGAATAGCGGCGCCGCCGGGGACTGCAGGCCGTCTCTTCGTTACTTTCATGGGGGGTATATTGCCATAGTTGCCACGCTTGGCGAGCGGGTTGGCAACCGCAGTGTTTTTATTGTTATTTTGTTGTTATCAGAACGATACTGCTGTCCATCCTCTGCCTCAATTTCCCTCTGTAGCCTTTTACGACACCCACGAGAAGATATGGGTTAGTGAGTATTCTTACCCGCCACTATACGGGCTTTTATATAACAAAAGTCAAAACCTCAAATTTTGGAGATGTTCCAGTACTATTTTCGTACAACGTTTCTACATTTTGAAATTGATAGAGTGAGATACTAATGTAAAAAAGACAGTGTCACAGACTCTAGTTAAGAAGAAATGCTGACATCGGAACATTACACAAAAAAATAATGCTGCACTATTAAGTTTTCATTAAAATAGGTTCTGCAGTAATTTCAAACAAAAAAAAACTGTAATGACCTTTCCTCCTTAGACTAATAATTGTAGTCTTATTCACCGTTTTTTTTTTATTTTAGTCTACCGTCAAACAAATTTGAATTATTCTGTTATATTGAATAGGTGTGTTCGGGTGACTTCAGGGGTGTTCTCATATAAATTTGAAGAAAAGTTTCATTCCCAAGGTTGCAAAAATAGGGAATTGAAGGTCTTTGATTCTTCTTTACACACTGTCCTCATACCAACTTCAGAAAAAAAACGATCAGAGGAGATAAATTATTCTTGTTCTTCAAGTCGCTTTTACTTTTTTTTAAAGTTGATTATATTTTTTTAACTTTTTATCAATTGTTTTGTCTCCTACAGCCTATCCATTTTTAATGCTGCTTTATATTACATCTGCGGTATTTGTCTAATCATTGAATATTGTACAATCGACAGAATATTTAATTTCCTGGTAGAGTACATTTTAACGATATTATGTGCATTAAAAGTGCTCCATAAGGTCCTATTTTTTTGGGAATTGTCTAGAAATCAAAAGTGAAGAAACAGAAACATACATTTTGCAGACGAAATGATTAATTAAGATCATCGATATAAGGGTAAGTCTATGATTAGAACACTGCTCGAACTCCTCCAAATGGTCGAAACGGACCACAATGAAACACAGTGGCTCTGGTTCGTCACGCCAAATACTGACTGCGACCTCTTTTCGTCACGTTCGGCAATGTTTCGTACTGTTTAATAACGTTTAAAATGGGAAAAATTATGTATTTATCATGTATGATATGCTATTATGACAAGACAAAATTCTTTCATTCGTTTTTAAGTCAGCGCCATCTGTTAAATATCGGTAAAATTATTTACATGAAAATTATTTCTGTAGAAACAGTAAGCTAAAAGCTAATGTCGTTTGTAATATTTTTTAAAGATGGCGCTTAAACAGATATATGTGAAAGTTACTTTTATAATAATAATTGAAATTATCTAGGAATGAATTCATAAAAATAAAAATTTAACAATGATAAAAATATTTAAATGTTAATTAATTATATGTTTATATGTATTATAAGAAACATATTTCTAAAAAATAAGCTAAATTATATTGTACCTGAAATAATTGTGCTATCCTTTCAAATAAATATTACAAAATAAAACTCCGATAGCAATAGTGCAACTAATAATATCGAGGACCTTGCCTATTTCTGAATCATGTCAAGTACCTACTATGAATGTGTGACTCAAATATGGTGCAAATGAAGAACAGATTCTAAAATAACTATTTGTACGCTTCACGGGCTTAGAATCGTAGGTTATCTATTGTATTTATAAATATTTTAGCCTTAATGTTATTACAAGCAATTGCAAAATCAGCGCAAAATCTAAGATGGTCCATCTTGGTTGTTTATGTAGATGCTTATCAAAGTTGGTGTACAGAAATTGTTCCGCTCTGTTTCTTTTTTCTTTAGTACAAACTTTATTTCTGATTACTTCGGCAGATAAAAATATTGGTAAGTGTTTTCAATTTTTTCACATAAAGTTTTGTTTTGACGACTAATATAAATTTAATTGTATTTCCTGTATAGAAACTAAACATAATTTAAACAATAATAGGTGCAATATTTGATGATGGCAGTTTTTTGTACGAAGCTGCATTTAATGTGGCTATCAAAGTGGCGTCGGAAAATCAAGAAAATCCTTTTGTGGCAAATGTTATTAAAACTTCACCTGGCGATATCGTAGAAGCAGAAAATGCCCTTTGTTCTCTATTAGAGGTAAGTGTAGTATTAATGACTCTTAGTGCATGAAAAAATACAAAAAATTAAATGTAAACGTACATGTAATTAAATACATAAACATATTATTTGTGTTAATTTCAGAAAAATATATTTGCTGTATTTGGACCTGTTCATAAAACTTCTCTACAACACGTACAATCCATAGCGGATTACATCGAAATGCCTCAAGTAATCACTGAATTTATAGAAACACAAAATCGTAATTGGTCTGCTGTAAATTTATATCCCAGTTACTTAGCTTATTCACAGGTGACAAAAAAAATGACTTGTTTATAAAAATGTTGCAAATAAGAAATTTTCTTAATGTATATTTTTATCAATTCTAGCTATTTACAGATATAATGGCAATAAATGGTTGGACTGATTTTACAATAATTTACGAAGGTGACGAACTGTTACCATTTATAGACACTATTTTAACTATGCAAAATGTAATTACAGAAGAAAATATTAGAATAAATATTGTTCAACTACCCGATGGCAATGAGTACAGGTATTTATTGTAATAATTTTTAAGCAATTATTGTACACTGACTTGTCGGCGTTTCATCCATTATAATTAATATCAACTTATTAATATCAGTTTTCTTAATCCAGAAACCAATTAAAAACTATAAAAATGTCTGGCTCTGTTAATTATTTAATAATAAGCGGAAGAGAAAATTTACCCCAGATTCTTCTACAAGCCCAGCAAGTTGGAATCATGTCTGATGAACACAGCTATTTAATTATGAATCCTGATTTTCAAACTGTTGATATGGAACCATTTAAGCATGGAGGTTCTAAAATTTTAGGTAAGTATTTCACAAATGTAGTTATTAAAGTTAACATATGGTTTAATTCATAAACTTGTGTGACTCCTATTTTAGGTATACGATTTTTTGACCAGAATTCAAAGAATATTCAAAATTTTATAATAGCGTTAAATGAAAAAGTGATTGAGTTATCTGAAGGAAATATTGAAAGTGTTGTTCCAGAATTTAGGCTTAGTTTGAGTTTAGCTTTACTATACGATTCAGTTATCTTGTACACTTCAGCCATAAATGCAATAGGCTTGGACGAAGGTTCCAATATAACGTGTGAAAATAAGGAGAATTGGAATTTTGGGTCAAGTATTATAAATTTTATACGAACTGTGAGTAAATTTAATTGAAACGTCAATATCGACCAATAATAATTAAGAAATATATTACCAAATAAGTTCCATTGAATTTTATTTTGTAGATAGAAATGGATGGGCTCACAGGGACTATAAAATTCAATGAAGATGGCTTACGTTCTGATTTTGAAGTAGATGTACTTGAAGTCATGTCACATGGATTGGAAAAGGTATGTATTTCAATAATTAATATCATAAAGGTTTATAATCATCATCGAAACGCATTACATGTCTAATGTGAGTCAAGTTTATTTTACTCAACAGTAAAAGTTGAGTAACGATCATAAACCTGTAGTATTATAAAGTTCTAAAGATCCGTGGTAATAACTCGCTGGCGGAATCAATGCTTTGATTTGAGTTGGGTTTTAATGAAGTGAAACATCAAATAGAAATCTACGATTAGTTGATACCAAGCGCATGTTATAAAAAGGCACAGTTTCATTCAATATATTTAAATATATTGAATGAAACTACACCTAATAGTATAAGATACTTTATTGCGCTCTTGTTCGTAGCCATTTGGAGTACGCATCCCAAGGGCGGAACCCAAATTATAACATTTAAATAGATAGGCTTGAGCAAGTAATAAAGCATTTTCTGCGTTTTTTGCAATTTAAGACGCAATTTTACACTGATAACTAGATTTCGCGGTGTAAATAATTTTATATTTTGCCTCTGTACGAACGTAGGCGCATAGCAGATATGATTTATCTTTTTAAATTGGCAAATGGCAATGTTGGCTGTCTGGAGCTACTAAGTTATTCTTTACAACAAGAGCTACTCTATTAAGAAAGCCTCGCTCACTCCATGTGCTGCAAACCCAGACTAAATACAGGCAAATTTCTTTTATGATATATGCATGCAAAACTTTTAATGAGATTTCTAATAGTATTGACTTGGATCTGTTTAATACCAGTTTTTCTCGTATCAAAAATATTTTAGCGCAAAATTATTTTATAGAGTGTTCTGTAAAATTTTGTTAGTTTACTGTTTGTCTTAATCGATGTTTATCTTTTACCGACTAAAATTATTGTTTTTAAGCTCATATTGTCTATACATGAAAACTTTTAAATGTCCTTCCGGTTTTTATTCATTTAAAGTATAGTAAGTTGCAGCCTATTTATATCCCACTGCTGGAGGGCAGGCCTCCTCTCATTTCTGAGAGGGTTTTAGGGCAAGGAAATTTCCGCCGCGCTGCCCCAATGCGTGTTGGCGAACTTCACATGTCTTCAAAATATTTTTTTCTTATTTCTCAGACATGGAGGTTTCCTCACGATGTTTTCCTTCACCGCCGAGCACGTGGTAAATTAGCACTTAAAATTGCAATTAACAATTTCATTGGTGCCGGCGGGGATCGAACCCGGGTTGCTCGAGTACTGTTAAGCTTACAGCGAGCGCTAACCATCTGAGCTACCACGGCTCACAGCTACCAAGCGCATGTTATAAAAAGGCGTTGAATTATTCATGAATAAATAAATGAATTATTTAAAATAAATAATTCATTTATTTACTGGTAATGTTTACTGTAACTTTCCAAAAAAAAATTGTTTCTGATTAATTAGATAGGTTCATGGACAGCTGAAGGCGGTTATGTTAAAACAAGAGTAATTATACCGCCAGTCGAAGAAAAAGGAAGTGACTCTATGAAAGGAAAACATTTTATAATACTAACTGCTTTGGTGCGTAAAAAAATTACACTTTTTAGTATATATATTATTTAGTATCTGGAGAACCGAACTTTTCTCAGTTGTCACCTATCTGGAAAGACATGGCAAGTAAAAATGATCTAATTGCAACATTTCATCCAAACCGTTAAAGCCGTTTCCGAGAAAACACATACGTATTTACAAGAATTGCTCACACACACACACACACACACACACACACACATATATATATATATATATATATATATATATATATATATATATGTACATACACACACAACAACAACGTAAATAAACACATAAACACGGTATAGCGTTAATTTAACACCACATGAATTCCAAAGAATATGTCAATATTTTCTTAAGACGTATATATCCAAGAAAACTATTTAATAATTTATTATTTTTATAATTTTTATGCAAAAAAAAGAAAACGTATCTATCATGAAAATCATCTATTAATTATGAAAGTATATTTTTTAAATTAAAAAACAAAGTAAAGTAAAAACCTTTTAAGGGCGGTTTAAGAGTTAATAGTTAGCACCCGTAACATTCACAACGGATCTGCATCAGTTAGGTAATCTTAGAAATCTGTTGCGGAATATTGTCCTAGTTCCTACTGCGATGCATTAAAAGTTCTTTTGTACCAGATTTTCAGGAAAATTCCTCAAAGCATATTCCAAGCATACTCAATAGGATTTAAATCTAGGGATTATACTGGCCATTTTGGGGCCGTGACATCATGTCCGTGCAACCAAGCTGTTACTACCCTGACCGTATTTTTTATTTTTTGTCACGCATAAGCAGGAAAGGAGAATGGGATTTTGGGACTGAAAGTAACTAATTGATTAATACTTTAAAAAATTGGCCATATTTTTCTAAAGTGAAATACAAAAAAATAGCTCTGTGTACTAGATTGTAAACAGAGCTACATTTTTTGTATTCGCATTCGAAAATACACACAACAGACTATAGTCTTTTGACCAATTGCATCACCGTAACATTTGGTTGCCTTCTCACAGCAATTTTCAAAAAATGGTCTTGTCTGGGTCTAATAATGCGGCTTGATTCTGGATGTCTCACCTTCACCTCCCCTGAAGCACGATAGCGTGACCACAAGCTCGAAATCACTATTTGCCTTGTGCCTATTACTACAGCGACGTCACGTTGAAAGCACCAGCCTGCAGCAGTACCTTTGCTCTTAACATCTCTTCTACAGTTAAATGTCGACGTTGCATTGCAATAAATGTCAAATTATCACAATTAACCCAAATTGAATCAAAAAGATGTTTAAATAGCGATATTCAAAAAAAAAAAAGAAACAGTTAAGAATAACTGTTTCTTTTTTTGCACAGGCGTACAAAGTTCGCTTCCTCTAGTTCAACACAATTTTTACCGCAAATGCAATTTATTTTTTCTTTTATTTAGTATTAATCTATTAAATTTTGTATCAATCTGGAATAAATGACGAATATTAAAAACATTTTAAAGTGGCCAATCCTTTTTTTACTTTATCCCTGTTATTAAAAATATCCTATACCGTTTTGATGTGTTTATTTTATAGATATATGGAGGAGGCCTTTGCAGTATTGGAATCGTGAAGCGCTGTGATGATACTGATGATGATGATGATTGTAATTCTGTTTTTTCTTATAGAAGACACATGCTAGCATGTGGCACACCTGGTATTAAGTAAATACCGTCGTGTTACTCAAGGGGGAATCCCAGATGCGTTGCACGTCTTTTAAAAAAGAGTAGGGTCTTTTCCTGAACTTTGCTGTCGTACCAGTCCGGAAAAATTGATGATTTTTTATACTATAAAGGTGACAAACGAGCACACAGTCCACCAGACGGTAAGTGAATGCTTCAACCACAATATAGCTGCAGCTTGGTTCTATCACGTTAAAAATTTAATTTAATAAAGATATATTTTTAATATTTATTATTACTTATTGGTAAATACAAGACTTCTTTGCCTTAATTTAAAATTTATTTTCCTCTTTGTATATCCCAACAGAGTGCTCCATATGGAATGCTTAAAGAATCATCAAGTAAACTTGAAGGTAACAATCGTTATGAAGGTTTTGGAATCGAGCTTATAGAAGAACTTGCTAAGATGAATGAATTTAATTACACATTTGAAATACAAGCAGACGGTGTATATGGATCTTACGATAAGAAATTACAAAAATGGACCGGCATGATGGCGAAAATAATGGATGGTGTAAATTTTTATTTTTTTATTGCATTACTGTTCTGAAATTTAAATAAAATAAAATAGAATCAGTGACAAATATTTCATTTTACAGTTTTTACATATATATTTCAGAGGGCTGATTTCGCTATAACCGATTTAACTATTACTAGTGCAAGACAGAAAGTGGTTGACTTTACAAATCCTTTCATGAATCTAGGAATAACAATTCTTTACAAAAAACCTACTAAACAACCACCTAATTTGTTTTCGTTTATTTTTCCATTTTCATTTGAGGTGGGATATTTCAATTATGTATATATAATATTATATATGTATAAATTTTCTTTTTGTTAAATTTACATACATATTTCAGGTGTGGGGTTGGTTAGCTGGTGCGTATGTTGGAGTTTCAGTTCTTTTGTTTATATTAGGAAGATTCGCTCCTGAAGAATGGCAAAATCCTTATCCTTGTATTGAAGAACCTAAAACTTTAGATAATCAGTTTACTTTAGCCAATGCTTTCTGGTTTACATTAGGAAGCGTCCTTACACAGGGATCTGAAATTGCCCCAATGTAATAAAACTGTTTTTTATTTCAATTTAAACTTAAGAATGTTTGTTATACATTAGACATGTCAACTTTTTATCTTATTTATTAGTATTATTTTATTTTTATTTATTTAATGTTATTACATTTATATTTATTCGATTTCAATATTTATATTTTGATTGTTGTTATTTATATTTTGTGTAGTATTTGTAGCTATTTGAAATTTTAGAGCCGTATCAACGAGGATGGCTGGCAGTATGTGGTGGTTCTTTACATTAATTATGGTGTCGTCATATACTGCAAATTTGGCTGCATTTTTGACCGTTGAATCGAAATTCTACGCTATCAAAAGTGTATCAGACTTAGCAAACAATCCGTACGAAATTACGTATGGAGCAAAGAAAGGTGGAGCTACTTACGGATTTTTTAAAGTAAGCTATAGTTAAGAACTTGATATATAAATATTTATCAAGTTATTAAGTTTTTTTGTTTTAATTTAAGTTTTCAATATTTTTTATCACAGGAGTCAGATAATTTATTATATCAAAAAATGTATGAGTATATGGATGATCATCCAGAATTAATGACAGCATCTAACGAAGAAGGCTTAGGAAGGTATATATACGTTAGACAGTATAGTTTTAGATTTAATGGGCAATAATAATTTCTATTTAACAATAGATAAGATATCAAGTGATTATCATCTACAACGCACATGGTGTGCTCATAACATTTATATTTTTTTTAGAGTTAAGTCCGAAAAGGAGAACTATGCATTTCTAATGGAGTCAACCTCAATTGAATATATGGTAGAAAGAAACTGTGACGTTGCTCAAGTGGGAGGTTTACTTGATAATAAAGGTTATGGAATCGCTATGAAAAAAAGTAAGTTAATTATAGTAGCTCAGGGGCTAAAAGTTCGCTGTAAATTTCACATTATGTGAGCATCCCTAGTTCGATCTCAGCCTGCAACAATGAAATTGTTAATTGCTTTTTTTAAGTATTTTAATTAATTGCTATTTAAGTGTTGATTGACCACGTGCTCGGTGGTGAAGTAAAACTACGTGAGGAAACCTGCATGTATGAGAAATAAGATAAAAAAAAATTTTTAGAAAACACGTGAAGTTCGCCATCATGCATGGAGGCGGACATTTTCTTGCACTAAAACCCTCTCAGAAATGAGAAAAGGCCTCTGTGTCCAGCAGGGGTACGTATAAAGGCTGTTACTTTTTTAACTTTAAGTCAATTATAGACAAATATAGATGTAATGGGGAACAATTTATAATTACTATTATTATTTACAGATTCACCATACAGGCAACCAATGAGCGAATCGATTTTACAACTACAAGAAGAAGGCAAATTAACACGAATGAAAGACAAATGGTGGAAAGAAAAGAGAGGAGGTGGTGCTTGTGCGGTAAGAGTACTCTTTATTATTCTATAAGAGATTAAACTTCGTTTTCGTAAGCGTAAGTTATTATTTTTTTAAAGGATGATGACGCAAGCAGTGGAGATGCACAGCCGTTGGTTTTAGCTAACGTGGGTGGCGTATTTATAGTTCTTGCAGCTGGCTCTGGATTAGCAGTAGTCTGCGCCTTTATTGAAATGATTTTCGACGTTTGGATGATATCGTATAAAAATAAGGTAACACTAGTTCTCGAGTTTAATATACATTTCTGCATTATCGCTATAATTATATTTGTACATAGTTGTGTACAAATATCATTATAGCGATATATAATCATGTATAACTTAAATAATGTATACACTTATTGTTATTTCGTCAACGTCATCATCACTAGATTAAAAAGTCTTGCATTAAGTAAAATATTACACCGAAAATTAAATATTTTACTTAGTCATTCGTATTCAGAATTTTAAATAACACTGTATCATTATCTCAGGTATCGTTCAGAGATGAACTCATAGCGGAACTGAAATTCATCCTAAGCTTCAATGGTGATACAAAGCCAGTCCGTCACCGAGGATCTACTGGATCAAAAAGTTCTATAAAGGAAGGAGAAGAAGAGTGTGAAAACGGTGAAATAGTGTTTAACGGAGACGAAAATCGAGTTAATCCGGCTCCTACTCCACGTTCTGAAAGATCATCGCACTCACATCATAACGTGCATAGTCGAAGGCAAAGCAATGCTATTCAAATTGCCAAAATGCGTAGATTTAGTTAATCTGTAATAACAAATATTAAAAACACAAATTGTAATACATTTGTGTGTTAGATTTTTAATTTCAAGCACATTAATAATTTTATTATTGTCGCGACTGTTTATTTATATGTTAAAAATGTTATAAAAGAAATATTACTTTACAACTTACAATATTTTACTTTTTATTTATAAGGGTCTATAATAATATTTAAATATAATATATTTTAATTGAAAACTTGTATATGCTTGTTGGGCACTTTTGAGATGGGGAAAAAGCACTGAACTCACGAGACCGTCACACTCCCCCATAGACATGTACATCAATCCTCTGCTAAGAATAAAACTGCAGATGCGTTGTCACCCCTGAGATCTAAGCTGGAATGAGTCGTTTTTAGTAACAAGGGTCTCCGTTTCTTTACACTCACCATAGCCCGCTAGTGAGGTCCATTAGACCAAAACTCTCGTGAACTAGTTCAAGGTCAAACTCGAGTCTACGACCTCCCAGCGCTTAGATAAAACCCCACACAAAATAGACTTGCCAGTGGCAGCCATTGAGACGATAAACTCCCTATCGGCCCACCTCCCGTCAGTGATGGAAAAATGCTCACGTAATTCGGGTGTTGAGCAATCAACACACGTTATTGGAACGTTATAGGAATCCCAAATCCAGGGAAACCGCGCAACTTAGCCTCCATTTACAGACCATTAGTCTCTTCAGCACACTGCGGAAAATTTAGGAGCGGCTCATATTAAATCTCCTCCGAAAATACATCTTCGCATATAAGTTTCTTCTTGACGAACAGTTCAGACTATACACAAACCAGATCCTTTTTTGCCGTTTTTTTTTGCCTATCGGAAAACATTCTCGAAGGCTTCTCTCACTCGAATAATTACCGTTCCCTCAATGCCAGTAGCAAAAGTAAACTTCCTGAAGACACAAGCTATATCTATATAAAACTTGCGTAAAACCTATTATGTAATACACTACGCTTGGGTGCACCCAAAACTAGTCTATATGGCTTCCAAGTCATCCAAAATAATTTCATGCGCAAAGCCAACGGAGCCCGATGGTACCAGCGAAACTCCGATGTACACAGGGATCATCAACTTCCGACGATCTCTGAGTATTTCAAGGAAATGTCTCAGCGATACTTCGAGAGTACCGGGACATATTCCAAGCTGCTAGTGGTAAATGTAGCCATCTACGTTCTGACTCCAAATGTCACGATCACTCTCAGGAGGCCACGTGACGTTTTAATTGAACCCCCAGTTGCGTCAGACTCCGGTGACCCAAATGTCACCGGCCCATCACACACCAACATTACAGACTCGTCTAGTATCACAAACACTTAC
Source organism: Parnassius glacialis (assembly GCA_033319125.1). Taxonomy (NCBI): domain Eukaryota; kingdom Metazoa; phylum Arthropoda; class Insecta; order Lepidoptera; family Papilionidae; genus Parnassius; species Parnassius glacialis. The sequence continues at coordinate 20,943,630 of JAVANC010000009.1, forward strand.
AGGGGAACGGATACGACGTAGCGTGCCCACAGACGTGCGCGCCGCACATCCCTCCACGCCGCGTATACACCGTAAACCCGCATGCAAGGGCGGTTCTCACAGCCCAAAATATCGAACGAAACGAGTTAGCCGTCAGAGCCGGGGGCCGCCACCTTTGTTCGGATGGCGCGGCGGTTAAATAACTCATGCGTGACACGAAAAGTTCACATAGGTGAAAACTTTACTAAAGTAACGTTGCACTAAAATAAATAATGTTCACCCACCTTTCTAGCTCGTGGTCTAAAAGGTAGCACTTACATCATCAGAAACCAGAAATAAATCACTCACCCTACGAAACGTAGCAGCAATGAGCTGCTATATTTATACCAGCGTAAGCGCTGGTATTCTTTGAGAGTGTGATCCTTCCCTGTTTGAGTAGACCGATTCTATTTTATTCCCAGTTATCTTTTTGCCAAATTACAACCACGGTTTCATTGATACGTGTCAGCCATTTAATTAGTTAGGCCTTGATTAATTAGACGTACTCTGTCGGAATGTCACATGTGATGCGTAGAAAGGGCGCTTTGTTAAAGATGCCTATAATTGTTACTAATAATTAAAGCGGCGAAAGATCTTCGGAATATTTTTACAGTGTAGTAGTGACAAAATAGTTATTTATATTAAGTTTGAATAATACCAGTTTTATAAAAATTTATAACTGGTGAATCGTTGGCAAGTGTTGACGGCAGCAGCTACTTCTATCGTAGGCGAAGTCATGTCGAACTTTAAAACAATGCGGTTAAAAATATAGTTAATAATTACGGTTCTTCGAATCAGTTAGTTACGAATCAGTTAGTTACGAATCAGTTCTACGGGTTCGAATCTCGCACGCAACAAGTATTTGTATTGCCTACAAATAATATTCTGGTTCTATCTCTGTCCTTGTAAAATTTATGTATGTAATGAATACAGAAGAATTTTTTTGTGTGGGGGTGACGATATTTAAAAGAAAAATATACCCGGGAATACCGTCTTTTATGCTTACAAATTGTACGTACATAAACTGTATATATTTTTAGAGCCAAGAAACTGCTAACCATATTTTATACTTTTTTATTTTTCTTTAAATCTTATAGAGATACTAATATGACTTGTAAGAAAGTTGTTATAATTCAAAAGAATTATATTTGAGAAATAACTGAAATATGCTTAAATGATAAATGTTCTGGTGTAGTTTATACCCTTATGCAGCAAGTTTTGTCGAGCAATTTATATAGCTAATGGACTCTCTGTGAAAGATTGTGGTCGCTGGGGTCGGTGTACATTTCAAGTATACAATGAAATAATGTTCTTATACATCACTTGTAATACAATACTTTTTACATTGTAATAGTTTCTTATCTGATTAAAAATCTAAAAGCTCTCATATATCGTGAAAATACTACATTATTAAAAATCGTTTTTAATAATGTAGTATTTTCACAGTGGTAGAGCCACGTGGCAGCTTTTGCTGTCACACGGATGGGCCGGCTCGAACCGGGGTGGTACCACGACCTCACAGAAAACCAGCGTGAAGTAGAGGTTTACCTCTGCGTTTCGCTTGGTGAGTGCAGGTGGCCGGAGGCCCTTTTTACTGGAAATGAGGCATTCCATCTTAGTCCTCACGGGTGACAACGCATCTTCATTTTGACTTGTAATTGAGGATAGATGTAGATGTCTATGGGCCGCAGCAACCACTTACCATCAGGTGGACTGTGTGCTCGTTTGTAACCCTTATCCTATAAAAAAAAAATCGTGCCTTACGGGCTTACGACCGAATCTTTGCCGTCATCGTTATCGTTATTTGCGAGGAATCTTTAGAGTTCGATTCTTTATTTTACATTTTAGTATAGTTACATATGTACCTACTAGTACTGGTCACAAGCCTCCTCTTATTATTGAGGGAGTTTTAAGCCAAGAAAGAGTGCACTGGGTTGCAGCAATATATGTTGACGGCCTTCACATGCATTCGAAATATTTAATTTCTGACTCACGGTGTATTTCTTTTATCAAAAATTTAATTGGCGCCTAGCAACCAGATCGAAATCTGGTTGCTGGTGTAATGTAAAGCCTGGTGGCTTAGGAGTTAAGTGCTCCAGAGCCACTACGGCTCTCTTTTTTTAAGATTGTCTTTGGTCACGAAGCTTGCGAAGTAGATTAAATATATAAAAAATATAATATAGATTGTATAAGACACTCTACGTCACAGATCATAAAAATTACTGATATATATATATATATATATATATATATATATATATATATATATATATATATATAACCACATATGGTACTTACGTACGTAACACGAAGTACCTAGTACTTTGTGGTACCACTGTATTCCATACTCTATTTCAATAATATTCAATTAAACGGTATGAGCTCTAGATGAGCTGAGTGTTTATTTAATATCTATATGATAGGCAAGCAATATAGTGTATTAAGCAAGGAAATATTATATTTAAAATGAATCACTAATTTCTTCGTCAACATTTTAAGTTTATCAAAAGTTACTGTTCAACATAGGTCTACCTCATACATTTCCTTATAGGGATATATGCCATAGTTGCCACACTTGACAGCCAGCTTGGCAATCGCAGTTTTTATTTTTATGTTTAGTTTTTTTTAGGAGGAAAACAATTGCAATCATTGTTGCACTTCCTGCTGCACATTCTCCTGGCTTGTTTCCCTCTGTTGCCTCTGGCGATACCGAATGGTATACGGGACGATGTGGAGGAGTGGCTATTCTTACACCGCCACTACACTCTCAGATTTTATTAATTTCTACCGTCATCATCGTTATCATTACAAAGGTTAGGTACATTGCTTAACAAAGTCTCGGATTGGGGGCGACTAAATCTAGTCCAGTTCAATCCCCAGAAGACACAAGTTTGCGCGTTTACCGCTAAAAAGAACCCCTTTGTCGTATCTCCTCAGTTTCAAGGCACTCCCCTTACTGCCTCAGCCAGTATCGGAATCCTTGGCGTCGACATATCGAATAGTGTGCAGTTTTGTGGCCACTTGGAAGGGAAGGCCAAATTGGCCTCTAAAAAGCTTGGCGTGCTCAGCAGAGCGAGACAGTATTTCATGCCGGCACATCGCTTGCAACTTTACAAAGCGCAAGTTCGGCCCCACATGGAATACTGTTCTCATCTCTGGGCCGGGGCACCCCAGTGCCAGCTCCTTCCACTTGACCGCATCCAGCGCAGAGCGGTTCGAATCGTCGACGACCGAGTTCTTTCTGATCGGCTCGATACACTGGCACTGCGTAGAGATGTTGCATCTCTTTGCGTATTTTATCGCATTTATCACGGGGAGTGCTCTGAGGAATTGTTCGGACTAATTCCAGCCGCTCAATTTCACCATCGCACATCGCGACAAAACTCGCGTTACCATCCATACCATCTGGATGATTGGCGGTCCACCACTGTGCGATTCAGAAGAAGTTTTCTCCCTCGCACGACTTCCTTGTGGAATCAATTACCACCAGCGAATTTTCCGGAGCTTACACCTTTCTAAAAGGTCGGCAACGCATCTGCAATTCCCCTGGTGTTGCGGTTGTTCATGGGCGGCGGTAGTCACTTACCATCAGGTGAGCCGCATGCTCGTTTGCCCCCTATTCTATAAAAAAAAAAAAAGCCATTCATAAGTCCTCTGCTGAACATAGGCCTCCCTGAAGGAATGCCACAGAGCACAGTCCTGAGCCACCTGCATCCATCGACTCCTGCATGTCTTACCAGGTCGTCACTCTAGCTAGTGGGAGGTCGCCCTACACTTCGGCTACCAGTACGAGGCTGCCACTCGAGAACCTTTCTTCCCCATCGGTTGTCGGCCCACTGCCACTTCAGCTTACTAATCCGTTGGGCTATGTCCGTTACTCTGGTTCTACTGCGGATATCCTCATTTCTAAGTTTATCACGCAGAGAAACCCCGAGCATAGCCCTCTCTATAGCTCGCTGAGCGACCACGTCTCAGATCCGTAAGTAATCACTGGCAACACGCACTGGTTGTACAATTTCGTTTTTAAGTTTTGAGGTATGTATAACGAGAAGATGTATCGTAGTTTCCCGAACGCTGCCCAGCCGAGTTGAATCCGTCGATTGACCTCTCGGTCGAAGTTGGACTTACCTAGTCTGACTATTTGTCCCAGGTAAATATACTCGTCAACAACTTCGAGCTTAGTGTTCCCAACAAGTACCGGCATAGGTTTGACATGGACGTTAAACATGATTTTTGTTTTGTCCATGTTCATCTTAAGACCTATCCGTTGGGAGACACTATTGAGGTCATTGAGCATAGTGCTTAGATCCTACAGCGATTCTGCCATATGTCCATATCCATATATCGTCTGTTCACGCCCTTAGTTGCCCCGACAAAAGTCGTACCGTGCTAGCATTATATTCATAGAAATATTAATACCAGTTCAGTTGTATAACCTTAAATAACAAATAAAATATGCACGTTGATAAAAATATGTTTTTTTTTTAATAATAAAATTTTAATTAAAAAAGAACAAATAATCTAACTGTATTTACGTCGCCTCGCAAATGCTACGCTTAGACCACTCGAAGAATGTTTGGAGCTGTGGGAGTGATGGGTTCGGTGAGTGTCAGTTGATCTTCCAGACCGAATAGAGGGTAGTGATTTAACCTCATCCTTTGCTTCAATATCTGCAAGTGACTCTGCGCTTCCTTGCACCCGTTGCGGTCTCTTCACGGGTTTTATATCACCATTAAATTTAAGCGCGAACTTAAGCTCTTCGACAAGCTCGTACTTGAATGTTGTCTGAAAGTTTAAATTTAACATCATAAAAATCATTAAAAAAATATCTTTTAACTAATTTCGTTTAAATATTGGTGGTGTTTTCATATTTTTTATTAAAGATATCCTCGACAATTTTTTTGCGTTAAAGCATTCAACACTCCTTTAGATTTTACTAAATTATCTCAATTACTACAGTCTTTATAGTGTCAAAAATTTTCAGGTATTTTTTTTTCATAAGGCATAATAGTACATATTTATGACAGCCCGAAAGCAACTGTGGGTCCTGGGTGTTAATCTGGGGATTCATGTGTTAATATTTTATGATCTCCAAAGTACATGATTCTGGTCGAATTCAGAATTAATTGCGGTAGTTGGATTCGCCGTGGAGAATATCCATAGCCAATCAGCATGTAAAGAATAGTAATTGTAAAGTGTACCAAAGTAACTTGTGTCTCTGTACATTAAAGTGCCATACTACAAGCTGAGTTAAATTTAACGCCGCTCCAAAAACAAAGAACCCCTTTGTCGTATCTCCTCAGTTTCAAGGCACTCCCCTAGTTGCCTCAGCCAGTATCGGAGTCCTTGGCGTCGACATATCGAGTGACGTGCAGTTTCGTGGTCACTTGGAAGAGAAGGCCAAATTAGCCTCTAAAAAGCTTGGCGTGCTCAGCAGAGCGGGACAGTATTTCATGCCGGCACACCGCCTGCAACTTTATAAGGCGCAGGTTAGGCCTCACATGGAATACTGTTCCCATCTCTGGGCAGGGGCACCCCAGTGCCAGCTCCTTCCACTTGACCGCATCCAGCGCAGAGCGGCTCGAATCGTCAACGACCGAGCCCTTTCCGATCGGCTCGATTCATTGGCACTGCGAAGAGATGTTGCATCTCTTTGCATTTTCTTTCGCATCTACCATGGGGAGTGCTCTGAGGAATTGATCGGATTAATCCCAGCCGCCAAATTTCACGAACGCACATCGCGGCAGAACTCCCGATACCATCCACACCATCTGGATGATTGGCGGTCCACCACTGTGCGATTTAGAAGATGTTTTCTTCCTCGCACGACTTCCTTGTGGAATCGATTACCATCAGCGATTTTTCCGGACCGATACGACTTAGGGACCTTCAAGAAAAGAGCGTACTCCTTTTTAAAAGGCCGGCAACGCATCTGCAATTCCCTCCCTGGTGTTGCAGTTGTTCATGGGCGGCGGTAGTCACTTACCATCAGGTGAGCCGCATGCTCGTTTGCCCCCTCTCCTATAAAAAAAAAACATATTTAATTAATCTCTATATAAAAACGTTTCCTTATAACGTATGCCACCTTCTACGAAGTGGTGTGGCAGCAACCTTCGGTCCACAATTAGCCCCTGCGGCAGCTCACGTACAATCTATTTGTGATACGGTGGAGTTGGCCCATTTAGAGACTAGATGGGACTATCGCACGCGTCGAGAATCGTGCCTTGTCAACCTATATCATAGCAATTAACCTTTCCTTTTTTAATAAATTTAATCCTTCCTGTATTTGGAGAAGCCCACGTTTAGGAGTTGAATTTTGAGTTTGCGTAGTATATATTGCATGATACGATTACAACGTGGATGACTCCACACATTTGTTAGGTGGACTATCTATAGCTAGTTAAGTCAACGTAATTTACTATTTAAGGCTACATTATCTACATTTTCAAATGGGATTATAGTCGAGCACTGACTGAAATAATTAAAGAACATTATGACCACTTAAGTTTACTTCCCATATTGTTGCAATTTATATTTCCTATTTTATCTGCTAATTTACCATGTAACTTTGCGAAATTTATGACACAAATGAAATCATTAAGTAAGTTACTAGATTTTTAAATTATTTTTTTTAGAAACGTTACCCCCACACTAGGATTTTCTCCTGTATCGCGGAGGCAGTTTACAAACACAAATTGCACAAGGACAAACATCCAGACCCGGAACAATTATTTGTAGGCCATACAAATACTTGTTCCGTGCGGGATTCGAACCCGCGCCCCCCAGCGTAGCAACTCATTGCTAAGCCACTGCGCCACCGAGCCGTGATTAAAATTTTATTATGTGCCAGATAAAATATTTTAGCAATTTCCAAAGCTCGATAATAATTTTAGAATCACATGTATAGTCAATCAATTTTAAACACCAAGTACCAGAAACCTAATCAAATCTGATTTAATTTTATTTTGATATAACTTAATTTGAAAATTTAAAAAACCCCCGAAACAAAAAAAAAACTGATGAGCTGCAAACGGCTGAACCGATTTTGATAAAGCATGTCTAAGAACCACCGCTAGAAAACCTAAAATAGGCAATGAAAAAAATCGCACCCAAATCGGTTCAGTCATTTAAAAGCTACGGTGCCACAGGCAGACACACACACACACACACACACACACACACACACACACACACAGCACGGCGTAATTTATAACAATGGAATTCAAGACACAATCATACATAGCGATCATTTAAGCGTTATATGAAATAGAAAAATAGTACTAACATTATACTTAATAGAACGTTTGAAGACACCCCATAACATATCAATTATAGATATAAACAATCCAATGATACTACCAGCGCCTAAAACCACGAAGGCACCCAACATATTTTTCAAGCCAAGTTGTTTCAGCTCTTCATCATGTTTTATCTATAAACAAAATGCATTAGTCAACTTCTCTATAGAAAAACAATTTAAAAAACCCTTAAATTATTAAAAAAGCTTTTAAAAAGTTTTCACGCCTTATTTACGTTACTAAAAGATAAGCGGTTTAATTTGTACCGCAAAATCTAACTCATATTATTAAAAATCTATCAAATATTTCAGATACAGTAGTAATGGAGTAATTAATAAAAATTTTAACAGTGGTAGAGCCACGCGGCAGCTTTTGCTGTCGCACGGATGGGCCGGCTGGAATCGTCGTGGTACCACGACCTCACAGAAAACCAGCGTGGAGTAGAGGTTTACCTCTGCGTTTTGCTTCGTGAGTGCAGGTGGCCGGAGGCCCTTTTTACTGGAAATGAGGCATTCCATCTTAGTCCTCACGGGTGACAACGCATCTACTTTTTGATTTGTAATAGAGAATAGATGTAGATGTCTATGGGCCGCAGCAACCACTTACCATCAGGTGGACTGTGTGCTCGTTTGTTACCCTTATCCTATAAAAAAAATATCTATGAATATTTATGTACAAATACGTCGTGTAGTTGCGGTGTAAGATAATCCACTACCCTATATCTTCGCGTGGGTCTCGTAAGAGGTGACAGATGGAAATCAAACAGAAGATGTGCAGTAGCTTAACCCTGATAACAACTCAATAGGAAACATCGGTTGCCAGCATGCCTGCCAAGCGAGTCTACTATTGCAGATGTTCAGCAGTGGACTTGTAATGATGAAGGTAATTATTTCGTTGAGGATAACATACCTATATACATATGTGGTATATTTTTTTACGTCAGCAGAGTCTAAAGTGTCAGAGTTGACTAAATAAAACCTTTACTTTGCTGGTGAAGACGGTGCTAAAACTATCTTATATTTATTTGCAAGTTCTGCGTAAAGCAGCAGATTCATGGGTGGCAAATATCTGATATCATGAGAGTCATTCTAATTCTTTACGTGGTAGAATTATGTAACATATTATGGCTGCTACACTAATAAGTCGACTCGATCGGAGAAGGGTCATGCTAACAAAATACTTTAATGCTATTGTGTTCATAAGGCGAGTAAAGAAATCTTAGTATTCGGGGTTTGCAACGCATCTACATTTTTTGATTCTCAATCAATGATAGATAAAAGTGTTTATAAGCTACATCATCCAGTTATCATCAAGAGCACTACATTCGTTTGACACCCTTATTTGTATTTAAAAATTGATGTCATCCATGGAGATGCAATCGAGCACGGCAAAGCCGCTCTACGTGAACAGAAGCGGGCATCCAGTTTATGACGTTCACGTTGTGGTAAACCGCTAATAATTAATAGAATAGATTTTATAAGAGATACGTCCAAAGACATAAGCACTGTATCATTAAAAAAAAGATACATTCTTATGAAAAGAATAGCGTACTACCTATAAAAGTTAAAGTAAAGTTGCAGCCTATTTACGTCCCACTGCTGGGCACAGGCCTCCTCTCGTTTCTGAGAGAGTTTTAGGGCAGGAAAATGTCCGCCGCGCTGCCCCAATGCGTGTTGGCGAACTTCACATATCTTTGAAATATTTTTTTCTTATTTCTTAGACATGCAGGTTTCCTCACGATGTTTTCCTTCACCGCCGAGCACGTGGTAAATGAGCACTTAAAATTGCAATTAAAAATTTCATTGGTGCCGGCGGAGATCGAACCCGGGTTGCTCGAGTACTCTGAAGCTTACAGTGAGCGTTAACTATCTGAGCTACCACGGCTTATTATATATATATATTATGAAACCTTCATTATCCACGTAAACAAGCTTAATACTTAGTATTTTTAGGGTAATGTGTGTTTGAAACTCAATTTCGTACATCACATACTAAAGTTAGGCAATCAAATGTAATGTACAGGTGATATCGCGCTGACGAATGTTATCAAATTTGAATGAATTGTGCGTGTTCATGCAGTACAAGCGTTTGTTATTCTAATCTATTTAAGTAAAAAGTTTTCTAACTGTTTGTAACGTGATAACAGTCCAAACTCGTGTAAGATAAAGTGAATTAACTTATTAGTTGTAAAAAACTATTTACATTTTGTACGGGAGTCGTAATAGCTCGGGGCTAACTTGTCCGTTCTGAAATTCCTAGAAATACGCGTAGATCATTTGATCCTCACTATCTAGCGCCACTGATAAAGTGGTAACAGTGGAGCCCGATTCTGAAGGATAAAATTTTATTACAAAAGCAAAAAATAAAAGACAGTTAAGACAATCGGTAAATACTGTGATCACTTACCATAAGAAAATCATCATAAAATATATATATTTTTGGTGTCAGTGATCGTGAAACTTCTGGATGACTTTATTGAGACAGCTTGGATCAATTCGAACAATTGTCGAGACAATAGTTCATAGCTTTGCTAGGATTCGATAGTGACACTGTGAAGCTAATAACAAATTCTGCCTACCATAATACTACCTACTGCCGCCAAAATTACTCAAATTCACAATACAATGTTGGTTTAGTAACAAAAAAGAAAATCACAAAATCTTACTCCAATGGCTAGACATCAGCACCACATGTCGAGTTATTCAAGATTTTTATATTGAGTGATCTAATTGTTTGATACAATATAAAATAGATAGCACCGGTTTCAAAAGCTATTATGTGGAAATTATTATATACTGCTTAGTTTTTTAAATTAGTTTTACTCTTTGTTAAAAGTTTAAATTTTTGTTATTTTGAATTGCGTTTTTATCGTACCCCACATTTACCACCACCGCGTTTTTCTTTCCACCAAATATTTTTCAATTTCTCAATTTCCCCTGACTCCTTTAACTTGAGCAATCCGTAGTCTATATATTTTTTGTAAGGTGATCCTAAAATATTTAATAAACGTTAGCATGTAAAATTCCAAAACAAGAAAATTTCAGACTACAATTATTTACCCTTTTTCATTCCAATTCCATAACTTTTCGAGTCAAGTAAATTCCCTATTTGGAGTAAATCACAATGCCTTTCTTTGTAATATTCCAAAGATGTCGATTCCATGAAAAAAGCATATGTATCATTTTCGGTCCTGTGAAAAATGAAATAAATTTTTCTTGTTTAAAATATGTTATTACTTAATTTACATCAGAAATACTTCTATTAATTCATACTAACTTTGCTACGCCTATATCGTTGTTTTCGACTAACCAGTTATTTTCAACCATTTTCTTGTACATACTCATGAGTGTAGGGTTAGTAGCATGCTGAAACCACATTACAATCAGTAACAATTTTTGAGTGTTTTTGAGTGTTTAAATTCTCGGTAGATGTTTCACCCTTGCCTCAGAAAGCACTTGAGCCAGTGGTCCTGTGGTTCCATTGGAATATGAGAATGAGGAATGAGAGAGTGCACATGTCCTTCCGCATACATGTGGTTTGAACGTGGTAAAGCCACGCTGCAGCTTCAGCTGAACCATTCATGCTACAACCACGATATAGATCATTGTTGTAGCGTGATGGTTCGGCTCGATCGGGGTAGGACCACGCTGTCACGGAATACCAGCATAAAATAGCAGCTAACTTTGTTTCGTATGGTGAGTGTAAAGAACCGGAGACCCTTTTTACTGGAAACGAGGCATTCCATAATGACTCTCAAGGGTGACAACGCATCTGCATATGGATTATTAATTGAGGATAAATATAGATATCTATGGGCGACCACTTACCAACAGGTGAGCGATGTGCTCGTTTGTCACCCTTAATCTATTAATTAAAAAAACACTCGGACACAATAATCCCGTCCTGTGCTGATGGCTAGTGTCCGTTAAAACTGGGCATCGGGACCGAAATTCGGTCGGAGGACATTATGACCTTCATACAGACTCTATGTCATAACAGACCCGATTATCGTTGATGATGATATTTTTGAAGTTGTTCGAGTACATCTACTTCGGGCATATGGTGTAGTTAAGTAGAAATAACTTTAAGGAAAAAGGTAATAAGCGGATGTAGTTGAACTAAGCAGCATTTGGGAAGCTGTAACAGTTCATATCGCCCTCCATACCACAAAGCCAGAAGATGTGTATTTAATCAGCACATTTTACCCGTAGTCAAATGTAGTGCCGAAACGAAGACATTAATTGTATAACTCCACAAGCTCAAAGTCACTTATCGAGCGATGAAAAGAGCTATGTTTTCTAGTTGTAGTAGTAAGACGCTTGGAGTCTAAGATCGGGCTAAGTCGTGCGCCTTGGAAGAAGCCTATTTATTATGTAGGAGTGTGTAGAAGCCGGCAACGGACCACCGTTGGCTGATAATGATGGTAATTAAATTTCGAAGTCCAAAAAGCCTCTCTATAACCTGTGCTCAATGATGTCATTTTACTTTACCTTTATTTATATATAAAAAATCGTAAAGTCATAGAACCTCAAAGAAATCTTTCGTTGATCCTTTTTTCTTAGCACCATATGAAATTGACTTATGCTTGTATAGATCTTCTACTGTTTCAAAAGGAAGAACATCTTTCTCAACCGTTAGGAAGGCTACAAGTGTCCCTACGTATGATGCAACTATTACCATAGTAAAGAACCACCAAACACTTGTTATTAAACGTGGCGCTAATGCTCTGAAATATAAATAAAATTATATTTAAATGGATTATACAATTATGTGTATTTATAAAGCTATATACTGGCTATTGCGAATGTTATATTTTTCATAGAAAACGGAGTAAACGAGCGTACGGCTCGCGTTATCCTGCCTATTTTTTGTAATGTGAGTGGTGTTAAACTGTGGGCTTTTACAGCTTCATTGGGTTCAAAGCTGGCTTGTTGATGCTACTGATGTTGGCGATGGTGATAGTGATGGTGTTGGTGCTGACAATGAATCAGTTCGTGAACGAACGTCAGATTTTCAGTTTGGTGTTTCTAATAGGCACCTGCAACACCAGAGGAATGCGTGTGACTCTTAGATAGAAGGAAGTTCTGTTGAAGGTCCCTAAATCATATTAATATCGTTCCGGAAAACCGCTGATAACAGTAAAATTGATGCTTACAATCGTGTGGTTTAGTGAGAGCCTGGTTACAGCTACAGGCCCTTGGTTAAAATTTCAACGAGAGTCACAATATACACGACAACGTGTTAATTGTTATTTATATTTTTAAGTTAGTAAGGACGAGTGACTTCCTTTGTGTTTGTCACCAGCGCTGGCCGCCCCATGGCAGCCCCTCCTCAGGAGAGGACTACTCCTCCACTTTCTATTTCGCAGAACACATGGCGCGCCCTCCTTCGCGGCCTCCAACTTCACCATGCGCATCCGGAGTTGGCACCGGTTTTAACGCGTCTTTTCCGGTACTCCTACTCCCAAGGCGTAGTCCCGAATTCATGGAAGACAGCTTTGGTGCACCCGATCCCTAAAAAAGGCGTCTGCTCAGACCCGTCCAGCTACAGGCCTATCGCCATCACCTCCTTGTTCTCCAAAATAATGGAATACATTATAAACTACCAGCTCATGAGGTACCTTGAGGATCACCAGCTGATTAGTGACCGCCAGTACGGTTTTCGTCGAGGTCGATCAGCTGGTGATCTTCTAGTCTATCTGACTCATAGATGGGCGATGGCAGTAGAGTCCAAGGGGGAGGCGTTGGCCGTTACTTTGGACATAGCGAAGGCCTTCGATCAGCTTTGGTGCAAAGCGCTTCTTTTCAAGCTTGCACCATACGAGCATCCTGAGAAATTGTTCAATTAGATCACGAGTTTTCTGGCATATCGGAGCATCATGATCGTAGTAGACGCTAAATGTTCCGATTACAAGCCTATTAACGTTGGTGTTCCACAAGGCTGTGTGCTTTCACCAACGCTGTTGCTTCTGCATATTAATCATATGTTGCAAATCGGTAACATTCATTGCTTTGCGGATGACAGCGCTGGTGATTGCCTGCGTATTGTATCTAAATTATCAGGCAGACTTAGGTCTGCAGCATATGCCGTAAGAAAAATTAGAAGTCTCACCAATGTTGAAACAATTAGATTAGTTTATTTTAGTTACTTTCATAGAGTGATGACTTGTGAAATTTTGCTATGGGGTAATGGGACTGATTTTGAAGCCGTACGGGCGATTTATAACCTAAATTTAAAGAGTCCCTTAGATAAAAATTTGAGGAAATAAACATATGAACTTTGGTATCGCAAAATATTTATGAAAATGTAATGTATGTACATAAAAACATAAATAGCTTAGATAAGAATAAAGATTTTCATAATTTAAACACTAGGAACAAACATAAGCTTGTAATACCAGTTACTAGGCTCCACAGAATTAGTAATTCATTTATGGAGCAATGTATATGCTTTTACAACAAAATCCCAGAAAATACACAAAATTTATCAATAAACAAGTTTAAATGTTTTATGAAAGAAACATTGTACAAAAAGGGTTTATCAAAGAATACACTGATGAAAATGGATGGGAATTCGCCACCATGCTGGTTTTATTAAAATTCATTTAAAATTTGTACAAACAAAATTATTGTAAAGTGCAATATGTTTAAAAAAGTCCTGCTATATAAATTGTAAAAAAAAATCTATTCTATTCTGTCTGAAGTTGAGCCTTTGTTGAACAAAGTCTACGGAGGCGACTAAATCTAGTCCCATTCACTCCCCAGAAGACAAGTTTACGCGCTTAGCTATAAAAAGAACCACTTTATCGTATCTCCTGCGTCTCAGGGTATTCCCTTTGCTGCCCCAGCAAGTATTGGAGTTCTCATCGTCGTCAAATCAAATGACTTAGAACTTAGAAAAGAAGACCAAATTGGCCTCTAAAATGATTGCCGTGCTCAGCAGAGCGGGACAGTATTTCATGTCGGTACAACGCCTACAACTTTAAAAGGCACAGTTTCGGCCTCACATAGTATACTGTTCCCATCTTTGGGCCGGAACTCCCTAGTGCCAGCTCCTTCCATTTGAGCGCATCTAGCACAGAGCGGTTCGAATGATCGACGACCGAGCTCTTTTCAATCGACTTGACTCACTGGCGCTATGCTCTTCGCATGTTGCATCTCTTACATATTCTACCGTATCTACCACGGGGAGTGTTTAGAGGAATTGTTTGGACTAATTAGAGCCGCTCAATTTTAAATTCGCACATCGTGACAAAACACCAGATACCACCCGTACCATCTGAATGATTGGCGGTTCACCACTGTGCGATTTATAAAACATGTTCTTCCTCGAACAACTTCCTTGTGGAATCAACTATCACCTTTTCCGAACCGCTATAACTTAGGGACTTTCAAGAAGAGAGCCTTCTTTTTTTAAAGGGTAATTGTCTGGTCTGTAATTCCCCTTGTGTTGCATTGTTCATGGGCCTCGGCAGTCATTTATCATCAGATAATCCCCTTATCATATAAAAACACATCGTGAGGAAACCTGCATGTTTGAGAAATAAGAAAAAATATTTCGAAGACATGTGAAGTTCACCAACACGCATATGGGCAGCGCAGCATTTCCTTGCCCTAATACCCTCTCATAAATTAGACTTGCGTCCAGCAGTGGGACGTATATAGACTGTAACTTTTTAATTTTAACCAATATTTTTGGCCAGTACACACGGTAATTACAACAGGACAAATTAAACCTTTTTAAGGAATGAACCTCTAAATTTGTCCATGAGTATAAATATTGAATAAAATTATTCTGATTTATTATATTACATATTTAAATAATATTCAACGAATTAAACGAAGAATACATTATCATCATTGTTTTTGGGATTATCGTAAATATTTAAATATTTTTTATAAGGTTGACAAACGAGCACATAGTCTACCTAATGCTAAGTAGATGCTATGACGTATAGATTTATACATCTATATACATCTATTAAGAATCAAAATGCAGATGCGTCATCAACAAGTCTAAGGTGGAATGCCTCGTTACCAGTTAAAGGGGTCTCCAGTTCTCTACACTCACCGAATACGAAACAGAGCTGCATTATTCTGTTGTTTCATGCTTGTATTATATAAGAGTTTGATCCCCAATCCAGCCGACCGAGCCGAGCTATGTTATCATAGCTACAATGTGACACTGCTATGTGAAACAAAAGAGTATTTATAAAATATTTTATAAAAAAGTCTTTATAAATTAGTCTTACATTGGGGCAATTTCAGATCCTTGTTGCATAACTGATCCTATAATGAGCCAAACAGAATTCGCAAAACTAAACTGATTGGTCAACTCTTCTGGTGTTTCAATGCAAGGTACTAGGTTCTGCCATTCCTTGTGCGAAATTCGACCGACAAATATCATTATCAATCCAAGACATAGCTGCACCAACACCATATAGTACCAAACCTGCAGCAAATTTTTATTTTATATATCAATACGAAAACATAGAAGCTACCTTACGCACACGCTTGTTTTGTAAACCTTAGTGCCACTAACGGTTAATTTAATATAAAAAGAAGAATATAAGCCATTCAAAATAATTAGCATAGAAGCAGTAATATAATACTAACTCTTTCACGAGAACATAGAAGCTACCTTACGCACACGCTTGCTTTGTAAACCTTAGTTCAAAAACGGTAAATTTAATATAAAAAGAAGAATATAAGCCATTCAAAATAATTAGCATAGAAGCAGTAATATAATACTAACTTTTTCACGAGAACATAGAAGCTACCTTACGCACACGCTTGCTTTGTAAACCTTAGTTCAAAAACGGTAAATTTAATATAAAAAGAAGAATATAAGCCATTCAAAATAATTAGCATAGAAGCAGTAATATAATACTAACTTTTTCACGAGAACATAGAAGCTACCTTACGCACACGCTTGCTTTGTAAACCTTAGTTCCAATAACGGTAAATTTAATATAAAAAGAAAAAAATATGCCATTCAAAATAATTACCACTAAAACAATAATATAACACTAAGTTTATTCTTAAATAAGTTAAAATATTGCAATTCACTCATTGAAAAATTAATCAAATTAGTCATTTAATTATAAAAAATATTATGTCTTTTTACTTACTTCCTTTGAGAAAACAGCCATAAAAGAAAACATTGCAGGAGGTTGTTTACTAGGCGTTTTGTACAAAATTCCTATTCCCAGAGTCATGAATGGCGTTGAAAAATCTACAGCACTCTGTCTTATTGATGTTATTGTAAAATCACAAATGGCGAAGTCCGCTTTCTAAAAACACGAATTTTGAAAATGTACATACTCTCATGTTAAAAAAAAACATTATTTATTTTTGCTTACATCTTCCATAAGTTGAAGAATCATTCCATTCCATTTTTTTGTCTTGTTATCCAAGGAACCATAATCATTTTCTAATTCAAATTCATAATTAAATCCTAATATTAGCGATAATTTTTCAATTAAATCTATCGTAAATCCTTCATAGCGATCATTTCCTTCCAACTGATGTGTTGATTCTTTGACGTACCCATAAGGAGGGGACTGCAATTAAACAAATTAAAATTAACTTTGAAATAACAAAAATTATGATCATCATCATCATGTTAAATAAAAACTGAACTCACTGTTGAAATTAGTACTTTAAATGTTCTATTCCTCATGATAGTCTCTTCAACAATATCTGTTGAACCCAAAAATGGTCTAGAAATTGTGAGATCGCTGTTATTCCAGTTCCCTATCTAAAATAAAATAGTAGTTTCATATTAAATACAATGTACATACATCTTAAAATTATGGTATGGACTTATTTTTCACCTTGTACATATATCGTACCATATTAATATATTATCAGTTAAACGGGTTTATCGAAGTCATCGTACATCGTAGACACTGGTTTTTGTCAGCGATTAATATTACAGATATCTCACGTCTGCGAGTTTTTAAATAAGATCCCTTAGTCGACGTAGTCACTCCTAAGAGACTAAATAGTTTGTTAGTCTATCGAACTACTCCCCTGCAGTGAATGTATGGATATGAAAGCGGGTATTTAGATCCTTATCATTTATAATTTATTGAGGAAAAAACTGTTAGCTTATTCCGAATTAAAGTTAATTTTATGCTATCAAAGACATCTTTTATTAAAACTAAATATAATTTTTAATTGTTTAGGGTGTTAGTTATTGATATTTATTTGTGTATTTAGTTTTATTTCAGTATTAATTAGTTTTATTCTTACTTAATAACTTTTTCTGTCAAAATAGCTTATTATTAAAATATTTTTAAAGGACATTTATTACAACGTAGAGTAATAAATAGAGTATTGTGATTTATAGTGGATGCAAAAATATGTGACTTTGCCAGGCGTATTTTGGTTATAATTCTTTGTAATATACTGAAATTTCCGAATAAAAACAGAATCGTCCTTAAATGGAGATTCCTTAACGTTTTTTCACCATTCGTTTCCACCCATGTATAACTATAGACACAATCCCACTTCGAATTTATGGAAGAGCACGTTACTGATTTTGTTATAATATATTAATTTGAATACATTGTATTAAGGCTCCGACATGAATCGGTCACCGTAAAATAAACAAATAATGTTGCTATATTTCATTTGACGACTGATCGGAAGATATACGTACTTTTTCTACTAGTATAGGGGTACCTTAGTCCTCAGGGGTGACAATGCAACTGTATTTTTTTATAGAAGAGGGGGGCAAACGAGCTTATTAAAAAAAGCTTATTAAACGACTATAGATGTTGGTGTCTATGGACAACAGTAGGTGTTGTTTGTCACATTTACTTGAAAGGGAAAATGTCTAGTTTTGTTAACCTTACCAACCTTACCTTAGATCTATTTAGATGATTTTTTTTATACTAGGGGCAATTAGGATGTTCTTTTTTAATTTATTTTCTACATCACATATTTTAATTTTTATTTATTGTCTATAGCTTTATGTATTCTTGCAAGAAAATATAAAACTATTTCAAGTTGCAGTTTGCAAGAATATACAAAGCTATAGAAATGATAACCTTGATAATAACCTCTGGAAATCGGATGGTCGCTTCTAAGCCGTTCTTAAAAATGTTTTGTTAATAGTTTGGGGAACCCGTGATTTCATCCTATAATATACTTTGAAAAAAGTCCAGCTGGGTTTTTTGCTGGTTTTTCGTAGGACAGAGTTTTTTTTCGAACCAGTGGTAAAAGTAAAAAATGACTTTATATATTATAAAAATTATGTATTTGTAATTTATATTTATTTTAAATTGAATTTTTTTAACGTAAAGATATTTTAATATGTTCGAATATACCTTAGTACATATTTAATCTAATGAAAAATACGATTCTAGTTGCTGTTATAAATAGAAAATTTTGTACCAAAAACTAAAAAATACGACTGTTGAGATGACTATTTTCCTGGACAAAACTTTTAAATACAATTTGAAGGTTTTTGTTCTAGAGAACGGTTATACATGGTAGAGCCATGCTGCATCTATATTAGTAGTATAGTAGTAGCATGAATGGGTCGACTCGGCCGGGGAAGGACCACGTTCTTACAGAATACAAGCTAAAATACCAACTTAACACTGCTGTGTTTCGTATGGTAAGTGTAGAGAACTGGAGACCCTTTTTATTGGAAAAGAGGCATTCCATCTTAGTCGTCACGGATGACAACGCATCTACATTTTGATTCTCTAATGAGGATAGATGTAGATGTCTATGGGTCACAGCAACCACTTACCATCAGCTGAACTGTGTGCTCGTTTGTTACCCTATTCTATAAAAAAAAAATAGAAAGTGTATTCTTTATACTCATTTATAGAAATTCGACTCCAAATATATATATATATATATATATATATATATATATGAAATTTGATCCCACGAAGGCAAAACTAAAAACAATTATTTACAAAATAAAAATAACTTATTAATCCATTATATAAAAACTTCCTGCTAGTACTGGGTAAATATCAATTATTGTATAAAAATAAAACAATGATTTGTAGAAAAACCTAAAAAATAACAAGGATAACGTAACATGTGCGTAGGCCCTTGTATTTTCATATGTTATGTGTTCTAAGTGCTAGGGTTCTTTTTTATCTAGGAGTCTCTCTGGATAATACAATAAATCCACTATTGTACTTAATGAAGTTGGCTTAAAACTTTTATCTAACTCTTTTGAAACTTCCGAAAACTAACGAAACAATATGTTTTGTATTGTAGCTGACCAATTTCTCAATATTTCTTTGGCAGAAGAATATAAGACAAAGCTTGCTCTTTCCTCTTGAATATCAGCTACAACATCAGACATCACATTCGACCCTTCATTTATATAGTTAAGTATCGGACAATGAAAAGAGCACAACAGCTGCTAACAACAACCGTGCTTATAAGAAGGCTAGTTTTTCAGCGCATAGTTAAAGGCTGATTTGATCACATCGGCATCTATGAGTCTCAAAGAAAGAGAGAGATCTAAAGTCCCACCGACCACCACTGATAATTCTTTCCTTGGCTGTCTTACGATGATATTCGGTAATGAGAGACTAGAGTAGGGTTCTCAATAATATATTTCCCGCCGCGTCATGCAGAATCCTCGTAGAGAAAAACCTGATCCAACAAGAAGCTAACCAAGCCAAAAGTGAATCCACATGCGACCAAAATTAAATACATCAGTTGGTGAGGCCTAAAGGGAATATCATATCTCGAGCTTCTCCTAATAGGCGCAACATTAACTGCTTTTACGTTTCTGAACAACTCCAAAAATAAGCCAAAGCTATCTCAGATAAACAGATAAGTTGAGTTTCAATCTTTTTGCTGTATGTAGAGTGTGCTTTGCTATGACAACACATGCGAGAATGTTGAAAAAGAAACTGGAGAAAAGCTATCATTATCGCTTGGCTGTAAAACAATTCCACATCCATTTCATCATCTATTTTACGCTGTTTGAAGCAGTATCTGAGTAGAAAATCATTCAAAAACTAAAGTAAAATATTAATTATCTAAAAAAGTTTAGTTTAATTTTACGACAAAGAAATATAATAACACTATTTAGATATTTAGACTGTAGAGCTTAAATTTTTGTGTAATAAATCGAAAGAATATTTTATTTAGAGTAAAATTGCTTTGCAATAGCACTCTCTTCTTCATTCTATAGGTAAAGTCATTTTTATGAACAAAATTGATTGACTCTTAAGGTGGTACGAAAAATAGACGCTAGATGGCCTGAACTTATGAAATCCTGGATTGTTGTGGATTGGGTTTGATAAGTTTATTAAATATGCTTTTTTTATTTATTTCATAAATTTAAAGCCTGTTTCATCAGTTAAAATTTCTATTAACCATCTTTATAGCAGCGCCCAAAAAGAAGACCTAAATACTACAAATTAGGGACAGTATTTCATGCCGGCACACCGCCTGCAGCTTTACAAGGTGAAGGTTCGGCCTCACATGGAATACTGTACCAATCTCTGGACTGGGGCTCCCCAGTGCCAGCTCCTTCCACTTGACCGCATCCAGCGCAGAGCGGCTCGAATAGTTAACGGCCGTGTCCTTTCCGATCGGCTCGATTCACTGGTGCTGCGAAGAGATTTTGAATTTTTTGGGTACTTTATAGCATCTACTACGGGGAGTGTTCTGAGGAATTGTTCGGATTAGTTCCAGTCGCTCAATTTCACCATCGCACATCGCGGCAAAACTCGCGATACAATCCATGCCATTTGGATGATTGGCGGTCCACCACTGTGCGATTTAGAAGATGTTTTCTTCCTCGCACAACTTTCTTGTGGAATCGATTACCACCAACGATTTTTCCGGACAGATTCCGGACGACTTAGGGACTTTCAAGAAAAGAGCCTACTCCTTTTTAAAAGGCCGGCTACGCATCTGCAATTCCCCTGGTGCTACAATTGTTCATGGACGGCGATAGTCACTTACCATCAGGTGAGCCGTATGATCGTTTGCCCCCTCTCTTACAAAAAAAAATAATGTTACAATTGAGACGACACTCTTAAACTGTTTAGTCCACTCAAAATGGTCAAAGTTAAAATGAAGTAAAAATGAAATGAAAAGTGGTATCAAAGAACTAAAATAATATTTCCACATAATACTTAGCTTCTCAAGTCGGGGTTTTTATTTTTCTGTACACTATTTCTCAGCACTGATTTCAGTTGCTATCATACGGAAATACTTTTATTTTTTAAGTTCTTTGAAAATATATCTTATTCAGTTTTTTTTTTCAAATTATTAGACAATAGTTTTAGCCAACATCAAACATTGTAGTTTGAAGGGTGCCTGCAAGTGATTATTTTTTGTTTCCACTTATTTTTCAAGTGGTTAAAAAATATTGCATCAGTTAAATGCAATTCTAATTTTAAGTGCTGACTGACTATGATGTGATCGACGATAAAGGAAAATATCGTGAGGAATTTTGCATTTTATTGCAATAAAAATATTTTGTGGACACGTGAAGTCTGCCAATACGTACTAGGACAGTGCAGCGGGCTTCATACTCTTTCAGATATAAAGCGAGACCTGTGCGAATCACTGGGACGTATTATGGCTGTAACTTCCTTTTTTTTACCCAAATTTAAAGAAATATCTGTAACTTGCACTGTAGAAAAATAGACCTGAAAATTTTATTTGAAATATTATTTAGTACAATAAACAAACCGTTTGATTTCCAGCGGGTGTGACTTCAAGGATATCAAATATTACATTATTCCTGTCTCCGTAACCATCAAATAATAATGCTCGGGTAAATCCATCAACTTTATTCTGTAAATATAAAATCGTTATTTCTCATTATAAATAAATTCAATCAGTGTAATAATTCAAAAAATATACTACGTACAGTTTTCATGAAATTTAACAATGACGATCCCTGATTCCACGAAGTATAATTTGCGCAGCTAAGATCCACTGGTTTTTTAAAATATTTCTTCATCTTTTCTGTCGCTTTCCTAAATATAAGGACAGCATCATGTATCAATAAGGTTTTGGTTTTAAGTTGATCTGATTCAAGAGCTAAACCAGATTCTCTATTAAACATATCCGTGAAATACCATAGATCTTCATTCTGTTCTATGTTTCCTAACCTCAGACCTGTAAAACATTAATATAAAGTTAATCTTCTTCATAAATACTATTAGAATTATAATTCAATCTGATCTATAAGTTTTTGTAAAAATTGTTTATAATAAAAAGATTACCCGTCATATTAACTCCCCCATATCTGTATCTTTCTAAATCTTTTGTAAACAAATCAGTCGATACAAATATGTATGAATGTTCATCAGCCATCAAACCAACTTCTTGTGCATGCTTCAGAATTAATTCCAAATTCGCTGAAGGACAATCGACAACAAAGTTCGTATAGCCACTGTCTCTTGCTATAATAAGAGCATCCCTAAAATGAGAATGAGACATAAATATTACCTATGGGTTTGTAAAACATTGATTTTAACAGTTACAGATTTAATATATAAATAATAATAATAAAAATAATTTAATAGAATAGAATAGAACAGAATAGAACAGAATAATTTTTATTCAATATACACTAAATATGTAATTCTTATTGAAAGTCATTTTTACTTTACCACTGGTTTGAAAAAACCCTCTGTCCTGGGAAGAACCAGCAAGAAACCTAGCGGGACTTTTTTTTTAAATAAATTTTACAATATAAATGATTACAAAAAATTTGCAAAATTTATTTTAGAAACTGCTTGGAAGCGACCACCTCATTCCCAAGGGTTATTATCAACCATGTATTAATTTATACTATAATAACCCTTTTTATACAGTTTCAGCTTAATAAAACATTTAAAATTGGTAATAGAGAGAACCTGTACACTTTCCGGGACCTTGTTGTAATAGCGTATACATTGCCCCAAGAATGAATTACTGACTCTGTGGAGTCGAGAAACTGTCATCACTAGCTTGTGTTTGTTCCTAGTGTTTACAGAATGGATATCACTTTTTTTACTAAAACTATCTTTGTTTTTGTGAACATACATTAAATTTTCGTAAATATACTGAGAGGTCAAAGTTAATATATTAATTTCTTTAAATTTATCTCTAAGAGACTCTCTCGGTTTTAGATTGTAAATAGCTCTAATGGCCCTCTTCTGTAAAATATAAATAGTTTCTGAATCAGCCGCATTTCCCCAATAACAAAATCCTATAAGACATTATGCTATGGAAATAACTATAATAAACTAATCTAGCTGTCTCGACACTAGTGAGACCTCTAATCTTTTTTACAGCATAGGCTGCAAAACTTAGTCTGTTTGCTAATTTGGATATATGGGGGCCCCACTGAAGCTTTGCGTCGAGAGTGATGCCAAGAAAAACAGTGGATACAACAGGGCTCAATTCCTCCCCATTTAAAAACACATTGGTATTCAGATTTTTAACATTAGTTGTTGTAAATTTAACACAATTAGTTTTATTTCCGTTCAAATGCAGATTATTAACTTTAAACCAATGCACTAATTTTGATATAGCATTATTCACTTCGTCACATTTAAATGATTGACGTTTAAGTTTAAAAAATCAAGGAAGTATCATCAGCAAATAATACTATATCGTGACTATCCCCTACAAGGTGAGGTAAGTCATTAATATACACCAGAAACAGAAATGGGCCGACAATCGAGCTTGGGGGACACCCATTAGTACAGGTGACCCGGAAGAACTTTTACCATTGATGACCTTCTGCTTTCTATTACTTAAATATGAAATAATAAGTTTAAGGGCTGTGTTCTTGACACCATAGTACTGTAGCTTCCTGATTAATGTGTCATGGTGAACACAGTCGAAGGCCTTGGAAAGGTTACAAAATATACCCAAAGAATCCTCTGAATTCTCCCATGCACAAAAAAAATGTTTAATAAACTCAACTCTAGCGTCAGTTGTCGAGCGACCCTTTGTAAAACCGAATTGATTTTTATGTAGCAATTTATTAATATTAAAGAAACTTAACATCTGATCTAAAATAATTTTTTCAAAAATTTTACTTAATGTTGGTAGTACAGAAATTGGTCTAAAATTGGCGGGGTCTAATGTACTACCAGATTTAAATATAGGTATGACTTGACTATGTTTCATTAAATCAGGAAACACACCAGATTCGACGCTTATATTAAATATAGTGGCTAGATAAGGTGCTAATATATCTATTATAGATAAAATAACTTTAACGGAAATCCTTCATAAGTCTACCGTTTTCTTAACATCAATAGTTTTAAAATATTTAACGATATCTTTTGGCAGTACTCTATGGAATTTAAAAGTATTTGAACAAGCCTTTACATTTTGTTTGAGCAATGATTCGGCGACAGTAGGAGAAGTATTTAATGATTTTGTTGTCAAAAAAGGAACATCAGTAAAATGTTTCTCAAACCCCATAGCAACTTCTTGATCAGATTACGTTAAATTATTGTTAATATTCAATTGAAAATCCGAGTTGCGCGGTTCTTCAATTGAACCGCGCAACCTTGCCCGTTTCACTATTTATTATTCTCCAGGTCATTTTAATTTTGTCGGATGCAGTTTTAATTTTGTTGCTTAAATGTAAAGCCTTAGCAGTGGAGCACACTTTTTTAAATATTTTAGAATATGATTTTACATAATCTCTAAATATAACACTACTATTATATGATCTTTCATCATAAAGCTCGTATAACCTTCGCCTACTTTTATAAATTCCTACTGTCGCCCATTCATTAAATGATTTGCGACTGTTAAAAGAGAAAGTTTTAGAAGTAAATATTCTACTAAATTCACAACTTATAATTTTAAATAATTTAGCATACAAATAATTAGCACTATTTTTAAACGAAAGTGATGGAAGTCTTTTTATTATATTACTTCTAAACCTCTCCAAGCGATGTTCAATTATTGGAACAAACACAATTTTCTTATTTTTCCGGTTTTTGTGTATGTAAAGTAGTGATACCAACTATCCACAGTGATCTGAACTTAAATTCTGAATAATTGATTTATGCAAGGGCTTAACATCTGTAAAAATGTTATCTACACAGATCGCACTAGACCCAGCAATACGTGTTGGTTCTAAGAATAAATTAACAAGATTATATGATTTAAACAATGAGCTAAACTTAATACTAATGGAAGAAGTTTTAAGAAAATTGATGTTTAAGTCTCCACTTTTTTCTCGTTTACTAAGTTTGAGTAAAACTTCTTCCATAATCCTTTCAAAATAGTCATAAACATCACATGGAGGTCTGTAAACACTTACTACAATGAGGTGCTCGAGCTCGACACGAGCCATTTCTACAGTTCGCTCAACAGAGAGGCTCCCAATATCTTTACGTTCTTTATATAATAATGACTTATCTGGTAATATTAAGGAGCCACCACGTCAACTTTTTTCTCTATTGAAGGAACTGACCACCTGGTGATTTTTCAAATTAAACATGAAATTATAATCTTTTAGCCAATGTTCAGTAATACAAAGGATGTGTATATTGTTACTATTTAAAAACAATTCAACTTCCAATTCTTTGCCCATCATGCCTTGTATATTTTGATGTACCAGATGTAAACAATTTTTATTACTTACTAGCTGTGCCCCGCGGTTTCACCCGCGTCATCACGTGTTGGTGGTGCGCGACATGACCTAGTTCAAGCATTTTATAATTGTAATTCAATTTTATTTGATAGCAATAAGGCATAATTAATGGAGTACTTTTATCTGTCGGCATATTATGTATAATATAGAGCGAAGTTAAGTTTTATCCACTTTCCCTCCCCCTCCCGGTTGAGCGTCCCCCCCCCCCCCCCCCTACGTCCCAGAAAGTGTCCCGAAGTGCGGTTTTTTCCAGTTTTAAAAAAAACCGTACACAATACATGAAAAGTGTGTAGGCATGAAATGATTCTTGAGTTATCAAACTTTTATACTTATTAATCAATTAAATTTTCAAAATACCATAGCAACGTGAAATGAAAGAGTTCAGAAATGAAGATGTACCTAATCATTGTCATAAAACTACTCAATTAATTTTTAATTTATTTTAGCTATAATGATTGAACTAACCTCGCTCTTAGAAGCTTTCTATACTGGCTTCTCGCAGTTCTCACCGGGCGACTAGGGTTTATGCGTCGTTCGCGCGCCCAGCCAAGTATTGAATTATTTTAATTTTACGTTATCTCTTAAACCATGCGTCCAAATAACGTGGTATAAAGAACAAAGTTTATCTTCATAAAATTGTCTTGATGGTGAAGTAACTTTCGTTCGTAAGGATAAATAGGCCATGCCAAATAATAACGCTCATAAATCACTTTTAAATTTTCAATATTTTTTTGTCACAAAATACCTAATTATGGCTTATGTATAAGAAATATACATATGGTATCCCGGACTTTTTTTTAGACGGAGTAAATATCTATATTTTTCTAGAACATTGTATTTACGTATCCCTAACGATAACACCAGCGTACGCGGATAAATCCTTTCGGGAGTGCTTTTTCTTCTGACTTGCTTAACAAATATCCATATTTAAGGCTAGCTGAGTGATATAGCTTAATGCTAGATAGCCTTATACTATTCCACATGAATCTGGCTATAATATACAAAAATAATTTTTCGAATCGGACGGTAGGTCTCTGGACCTAACTAACTTCTGGGTTAGCGCGTTTAAACAAACAAAAAAAACAAAAAAAAACTCTTCCGCTTTATTATATTAGTATAGATATAGATTTGTGGGCTGTATTCAAAATTAATTAAACTCTTATTATTGCTAGAGATTGCCTCTATTGTCATATTCACTAATTTAAATTAGTTGGAACTGATTGCAAATTAAATTTCAAATGATTATGCTCAATAAAAGCAGTCTTGGTAGTCAAAACTTTGGCTGAGTTAAAAAGTAAATAATAAGATAGCACATTTGCTACCAGTCTGAAATTATATTTGGATAGTTAATACCTATCTTTTGTCATTTTGGCCAAAACTTTTTTATTAAATTATTTATGTCAATTATATAAAATTTGTCATTATTAGCATTACAATTATATGTCAAATTTAAATTATTATTACATATTAAATTATGCATTTGTATCTTTAAATTATGTCTTAAATTATTTTCCTGTGGCAATCACTGTATATAAGGCAGTGTGAACAAAAAAATTTCTTGTTCTGAAAAGAATAAAAAGTGAATGCACTACTACACCAAATACTACTACAACTATACCAAATAATACACATACCTGTAGTCGTCGCCGCTAAGTTCTCTAACAGTTACAATGTATCTGTCATTTTGGGTATTCATTTTCAATAAACTGCTAATACGAGCTACATTGTAACCTTTTAAATAAAGTATTGTAAAATTTGGCCATTCTTTTCGTGCTACCAATTTTTCCATTACCTATGAAAAAATTTATATCATCCAATTTCAACACAATATATTCTTAAACGTCGATAGAATACGCGACGTGACAGCGTAAGAGAATCCATTAAACCATTTTCTCCTTGGATGTAATAAGACGCAACTATAGGAACCTTTGTAGCATTACAAAGGTCTTATGGTTACCGTTAGGTGGCGTTACAACCATCTCGCCTTTGGCACGTAAAATACCCAGACTGGCGACGTGGAGCAACTTCAAAAAGTGTGATTAATCTAGTAAGTGATTTCTGTGGGCTGATGATGACGAAATAAAATAGACTTTTTTTTCATTACAGCCTGTCAGAAGGCCGTTGTCGAACATAGGCCTCGCTCTATAGATAGTCTCATAGTTTTTGCCTTAATTGCCTCGCTTTGCAAGGGAGTTGGCCACCGCAGTTTTTTATTATTATCAGTTGTTATCAGGAAGATACTACTGCCTGCTGTTTTAGTTTCCCGCTATTACCTGTTACGAAACCCACGAAATGGGGGAGTAGATATTCTTACGCTGTCACTAGAGAGCAATATAAATCATTTTTTAGAGAAACCATTGTGAGCTAAACTTTGGGGCGCCTTAAGTTCAGCAGTGGATAAGTGGAGCTATGATGGGCTATAATGATGATGATGATGATGATGATGATGACGTTGCCATTGATGATGATGCCTTTGCTCATGGACTTTAATCTTCTTCACATATAGGCAGGGCTACGGGAACGCTTTCCACACCAGCGCCGATCTTTAGCAGCGTCTCTTAGGGAGAAGACTACTGCTTCCCCTAATCCTACTCAGACAAAGCTCGTCAGAACACAATGTACGCTGTTCTTCTCTGAGATTTGGATTGTATGATTACCTCTTCCATTTGTTTCCTCGGCGAGGTTTAAACCAACGTTGACATAACAATTATGATTTCTTATATTTACGCGAACACTACACATTTAAATAAAACTAATTTTACGGATTTTATCGCGTATATTAACTTATTTTAATTCCCGACGTTTCAAGCACTTTACAGCACCCATGGTCACGGGGGGGACTGAGGTGTATGACGTCCCAATGTCATAGTTAACCACGGCTACCTCCAGATTAAAAATTATTAATTTTTGTTCCGATCTACGCAGTATGAACTTACAGTATCATGATGTTTTGCAGTTGTATGCTTGGGTTGGGATTTAATTTTATTAATTATGGGATCCCAAGCAGATGGTAGCACCCAGCCATCTTCTCTATTGAAATTAGGATGTTTCTTGATTTCAATAGCCTCGCGAATCATCCTTGGAAGGAATCGGTGTTCTTTAGCGAGGATTTGTGGTCTATCAAATCTAATGTAGTGACGGGGGCGATCCTGTACGTGTTCACAGACTGCAGACTTCCCGGAGCGTTTATTCTTCACATCAGCTATGTGTAAGAACACATGTGTTGCTAAGAACACATAGCATCAATGCAATCAGTTCCAACTAATTTAAATTAGTGTTTAATTAATTTTGAATACAGCCCACAAATCTATATCTATCTATCTGCGTAGATCGGAACAAAAATTAATAATTTTTAATCTGGAGGTAGCCGTGGTTAACTATGACATTGGGACGTCATACACCTCAGTCCCCCCCGTGACCATGGGTGCTGTAAAGTGCTTGAAACGTCGGGAATTAAAATAAGTTAATATACGCGGTAAAATTAGTTTTATTTAAATAACAATTATGACTATATTTTATGTATCGTTTTTATAGCATTTATTTGGCAATTATAATGCTCGGATATATTATAACAATCAGAAGAATTTTCGGACTAAATTGGCCTCTAAAAAAATAACTTTTTTGCCACTTATTAAATAACCGCACAAAAATAAGAAATCTCAAGAGATTATAAAGTTTCAGAGAGATTCCTTATAACATAACAATTTTTGCTGTATAATTGTATTTGCTCTTATTATTTTTGCTTTTTTAAAATAAGAATTTTAAAAGTATTTATCCCGCCTCTATCAAGAACATAATTTTGTTCTGTAATATCCATTTTTAACTTTATTTTATTAAATTTGGAATTTGGATTAGTTTATACTGTCACCAAACGGTATACTTAATTATATAAACAACATATAATTGATCTTAAATTTAACGACTACCGTGTATACAGAACTGAGGTATAATCTATTAACCTAGAAAATGTTTTACATCATGAACGAGATACATCTATACATATTATTAGAAAAAAAGATGAACATAAAAATACGTACCATATTATAAGCTGCAGAACTGGGATGTAAATTCAGTATGAACGCGTTTTTATCATTAATGTCATTATGCTGTACGGTAACGTGGGGTAATTCTAACATATCACATAGAGCTTGAATAAACTCCGTTGATTGACCACCTGTGCCATCTATGATCCCTATTACTCCCTCCTGAAATTGATAAAAGTTACTATTATGGTGATTAGTTTTAAATTTAACTTCTAACCTAACTTCAACCTTAACAATCCATATCTTCTTATATGATTGGTGATGTATATGTAGTTCTAAAATATCCTGGAAAAAGTTCTAGGATACGTAGGTCACTCAACAAGTTTTAGATGCAGGAAATTTAAAAATTGAACGCACCCGTGTTATATGTTTCTAAAAAGCAAATTTATTTAAAAATAAAACTCCATAAGCCAATTGCTCAATATTAAAAAAAAGTTCTATTAATTTTCCTGCAACACTTCGCGCGCTTTTCATTTAAAATGATGGATCTTAACCGTGAACATTTGCGCGC
This sequence comes from Parnassius glacialis, assembly GCA_033319125.1. Classification (NCBI taxonomy): domain Eukaryota; kingdom Metazoa; phylum Arthropoda; class Insecta; order Lepidoptera; family Papilionidae; genus Parnassius; species Parnassius glacialis. The sequence continues at coordinate 20,974,121 of JAVANC010000009.1, forward strand.
TATGATATATTATGATTTTGAATTTGGTTTAACTGAACAATTATGTTTATTACGGTTACAATCAGCATTAGGGGACTCAGCTCCATCATGCGCAACAATTTTTAGGTGGTTTGCTGAATTCAAAACGGGTAAAATTAATCATAAAGATGACAACGGCAGAAAATGTATGGACTTCTGAAATGTTGGTGCGAGAAGATCCACGAATCACATATACGGGCATCGAAAACATTGTAGGTATTAGTTCGGGGAGCATTCATACCATCATACATCAACATGTTGGAGTGAGGAAGCTTTGTTGTTGATGGATCCCTCTCTCCTCTCTCTCTCTCAGCTCTCTCCGAAAGCGAAAAACAGACTCGTATAGATTGGTGCCATAAAATGCGTCTATCGGCGGTCTCGTACCGGCGGACAAAGTGTAGGGCATCCCCCCACTAGATGGAGTGACGACCTGGTAAGATATGCAGGAAGTCAATGGATGCAGGTGGCTCAGGACCGTGCTTTGTTGAATTCCTTGAGGGAGGCCTATGTTCAGTAGTGTACTTGTGAAGAGCTGTAATGATGATGATGATGAAATTAAAAAATGTGAAGTCTCGATTATTTGAGTATTTTTACCAATTATTTGTATTAACATGAATTAAAATCATCCAAACACTACGGTAAGGTGCATTACGACATATCATTGAAACAATGTCAAACATAAAATGTTGATTGTGGTATTTTTTTTATATTTTCCTTTGTTTGAAACATTCGTGTTGAAATTAGTTATAAAGAACTATACTTGTTGTAATGAAATATAGATAACTTCATTATTATTTATATTTACATAAAAGATTATTTTAAGTCGTGTCAGCACGCTTGTACAAAGTTATTGCAGAATGATTAATGTGTAACGTCAAAAGGTATTTCTTAGATTTAGTTGAGTATAAGTTCTTACATCACCGTGGACTAACAACCAGTCGGGTTAGAAGACTTTGCTCTTTCCCGATGTATATAATATATCCTCAATAAGTTCAACAAATATGATTTGAAGCTGGTTATGATGGCTGATTCCAGAATAAAGTACATGTGCAATGTCATGATTTATCTCGAAAAAAAAAGCACGAATACAGGTAACGAGCCGTTGGCAAGTAATATTATAAAAGAGTTATCTAAAGCGATACATGGATCAAACCGGAATATAACCATGGATAATTTATTTACATCATTTCCTCTGGCAACGGAACTATTGAAAGTACCTTATAAACTCACAGTGGTAGGATTTTGCGAAGTAACGTAAGTGAGAGATCCCCAAATAAATAACGAATTCTAAAAATAGAGCAATAGGTATTTCTTGTTAATTTTGGATAAAGACATGACATTGGTGTCATATATACCAAAGTTAAAAAAGGTCGTGTACCTTCTTTCTACAACCCAGGATCAAATTTGCTTTCCATCAACAGTGGTTTAAATAAGTCCAAAATCACAGAATTTCACAAAATTTTAATTCCACAAAAGGTGCTGTTGATACCGTGAATCAAATGTGCTCGATCGAATTGTGAATGCATATGTCATCTACGTGTCTAACGCGATCCGGAATGGAAAAAACCCATTTGCGTCACCAAATATTTCTGCAAGGGCTACAAAAGAGCCAGTTCTGGAAAGCATACTATTTTTAAAACAAATTTAGTTATTTGATTGCCATAAATATAAGAGTACTAATTATGGTTTCGTTTATGTCATAAATAAAGTTGATTTCATTAATATTGCTGTTTTATTTCATAGTCTTCTTATTTCATTATTTCTTAGTTAATAGAAATGAAAGGTAAGTGATAACATTACTTGAAATTAAGGTAAGTTAGCTAGGGTTAATACAGTTGAAAATCGAATTACGATACCGCGGACTATCTAATCGAATTTTATAATGAATCATCATCATCATCATCATCATTACAGCCCTTCACAAGTCCACTGCTCAACATAGGCGTCCCCCAAGGAATGCCACGGTCCTGAGCCACCTGCATCCATTGACTTCCTGCATATCTTACCAAGTCATCACTCCATCTAGTGGGGGGACGCCCAACACTTCGCCTGCCGGTACGAGGCTGCCACTCGAGAACCTATTTGCCCCATCAGTTGTCGGTTCTTCGAGCTATATGGCCGGCCAATTGCCACTTCAGCTTACTAATCCGTTGGGCTATGTCGGTCACTCTGGTTCTACTGCGGATATCCTCATTTCTGAGTTTATCAAGCAGAGAAACTCCGAGCATAGCCCTCTCCATAGCTCGCTGAGCGACCTTGAGCTTTCTCATACGGCCAGCAGTGAAGGACCACGTCTCAGTTCCGTATGTCATCATTGGCAACACGCACTGGTTGTGCAGTCTCGTTTTCAAGTTTTGAGGTATACCTGACGAGAAGATGTGCCGTAATTTCCCAAACGCTGCCCAACCGAGTTGAATCCGTCGATTTTATCTTTTATTATCTTTTATTTATTTATTAGTCGAATTTATAATGAATGAATGAATGAATATAAATCTCACAAAATGTTCTATTACCTACATGGCATAACTTAATAACAAAAGAAGTTCGTGAACTTATTACCATACCGACAGACAACCAACATACTCAACTAATAAAAGGCTTCTCACACAGTATCCAGCTGCATGGTGTCTGATATTACACTGTAAGATATTTCGCCAAATGTAACAATAAAAGTAAAGTATCCCAATAACGACCACCGGTCTGAATATTTTAAGTCTAACAATTATTGTTGATATGGGTAGATATATGATTCCCGAGGAAGTACTCAGTAACATTCCATTTAATTTCATCGTTTACTTTGAAATAATTGGTTGAGCTTAAATGTTTTGGTTCCTACCAAAACATTTAATCTCAATTCCTAACTTTTGTATGGACAAAAAAAATAAGCTTTTTAATTGAAAACTTGGGCTTTGAATTATAAAACTTATTTTTTTACCGAACACTAACCGTATCCAAAAAAGCTATAAGTGTATGTTTTCATTTATATGAAATTAGTACATAAACGAAAAACACCTGAACATCTAAACGGCATACCCAGAGCAGAATGATCTCCTCAATGATCACCAGTACGGGTTTCACCGAAACCGATCAACTGGGAACCTTCTAGCCTATGCCACTCACATATGGGGCGAAACCATCGACAACAATTATAAGTATTTGCTGTTTCCTTTGATATCTCGAATGTGTTGGCAGGGTTTGGCTCGGTAATATTTGAGCAAGCTTTCAACGTACAGCTTATTTCTTGGCCTGTTTGACTAGATCATCGATGGCTGCTCATCCAGTTCTATCCGGACAAACGCCAGAGTTCCTCAGAGGTCCGTTCTTTCCGCAACTCTTTTCCTGCTGCATATTAGTGATCTGCTTATTCCCGGTATCTATGGGTATGCTGACAATAGCACAGTTGTGGGGACGTACCAGCCAAATGCTCAGGTCAGTCCGTATTACATCCATTCTGAAAGAGAAGCTATAGTTCAGCGTGCGAAGCTCTCACTGCAGGCAGTCTTCAAATGTGGTGATTCCAATCTCGTGAGATTTACCGCATTCAACATACAAGCGTGTCTTTACAATAAAAGCTCGATCACCCTGGATCCTTTCCGGAATATATCTTTGAAGTACACTGACAGCCTTCAATTGTAAGGGACTGAATTTCCTCCGGACCTCAACTATGAGCGATTCATTGAGTCCATGGCCACAGAAGCCGTAAGAAAACTAGGTTTCTTTGCAAGGGTGCAGCGGTACTTGACGCCGAGGCAGTTTTTCACCTTATATAAAACGCAAGTCCGGTCGTACATGGATATAGGCTGGTGCTGCAAAATTCCACCTAACAACGTTGTACTCAGTGGCGAGACGTACTAAAGCTCATTGGAAAACTTAATTTGGTTGAAACCAATCTTGTCAGCCTCAAAAACAGGCGCAGAGTAGCCAGCCTCTCGGTATTCTATAGGATAAATTACGGTGAGTGTGCACAGGAATTACATGATTCACTTCCCTCTCTTTTTCACGATTGGACAAACATGCAGTTTATATGTCTTCACCCCTTTGTTGTCGATGCTACACGCATTCGAACAAATCGGTTTGTAATATGGGGTATAGCAAAGGAGTGGAATAATTTGCCGACGTATATCTTTCCGTCCAAATAAAATCTAGGCGTCTTTATGGTAAGAGTGAATAGGCTTTTGTTACGCTAAGACATTGCGATTTACCATCTAGGGCTACATCACCACGTACCATCAGGTGGGATTGTGGTCAAGCTAAAAAAATCACAATTATTTAATTTTTGATAGATGGCGCTATTATCAATCTAAATAATAAAAGTCATAATTATAAAAATCTCTTATAAAAGCATGTTTTGAATTATGAGGATATAGAGTTTTATTTTATTGCAAGCAGATAAATTTATACAGTTAATTTATTTCCATCCATCCATTACAGCCTATCAAACCCCACTGCTGAACATAGGTCTCCCCATAGATTGCTTCATATGGGAGATTTTTGCCACGCTTGGTAGGCGGAAGTGCAACAGCCGATTTGTTTCCCTCTGTCGCTTTTTACGACACCCACGAGAATCTTACCGTGGGTGTCGTATAAAGCGACCTCCAAGAAAATCCGGTACCGCATAGACATCTGGTACCGGATAGGATTACGATCGAATTTTCTTACACCGTTTATACACAGTCTAATTAATTATTTTATAGAAATTAAAAACCAGTCAAACTATGTTCATTTTGCATATTTTATTATTATCTACATTATATAAATAATACATTTAAAATATGCAATTTATGTATTAATTAAAAGCATTTATAAACTTATTAACTATAAATATGCATTAATTCATTTACATATTACTTAATAAAAGACAATTATAACTCTTATTAGTTTTTAATGGATGAGACTGTTAAAAAACCGTACCAAACTATTTATCAGCTAAATTCATATTCTATTATTAAAGTTTACATTTTACAGCTTAAAGTAATCCCGCTTGAGATTGATGGAATCATCAATCATGAAGCTATTACTCGGAAAATAAGTATTTAAAAAAGACATTTTTCACTTCTTTCATAGAAAGAAGCCTGTGTAGTGTGTTTTGTCCAGGTTTATCACCTATAACTCTTATTAATTTCGTAAAAATTAATCCAATAGTTTTTGCGTGATTCTTGAATTGGACTGACGCACCAACTTTTTAGATTGTTTGTCCATTAATAAACTTTTCTAAAGAAAAGACAATTAGGGAAAGTTTACATTTAGTTTAAAAGTTTAATAATGGGTAATTTATTATTTTACGCAATAAATAAATTTGAATAAACATGTCGTGAGAACAGTTCATAATGAATATATATCCTAAATCCTGCTAACATCCTAAAGTGTCACACGTTTTAAATAACGTTACGCATTTCGCCCTGTGTGTGTCGTAATAGATATTATATGGAACAAATAATATGTAAAGAAAAGGCCAGAAGGATTTCATGGTCACGGATGTATGACAAAATAACCATCTCGTTGATTCACAATGTAAAATAGCTCAGTAGACGTAGAGCAGCGTCAAAGTTGCGAGACAGTACTGCGATTACTAAACCGACTGCAAGGCATGGCAATCATGGCAAGATCTGCTTACTTGAAGCCCATGGCTAACAGTTGACCGTTTCAAGGTGACAAAAACAAAAAAGAAATGACGTACCTCCGCAAGTTCACATACAACACCATTTAAATCAAGTATTTCGCCGTTTCTTTGCACTTCCCTCATTGAAACGTTAAAATCATACATTTTAGCGCTTACAACAAGAGCGGCCTTCAGATCTTCGGAGTCTGAGTAAAATATGCCACCTAAAATTTTAAATAGACCGAAATTACTTTATGCATAAATATTTTAGTTTGAAAAAAAAACAAGTAATATACATATACTAAAGGCATGATTAAAAATATAGAACTCAGTTTCGATATTGTTACTGTTAATTTTTACCACAGTCACTTGAAATAAAATGTTCTGCTAATCTAATTAATATGAAAAAGAGTATTTTAGAATTTCAAGCAAAAGAATATAAATATTTTTTATTTTTTTAAATCTCCATTAATCTGTTTATGTTGTTGCATTTTCAAACTACTTCTATGTACAAATCAACACATTTTTTTTATAACGCTAATGGAAATTTCACAAAACCTTTTTATAAATCAAAACGAATATTGAATAAACCATACTAACCAATTGTTAACACTTCCGATGTTACACATTTTGAACATATTAAAATTAGAAATAATGTCTTAAATGTCATTTTAATTCATGCTCAAAATACAGTCCATCTGAAACTACGTTTAATTTTACTTTTACCTAAAACACAAAACTGACACTGACACTAAAAACAAAAAATTATAATTTAACTAATTTACCTAGCAAATAAAGTGTAATAACGAAAGTTTTATGTTAAACAATACTTTGAAACGAGTGTAATAAACGTTCAAAGCTTAAGTCGGCCATCGGTAATGTGTTTAGATTGGTGTCTGGATAGCGGCCGGCGCGACATGAACCGTCAGAAATAATCCCGAGCCTATATTTAGTTCGAGTTTTCCGCAAACGACACACTTTGTCCCAAAACCTTGTGTCGCAGCTAACAGTCAGCGTGAACCATGAAATTGATCACACGAATAAGTATTAAAACTTAAACACACCTGATGGTTATCTAATGTGATTTTTTGTTTCTTTCTCATTTTAGTATCATGGTAAAAGTAAAAAATTACTAAGAACTACATGTAATCTATATTTAATAAAAAATATTCTATTCTTATTGTATTCTATTTATGTTTCGGATAATCAGATATCGGAATTTTAAAATGGTATGCGATTTGTATTCTTTCTTCAGTACTGATGCTGTACAGACTAAGCGTCAAGTTCAATATTAATCTTAGAAAATCGAGATATTGAATGACATTCTGATTAATTACTAATGAAATGGCTTCATTTAATAAAAGTTATTAAGTTTTAACTATTTTAACATACAATATCTTAATGGAAACAATGTATAAAATTCATTTGAGAACACAAAGAATTGATATGAACATGATGCGTTAAAATTTATTTAATTAATTAATTGAATTGCACTTTACCTAGATACATTTTTGAAATATATTTTTCATTATAAATAAAAGGGCGAATGAAATTTCGAAAGATTTAACTTCATTAATCGTGGTAAGTATTTGCTTTTAACTGATTTTTTTGTTACTTTACTGTTTTAAATATCACTTAATTTAAACGAAATATATACACATGTGTTAGGTTAGATCTCAGACATACATATTATGTTAGTTTGAGGGATACAAATTCGATTGTTCTTCATTTCGCAAAAGTATATTAGTATGCACGAGACCATCACCAAACGTTAGCTTGCTCGACGTGCACACATACATAAGGTTGATTGCAAACACTTTAAATGCTAACAGAATTTGTTCAATTTTACACATTAAAAAAAGGTTAATGTTATTGACATTTAACAACTTAAACAATACACAAAAATATATACAAACATAAGTGATGCATAAAATTCATACATATTAGCTTATTTTAGAACTAACTATATCCGCGACTTTGTTCCCGTGGATGTTCTTAACGTGGTGCAGTTAAATATTTGTATAATAGTATATATCATGTAATATTACCTGTTATGTTCGCTAAGACTGTTTACACACACACACACACACATATCGCTATATTCATAACCATGAACCTCTACGGTCACCAACACAGTTCACCAGTGGGTTGTAGGGGAGTAGCCTTACGCAGGCGTTCTCACTCTGTCAAAGTATCAGTCCATGCGGTCATATTCATACAATAAAACTTATTTGCAGCCGTACTGCTACTAGACTAAATCTAGTTGCGTTGCTGAATTGGCGCATTAAAAAAATGTCGTATTGTTCACCTATTTCCTGGAAAACAAGATCATATTTAAGTAATTATTAATCGCATTATTACTATTTCCTTATTTTTAAACTTAAAAATTACTATAATAACGGTGGTGTTGTTTTGATTACAAGTGGCAATGACGAAAGCTGCACAGAGTTGATTGATGAAAGTGGTGCAGAACCGTGCTTTGTGACAGTTTTTGCGGGACAACTCTTTTTAACAATGTCCAAAGGGGCAGCAATTATGGTGATAATGATGACAGTGACGAGTTTTATAAAGTAAATTAAGACTTTGAACAACGACGCTTATCGTCTTATTCATAACTAAAAAAACAGAGTCCTTGGGCCTTGGTTCTATCCATCCATTACAACTTATAATAGTCCACTGCTGAATAAATGCCTCCTCCATAGATGCATACTAGGGAGGATTTCGCTTCCAGCTACCACTTACCAATGTGGGCTAGGTGATTGTTTAAAGCATCTAATGAAATGAATTTAAACAAATCTTATATCTTTGCGTGTGCAATCGTCCTTATCTAAAATGGAAACTGACAATAGTCGAACCAATGAAACTCAATAAAATGTTTACGAGTAGGATTGCAAAAGCAAGTTTATGCTTTCAAAGTAGGTGAGATTCGGTTTGAAATAGAAATGACCTAACTACCAATTTTCTCTTTAATAACGCATAACTTGGAAATAAAAATGTTTATCTACTTTCTTTATAAAACCTTGTGTCTAAGACTCAGAAAGAATCACATAAAGCAACAAATAAATAAAACATGTATATTTTACCCTCTTTGGAGTAATGGCGAGATACAAAGAGCCATTTAAGGCTCAATTCCACGAGTAAATAAATAAAATTGATGACAGGTAGGCAAAAGTAGGCTTCAGCTTATTTCTATTAGATATTTCTGTGAAATTATTTTTTATACTCAGTTATTTAAGGTAAAAGCTTTCATCGTCACTATCATCATAACAGGTCTTCATAAACATAGGCCACCAAGTAATGCTACATAAAACGGTCCCGAGCAACCTGCATCCATCAATTTCCTTTATATCTTACCAGTTCGTCACCTATCTAGTGGGATACTTTGGAACCTTTTTTTCCCATCAGTTATCGTTTCGTCAAGGTATATGGCCAGCCCATTGCCATTTCAGTTTACTGATCCTTGCTATGTAAGTTACTATGGTTCTAATGTGGCTGCCTTCATGACGAACTTTATCATACAGTGAAACTCTGAGCAAAGCTCTTGCCATAGCTTGCTAAGTGACAGTCATCAGTGACAATTCAAATCATCATCATCATCATTATTACAGCCCTTTACAAGTCCATTGCTGAACAGAAGCCTCCCCGAAAAAATGCCATAATCCATCAACTTGCTGTATTGCTTACCCGGTCGTCACTTCATCTAGAGGGGGACCGCCACCCAGTTACAGTACAAGGCTGTCACTCGAGAACCATTCTTCCACATTATTTATTGGTTCTTCGATCTATATGACCGGTCCATTGCCACTTTAACTTACTGATCTGTTGGGTTATATCGGTTACTCGGTCGGGCTGTGACAGTTTTACTAAAAAGGTTCTACTAAATGAAATTATCTATCCACTAAGAGACTGTTTGTGAAATGCTTTTATACTATCTAGCTATCTAGTTTTAAGTATATAAAAATATAATTTTATTATTTTTTACTGAAATATAAACGCTCTTCTTCCAATTGATTTTACACTATCCTTGTTGTAAAATGCATTTAAGATAGAATAAAGTTAGATGATAAGAACGAGCCATCGAAAAAGCATACACATAGCACAAAGCATAGGTTTATAATAAGGCAGCAGTAGACTTTATATACTCGTAGGCTGTAATAAATTAATAAATGATGGATAATATCTTGATGGAGCAAATACGTTATATCGTTATTGTATATGATACGTTTTTAACATGTTTAAGTAGTAGAGTTTACATTATTTATTTTGACTGTATGTTCATTGTTATTTCTGACTGTATGTTCATTAGTCACTTTAGGTTTTAAAAATAATTAGAGTTTCTACAATTAGACAGGAAAAAATTATAGAGACGGATACACATTGAAAATAACCTGTACGGTGTACATTTTCAATTTATATCCGTCTTTGACTAAGGTATGTCTTTTCCTTTTGTAATTTATTTTGATTTAGAGAAAACGAGATTAATTTTTTTATATAATTTATTAAAAAGTATATATACTTACTACGTTTTTTATCATATTCTTGCATTGTCATCCGAATTTAACCTGTATTCAAAATTTAAAGATTCCAGCTCATCGCGAAGTTAGCTTAAAATCAATTACTTAATTCCACTTGGAATGATAGACAGACAGACAGAAAAACATGAACGTGACTTAATAAAAACGTGGTAAAATAATTATAATTCATCATCTTAATCTTTATAATTATAGCCCACATATTTGAACATAAGTCTTCCCACACATCGCCACAAAGCAGTGTCCTGAGCCATCTGCATCTATCAATCTCTTCATGTGGCATCAGCTCGTCTTTTGTCAGTTGCTCAGTTGTTAAAATTGCAGTGCCCTTATTGGTCACCGGTTTTCTGAGCTACATGTTCAGGCTTTATTCACTTCAATCTACTATTTCTTTACAAATTGAACACGCAAGGAATCCCCTAGCTTAGCTTTAGCTCATTGAGTGATATTGAGATTCCTCATAGGCTAGCGGTGAAGTACTACGTCTCACACGCTGATGTTCAACAATTAAAAATAATAAGCTATCATTAAGACTTTTTGACTATAGCGGCATTCTTCTATATGTTTTAAAGACCTGGTATTAATCATTGAAGTAATGTGTACTTACATACTAGAACAGCTATTTACAAACAAAAAAATGTGCGCTATTGAAGCCTGCGCGTGCGCGAAGAAACGTAAACGTAGGTAAAATGATCAGTATGTGTTAATAGATTGTATCGTTAATTATGTAAATTATATCGAGTAAAATTATTAAAATTGTCATTTATTTGGCATATAATATGAGCTAATTTAATATAATATTACAAAATAATATATAACAAAAATTCTAATAGTGGTAGAGCCACGCGACAGCTTTTGCTGTCGCACGGATGGGCCGGCTCGAATCGGGGTGGTACCACGACCTCATAGAAAACCAGCGTGAAGTAGCGGTTTACCTCTGCGTTTCGCTTGGTGAGTGCAGGTGGCCGGAGGCCCTTTTAACTGGAAATGAGGCATTCCATCTTAGTCCTCACGGGTGACAACGCATCTACATTTTGATTTGTAATAGAGGATAGATGTAGATGTCTATGGGCCACAGCAACCACTTACCATCAGGTGGACTGTGTGCTCGTTTGTCACCCCTATCCTATAAAAAAAAACAATTACATTTAGTGATATTTTATTTGAATAATTAAAAAAGCACACTAAATATATGTTTAACAACACTTACTAATATAACATTTAATTTACAAATATATTCATTTCGATTAAAATAAGAGTCGTTCATAAAGGATAGGCACGCAAGAGTAAAAAATGGACGAATTCATTCTACTTTTCCGTTTTCATTTCTTGGGCGTGCTAACCTAAAAATTAAATAAAAGTATAATCAGCAAATTCAAACATCAGAAATTTAGCCTAGTTATGAATACTTTTATTTGTTTCCACAAAAAAAAATTGTGCATAATATAATCGTCCTACACTTCCTACTTTCCTACACCCACAGAAACGTTGCATCTGAACAAATTAATTTCATAATCTATATTCCATGACACGATATGGCATCATAGGAATAACTTGATTAATTATTAATCTATAATACTTTTTTATTAATTAAGTATCTTACTAACCGATGAAAAGTTATTCCTTGGTATTAACCAACATTTATTAAATTATATGTGCAATATCTAAAACTAAAACACATCATGGCATATTTTATCAAGGGTTTTTTTTTATATAATCAAAACAGCACGTGTCAAATCACTAGCGCCTAGCGAGTGACTGAGGAAAGTGCGGCGACATCGCCGCAGTTGAACGGGACAGTGTAACTAAATGCAATGTCGCCTCTAGTACGTAGTACATAATAGCTCAATGGTATCAATTAGGAAGTGCAGTGCAATTTCTTAATGATAAGTTCGCGTGGAAATACATCACTAAGTGTAGATTTTGCATTTGCAATGTTCTAAAGTAAACCAACGAGTCTACTTAAATGTTGAAATGACCCGTGGTTAACGTTATTGTCTTACCTACGTGGCGGAAACATTACGGGTATTAAGGTCAGACTTCTGAAGCAAACAAGGAACACCTCGCGTGGAATCAAGCTTGCAATTCAATTTAACGCGAAGGGAAACTCTCAAGTTAAAAGCGTTTTATATGTGAAGAATTTGGAATAAAACAGACTGGATTATGTTGGAGATTTGAAAAATAACTACTATAATATACAAAAGTAAGTCTTGTATTAGGAACAAGTGGAACCGAAACCCTGTTCAACTTTTTGACACGCACTCCCGCACTCATCTTTCTTCTGTCTTTCTTTATAGCTTCGTAAAAGATTGCACACATATGCACCTAAAACCGTATTATTGGTTGGAAATGATTTTAAATGCATACATGTACGTGAGTCTTATTAAAATTAGATGAGTATAATTTTGGCTTGGTTCTTGCATCACTGGAAATGTAAACGTCCGTTTTTCTTTCTTTGTTGGTATGAGGATACTTGGTGTTGTTAATTTTACAATTATTGAGTAAAATTGGTTGGCGAGAAACTTTGAAATCACGTTTGATATCTGACATGATAAAAATTTTCTTATTATTTGTAAATTTATGCGTGGGCTTATGAAAATTTATATTATGACTGCATTACCGTACATTTAACGATTGTAATGTGCGTGTTTGAGCTAGGAATCTTTATAAATAAGTTTATTTAAATTTCACTAGGGATTACCTTGGTAAAGGTTCTCTTTAACGACATACAACATGACGGGTGGCATACGAAATGACGGATGGCATACAATATGACGGATGTAATTCATAATTAGAGATGCATTAAAATAAGGATACAACTCGTGAGGATTAAACTCGGCTGGGCAGCGTTTGGGAGATTACAACACATCTTCTAGGTAGGTATACCTCAAAACTTGAAAACGAGAATGTACAACCAGAAAATGATGTACAATCTCGTTATTATTCAATTCTTTTTATTTTTTATGGCAACAAACAGTCGTATATAAAAGAAAATAAAATGCAAACAACTTATCTGTTAGAAATTGATCTACAGTGCCGAAAAGTTAAACACATTTTAAAAGAAAGTTACATGGTGACACTACATAGTGACTAAGAAAAAGACAAAGTACAGAAGAATTTACAGAATATATATATATATATATATATATATATATATATATATATATATAAGAATATAAATAAAAAATGCAACTCACTTGCAAACCTTACTTAAATAAGTTTTTAATGCCTGGTTTAAGCTATTGAGAGATGTGTTAAAAAGGTCGATATTAGTAAATTGCTTATTATTTATGTCAGTGGAACGGTATAAGAATGAATTATGAGTATATTTTTTATGTAACCGCGGATGAAAATAATTGGCATTTTACGTAAGGATTGCACTCGAAGACGAGTACGAGCATTAAAGTATACATTTGAGAGAAGTAGAGAAGAGTCAATTAAATTATTCAAAATTTTATATAGAAAGATTATATCAAACAATTTGCGTCTACTGCAAAAGGATAATAATTTATACCTTAGTAAAGATTCATCATGTGATTCATTAGTAATATTATCACGAAATCTAAGGTTGACCGGACGAAGGAAAAGTATAAAGGTTTTTGAAAGGGTTTGCAAATCCTAAGAATAAATCCTATTCTACGAAATGCCTTACCTAACATTTAATCAATTTTTAGATTGAATGACAATTTTAAATCCATTATTATACCCAGATCTTTAATACTATCTACTCTTTTAATAGTACGGTCATTCAAGCTATAATAAATTATTATATTGTTGACTTTACGTGTATAAGATATAATATGGTATTTATCAATATTGAGATATAATTGGTTATTTGTACAATAATCACATAGAAAAGTTATGCCTTTTTGCAGCTTTACACAGTCGTCAACTGTTTCGATAACTCTGACTAACTTTGTGTCATTGGCATAAAGTAGGTAATCACTATTTTTTTTAGCGCGAATCCTTTATTATATATAATATATAAAGAAAACAGCAAAGGGCCCAAGTATAATCCTTGAGGCACGCCTGAAAGTTCGGGTAGAAATTGTAAAGATTATCCCTTTACACAAACTACTTGACATCTATTTTTAATATGGGATTGAAGCCCTTGTAAGCTTCTCAATCAGTAGATCGTGGTTTAACTTGTCGAAAGCCTTGGAAAAATCTGTGTATACAACATCTACTTGTAAGTTATTATCCATGGCCTTCCACAAATAATCAGTAAAACTTACTATATTGGTTTTCAGACTACGGTGCTTAAAGAAACCATGTTGTTGTTGACATATTTAATTACGAACTGAAAACGAAATAAAAAATACTGAAAACGAAATATAGAATGTAACAATTTTTCAAGAATCTTTCCCAAAACGCATAATTTGGAAATCGGTCTATACTCAGTAGTTATATCCTTTCTGTTATTTTTGGGAATAGGAGTTATTAAAAAAAAATTCCACTTACTAGGATAAACACCGGTTTCAATAGAAGTTCGAAAAATTATAGTTACAGGTTTTGCGTGTTCTTTGGCAAATTTGGAAACTAAAATCGGATGAATGTTATCAGACCCTGCACCCTTATGAACGTTGACCTATATTAATTCTTTAAGAACAATATCATAGTCAATATTAAGAGAGTTTATATCTAACATTGAGAGGGGATCAGGCCTGTATTCACAAACGACACATTCATAAGTATGGTAGCAACACTATGCTAAGTAAGGTATTTCTCACTGCGTTCGTCATGGCAGGCCGTTCATTTCATGAACAATACTTAGTGGACTCTTTGTTGTGCGGACACATAGCAGTGAATGGGGCGCCGTGATTGGTTAACGTTGTGATGCGACTTCACTCGAGTTGAATGGCAGATAAAAAATAATAACACGTGTTGTTTTCTTTCAGGTAAAAGACGTTACTGGTACTGTTATTATAGGGTACCTATGCATAAGTATTATTAAAATAATAATTTGAAACTGTTGATAGGTAGATTAACTAAATATTTATTACAAATCTGGAAACTCCCAGATGAATAACATCTTAAAGCCACTAGTAACTTTCAAAAGATCTGCATTTATTAGAGGCAGAAAGGCAGAAGTATTTTTATTGCGATATCTTTTGAAAACCTATAGTGACTTTACAATTCATTGGCACTGTAATAATCAAAAGGATTTTGAAAGTGACGTATCACTTTTCTTGTGCTAATCGTTCTTTGCACGTTTATTCTCTCCAGGATATAATTTTCAAAATCATCTTCGCTGCTGTAATCCATTTCGATTATTCAAACAAAACCAATCAGCGTATCACAAATCTACAAACAAGCTATATACTCCATACCAGTTTGACATTTGCGTTGATTTGTCACACTATGCGTTGCGTAAAGTAGCTAGCGAGCTACTTTATCTGTGCGTTCATTTTGATGAGCGCATAGTGTCGTCTAACACTCAAGTGACGTTTATGAAACAAAATTTCGTCCACTGTGCGTTAAAGCCTACTGTGCGCACGCATAGTATCGTTCTTGAATACGGGTGTAAGAGTTAAGAGAATGATTTTTAACAAGATAATCATTTTTGAATAAAAAACGGAATGAAAATATTGATTGAAGGCTTCACAAATCTCATTACCACTAGATAAAAGTTTACCTTTGTTTAACATTCTGTCTGGAATGTCATTTGTGGAATTGATAAAAGTTTACCTTTGTTTAACATTCTGTCTGGAATGTCATTTGTGG
This sequence comes from Parnassius glacialis, assembly GCA_033319125.1. NCBI lineage: Eukaryota > Metazoa > Arthropoda > Insecta > Lepidoptera > Papilionidae > Parnassius > Parnassius glacialis. The sequence continues at coordinate 20,989,994 of JAVANC010000009.1, forward strand.
AATTTTTAGATTTTACAAAAGACCAACAATATTTTGGATGCTCTTTAATTTTCTCTTCAGCAATTTCAATAAATGTTTTGTAACAATTATTCTACATTTTTTAAAGCGATGTTTAAGAATAGAGAAGTTTTGATAATCGCACAGGTTTCCATATCGTTTCCATTATTTATGAAATTTATATTTTTCTTTTGATAGCTTAATCAGAGGTTTATTAAATCACGGAGGAAATTTATTTTTAGTACTTAGGTAATGCGTCGGTACATGTTTATCCATAAGCCCATCAAGCACATAATAACAGTATGTAGTCATCGATTCTACGTCCGACTTCATAGTGCTAAAAGTTGCCTCCCAGTCAATTGAATTTAATGAAGTATTGAGTCGAAGTCGACTTTGTAAAAAAGTTTTTTCTTAATATTAGCAACGTTAAGCAAAACAGAAGAAAATAATTTTAAATCTATTTCTAAAGCTTTATGATGATTAACTTGCGGCACTAATAGGTATACGTTAGGAGAAACTGAACAGTTTTTATTACAAAAAATTAAATCTAGAAGTCTGTTATTTACATTAAATAGAGAGTTGAATTGTAATAGCAACGATAAATACATAAAATCGGAAGTGACACAAGCTAATCTATCATTGTTTGTTTGAATATTCCTAGTACTAGTGGTTATATTATAATGTCAACAAGCATTAGTCACATTAAAGTCGCCGAGAATAAGAAAAATATCATTAGAACTACAACTCATAAATTCGGTTACCCTATCATAGAAAGAAGCCAATAATAGCTCATAATTAATTTACTGTGCTATATATGTGGATATTAAATGTAGATAGCGAGGTGTGTTCTTAAGCTGATCGGACGAAGTAGGAGAGGTAATCGCGTACAGCACACCGACTCCTCTGCCGGTGGCAGCGCGTGTGGAAGTCTGCGCGATGCTAAGGACACAATTCACGGAGAACCACAATCAACACACCATCACCTCGCTCGTGCCCTCTTAATGCAACATTACGATCACAACGGTATACCTAATGACGATTGTCAAAATATTCTGAGTCATAAAAGTTATCATTAAACCAAGTTTCAGTTAAACATATTGCATCGTAATTGTTGCACAATATTGCATTAAGAAAGTTATGTGATTTAGTGCGAAAATCCCTCACATTTTGATAATAAATAGCAAATTTTGTGTTATTGTAACTTAAAAATGATAATTAACATCGTTTCACCAACATGTAAGAATATAACTTCGTACTTTAAACCCAATTAACGAAGACATTATTTTAATTAGATAAAACTTAAAACTTGATATATAAAAAAAATTACATAGAATATTTGAATGGTTTAAATTAAATATACAAATTACACTTAATCATAGTAAGGTCGACTTCACTACTTATCATTAATGATTTGGACTCGTCATTTTTACGTACAAATATCTTGCAATCTAACAACCAAACATATTTATAGCTTTTTTCTTTAGCTGTTAGACGCAATTGCTTATATAATAATTTATTATGTGGCGATAAATGATCACTAATAAAAATAGGCTTAAACTGGCCGTCCACACCAGCGTCCACTGTTGTCAACCCACGTCAGGCACGCACAGCCGCAAGCATATCTGATTTCCGCTTTCTTTGTGTAAGCCTTACGATCATATTAGGAGTCGGGGATAAGTTATGAGATCTGCCAACAGAAATATTTGTATTATCGCTACTATTTGATTTAAAACGTCGAACACGGTGTTTATAATCGATATCCGATGTTTCCAATGGGAAAACAATCTTCGTTGCAATGTTGTGAACAATAGTTAGTAAATTTTCACCCTTAGTAAAAGGTAATCCTGATATTTCTAAATTATTGATCGATTCTTGTTGTTCCCTCGCTTGTTCTGATAGATTATTGACGGTGGATTGTAAGGCATGCATTAATTTGAGATAGATCTAACTTTAAGATTATTTTGCGCCACAGAAATTTTCAAGCAAATATCATTTTTGAGGGCAGTTTGTCCGTTGATAATTTCTCGATGGTGAGCTTCATATCATGCAATTGCTGTTCCAACTCACTTAAATCGTAACGAAAAGTATCCTAAGAAGGATTTATGTTGTTATTATGACTCTAAAGCACACTATTTATAGAAGCAGTTATTTTATTTTGAAAATCAAACACCATCTCTTAAAAATCACATTGACAATCCGTTGATTTTCTCTTCCTTCGTACAAAATGAACATCTTCGCTGAGTTTTGATACATAAGGGTATGATCCCGATCCTTTTCACTTCTACATAGGTTCATTTTTCCCGTCTGTAGTAGCACCCAGTAATAAAACTCGTAGTCTATGTGTAATCCACAGTCTTGTATGTTAATGCGAGGAGGTGGTGAATGCTTTATGCATACCACGACAGCCGGCTGTCGTGGTTATATGGGACTCACTGTGTCTAACCTAACTAAACCACCCTAAGTGTACTCATTAAACACCACCTGGGGGACTGACATTGGCTTATTAGGCCGTTCTGCCGAATCGGAAGCGACCCTCTTTTGGGAAAAGAGGGCGCAGACTATCATCGTATTTTTTTTTTATAGGAGAGGGGACATGCGGCTCACCTGATGGTAAGTGACTACCGCCGCCCATGAACAACTGCAACACCAGGGGAATCACAGATGCGTTGCCGGCCTTTTAAAAAAGGAGTAGGCTCTTTTCTTGAAGGTCCCTAAGTCGTATCGGTCCGGAAAAATCGCTGGTGGTAATCGATTCCACAAGGAAGTTGTGCGAGGGAGAAAACTTCTTCTGAATCGCACAGTGGTGGACCGCCAATCATCTAGATGATATGGATGGAATCGCAAGTTCTGTCGCGATGTGCGATGGTGAAATTGAGCGGCTGGAATTAGTCCGAACAATTCCTCAGAGCACTCCCCGTGGTAGATGCGATAAAATACGCAAAGAGATGCAACCTCTCTACGCAGTGCCAGTGAGTCAAGCCGATCGGAAAGAACTCGGTCGTCGACGATTCGAACCGCTCTGCGCTGGATGCGGTCAAGTGGAAGGAGCTGGCACTGGGGGGCCCCTGCCCAGAGATGGGAACAACCCACCACCTCCCATGGCCCCACCGACCCTCAGGTCATACGGGCCGAATCTCGGGAGATGCGCGCGGTACTTGCACGTGGCTCTTTCCCGCGCACACTTTCTTGACTCCCTACAAATATTTAATCTATTCCTTGTCCCATTTTAACGTCATTCTCCCCCTTCTGGGGCTGACGGCACATTGACGCCTACGTCGTCGGGCCCTCCTACCAGCCTTCCATCCTGCCTTGTCCTGCGATCGTGCCACCTATGCGCAAATTCGCGCAACAGTCCGTAGTTCACCACATCGCTGACGAGATCCGAGTAGTAAACTGGTCCCTGAACCGGACGAACTAGTCCATCCATCATTTTCACTCTTAGGTCATCATACAGAGGACATTCCCATAGAACATGGTGAACATCCTCCTCTGACATACCGCACTCACACATACTAATTTCACACAGTTTCATGTCGCTCAGTCTCTTTCGAAAGCATCCATGTCCGGTGAGAATCTGAGAGGTTTGGTAGTCCGGTGAGACCCAGGTATACCTGAGTCTCAACGCCACGTCCGGGAAAAATCGATGTAGCTCACGTCCTTTTGTATCACACGTCCATCTATCCTGCCAGGCGCCGATCACCTCAGTCCAGATATCGCGATTCCGTCTGCTCAACTCCTCTTTGGGCGCGGTCAAACGTGCTATACCCATCCTACCAGCGCGGATGACCTCTAGGTCAGCAGGGAGAACGCCAGCCAGCACCGGTAAGGCCGCCGTGCTAGTGGATCGGTACGCCTTGGTCAACAATACAAGAGCGGATCGCTGCGATCTCAGTAGTACGCAACGAACTGTGTACATGTTTGCACGCTCGTACCAGCACTCTGCCGCATACGTAAGCGTGGACACAAATACTCCTCTATAAATTAATTTTAAACTGGGATATCGTACACCCCATGATGATGTAGATACGCGAGACATCTTGCCGAATCCTTTGGTCGCTCTTTCAGAGATATCGGATGCATGTTGCACAAACGATAGTCCCGAGTCTAAAACCACGCCTAATACCTTAACGTTAGTAACAGTCTTAATAGATTCCCCACCAAGTTTAATAACGGGGGGGGGGCGCTGAAATTTCCCTCTAACAGTCATGGTGGTCGACTTTGAGGAGGAAAACTCCAGTCGATTCCTTAGCCCCCACTCCCGTATAAGGTCCAGAGTGATTCTGGCCCTGGATTCAATACCCGCTCTCGTTCAGAGATGGGAACAGTATTCCATGTGAGGCCGAACCTGCGCCTTGTAAAGTTGCAAGCGGTGTGCCCGCATGAAATACTGTCCCGCTCTGCTGAGCACGCCAAGCTTTTTAGAGGCCAATTTGGCCTTCTCTTCCAAGTGACCACGAAACTGCACGTCACTCGATATGTCGACACCGAGGATTCCGATACTGGCTGAGGCAACTAGGGGAGTGCCTTGAAACTGAGGAGATACGACAAAGGGAATCTTTTTAGCGGTAAACGCGCAAACTTGTGTCTTCTGGGGATTGAACTGGACTAGATTTAGTCGCCCCCAGTCTGAGACTTTGTTCAACAAAGTCTCGACTTCAGACACAAGTTTGTTCCGGTACTCGGCGACGTTTTCCCGAGAAATATTGGCACGGCCGGTGTATAAAGCATCACCAGTGCTGTAGTCTGCATAGCAATGAATGTTACTGGTTTGCAACATATCATTGATATGCAGAAGAAACAGCGTTGGTGATAGCACGCAGCCTTGTGGAACACCAGCGTTAATGGGCTTGTAATCGGAGCGTGCACCGTCTACTACGACCTTGATGCTCCGATCTGCAAGAACGCTGGTGATCCAATTGCACAATTTCTCGGGAAGCCCATAGGAAGGCAGCTTCCTCTCTCTGGAAAGCCTAGCGGCGGTCTTATTCAAATGATTCAAATGCGGAGATTTACTGTACTTTTTAAAATATTTACAGAAAAATAATTAAGCTCTTTCATTTTAATTATAAAGGATAGGTGATAAAAAGGATTTTCTACTAACATATTAAGCTATTATTATTTAAGTAACATAAGTTGGTGAAAATAACCATTTTATTCACAGTATTTCCTTAAAAATTTAGTAGTATGAATTTTTAATTTCTTATGCTGAGAGAGAATGAGAGAATTACCTTATACTCAGAATCACCAAACGGTATTCGCTGAAGGTCATACAGGTTTACGCACCAACCTCGGCACACCCCGATGAGGAGGTGGAGGAAATGTATGAGGATATCTCTAGAGCCATGCATTCCTCCAAAACCCAATATACGGTGTTAATGGGAGACTTCAATGCAAAACTAGGCACAAGAGAGAACGGTGAGCTGAAAGTAGGGAAATTTGGAATAGGGCAACGGAACCCAAGGGGCCAGCAGCTGGCCGACTTCATGGAGAAAGAGGGACTCTTTATGATGAACTCTTTCTTCAAGAAGCGGCCCCACAGGAAGTGGACCTGGTCGAGCCCCGACGGTTCGACAAAAAATGAGATTGACTTCATTATGACGACCAGACGACAACTGTTCAGTGATGTCTCAGTGATCGCGAGGGTGAAAACCGGCAGCGATCACCGAATGGTTAGAGGCACACTGAACCTAAATGTTAAGTTGGAGAGGTCTCGTCTGATGAAGTCAACGCTCCGTTCCCCTCGTGCTCTAATCCGAAGTCCCGAAACCTTTCAGCTCGAGTTACAAAACCGTTTTCAGTGCCTAGAAGACTGCAATGAAGTGGACGATATGAATGACAAGCTCGTGGAAACTGTCCATGCGGTCGGAGCTAAGTTCTGCAAGACCCACCGCAGAAGAACACAGAAACTCTCCGATCACACTCTTAATCTCATGGCTGTTAGACGGGAGATGAGGCTACATTCTTCAACAGATTTGACAGCATACAGGCAACTGAACAGACAGATCTCCAAATTCATGCGGCGAGACTTACGCAACTTCAATACAGCTCGTATTGAAGAAGCGATCGAGCGGAACCAAGGCTCCAAAGTCTTTGCCAGAGATCTGTCTGCCAGAAAGAGCCAACTGTCAAAGCTGAAGACCGAATGTGGCAGCATCGTTTCCGGGGCACCTGAGATTTTGAGTGAGATTGAGAGGTTCTATGGGCAGCTGTACACGTCATCGTTGGAGCCACACGCAAGTGTGAGTAACGATCCAAGAGCGAGTCTTATTCGACACTATTCCGAAGATATCCCGGACGTCAGTCTGAGCGAGATTAGAATGGCTCTCCAGCACCTTAAAAACGGCAAGGCCCCAGGCGAGGATGGAATTACAGCGGAGCTTCTGAAAGCGGGTGGAAGACCGGTACTTGAAGTCCTTCAGAAGCTCTTTAATTCCGTCCTCCATGGTGGCATTACACCGGAGGCGTGGAGCAGAAGTGCGGTGGTCTTGTTCTTCAAGAAAGGTGACAACGCTCTCTTGAAGAACTACAGACCGATTTCCCTTCTGAGCCGCGTCTACGTGCTGTTTTCGAGAGTCATTACGAATCGTCTCGCGCGCAGACTTGACGACTTCCAGCCTCCCGAACAAGCCGGTTTCCGAAAGGGCTTTAGCACCATAGACCACATACATACCGTACGGCAAATTGTACAGAAGTCCGAAGAGTACAATTTGCCACTATGTCTGGCGTATGTGGACTATGAGAAAGCCTTTGATTCCGTCGAAATTTGGGCGGTGCTGCAGTCCCTTCAGCGGTGCCAAGTTGACTGTCGGTATATCGAAGTGCTGAAGTGTTTGTACAGTAGAGCTACGATGGCTATCCGAGTACAGAACCAGAGTACGAAACCTATCCAATTGCAGAGAGGTGTAAGACAGGGTGACGTTATATCCCCGAAACTCTTCACCGCTGCATTGGAAGACGTTTTCAAGCTTCTGGACTGGAAAGGATACGGAATTAACATCAATGGCGAGTACATCACTCACCTTCGATTTGCCGACGATATAGTCCTCATGGCAGAATCGCTGGAGGAGCTAAGCACTATGCTCAATGACCTCAATAGTGTCTCCCAACGGATAGGTCTTAAGATGAACATGGACAAAACAAAGATTATGTTTAATGTCCATGTCACACCTATGCCGGTAGTTGTTGGGAGCACTAAGCTCGAAGTTGTTGACGAGTATGTTTACCTGGGACAAATAGTCCGACTAGGTAAGTCCAACTTCGACCGAGAGGTCAATCGACGGATTCAACTCGGCTGGGCAGCGTTCGGGAAGCTACGACACATCTTCTCGTCAGAAATACCTCAAAACCTTAAAACAAAATTGTACAACCAGTGCGTGTTGCCAGTGATGACTTACGGAACTGAGACGTGGTCCTTCACTGCTGGCCGTATGAGGAAGCTCAAGGTCGCTCAGCGAGCTATGGAGAGGGCTATGCTCGGAGTTTCTCTGCGTGATAAACTTAGGAATAAGGATATCCGCAGTAGAACCAGAGTAACCGACATAGCCCAACGGATTAGTAAGCTGAAGTGGCAGTGGGCCGGCCATATAGCTCGAAGAACCGACAACCGATGGGGAAGAAAGGTTCTCGAGTGGCAGCCTCGTACCGGTAGGCGAAGTGTAGGGCGTCCCCCCACAAGATGGAGTGACGACCTGGTAAGACATGCAGGAAGTCGATGGATGCAGGTGGCTCAGGACCGTGCTTTGTGGCATTCCTTGGGGGAGGCCTATGTTCAGCAGTGGACTTGTGAAGGGCTGTAATGATGATGATGATAATGATATGCTGAGAGCTGCAGCATGGCTCTACCACCTATATACGTGGTTGAACCATGCTCCAGTTATATTAGTAGTATAGTTGTAGCACGAATGGGTCGGCTCGACCGGGGAAGGACCACACTCTCACAGAATACCAGGGTAAAATAACAGCTTAAGGACTGCTGTGTTTTGTATGGTGAGTATAGAGAACCGGAGACCCTTTTTACTGGAAAAGAGGCATTTCTATGTAAGTCCTCACAGGTGACACTTCCATTTTGATTATTTATTGAAGATAGATGTAGATGTCTATGGGTCACAGCAACCACTTACCATCAGGTGGACTGTGTGCTCGTTTGTTACCCTATCCTATAAAAAATAGCTTAAATTTAGAAATCTTTTCAAATAACTACTTTTTTTGAAGTCTTTTGAATTTTTTTTTCGGAAAGTTGTGAATTATTTCTTTGAAATTGATGCTAAAAGGGAAATTAATAAAACCTCTGTTTAGTTTTCTTGGTAGCATCAACTAATATCGAACTAGTCAAAAAAAATCTGTACAAACTATTTAGAGCACAAAATTTTCTAAAGTTATGAGTAATTAACATTATTGTATGAGACAAGCGGTTGACGGACATTGACAGGTTTGAAAAGTACTGTTTTGAGCTAATCAGCACTTGGAACGTAAACATGTCCTTAATTTGTACTTTGTGTATGAAGCAACGAATAAACTTTCTCGTGCGTAGGTAGCGTGAATAACAAACAGACTCAACATTTATTTTATGTTTGTATGAAACTACTGACAGACATTTTGATACTGTTCGACAAATTCAAACTAGCAGCTACGATTTTAATAATATATATTCCGCTAACCCGACTGACAAGCGTGGCAATTATGGCAAATATGTCTAGGGATATATATCTAGGGAGAGACCTATGTTCCGCAGTGGCCTTTTATAGGCTGTAATAGTAAAAAATAAATGCCGACTCCAAATAACTAGATTGTAGAATGTGAAATTAATTTATTATTTCTAGTTCTTTGAATAATTTAAATTTTTAGCCAAGTAGACTTCCTCGTGGGGTAGGGGATTATTTGCCGTAGCTGTCTCGCTTGGCAAGCGAAATGACAACCGCAGTTTTTCTGCTCTTTCCAACGACCTTCCCTATAAAAATCCTTAAATTCGCAATAAAAATTTTTGAGGGTTATTTAGCGGGATAAAAACTATCCTATCTCTCAAGTTGGACCAAAATGCACACAGTGTGCAAAATTTCATTGATATCAGTTCAGTAGTTTAGGAGTCCATCGCGGACAAACAACGTGACACGTAATTTTTATATATAAAGATTTATTTCAACAAGTTACAAATAACATCTTACAAAGCAATGCCTTAGATCTTACCACCTCACTATAACGTTACATATTTAAGTGAAGAGCTAATATAAATTCAAATTGAAATGAGGTAAACAAAAATACATTACGAGTTATGATAATATTGTTACAGAAAACTTAATGTTCTACCCTCCGTACTAATTTGCACTGTATTACGGCGGGCTGAGTCATCTTCCTCAAGAATTATCAGTGTATAGTGTAAGGAACTCTATACGAAGTAATTATTCTTAATTGCTATCAGGAAAATGCTGCTACCGATTTCCTATTTAATTTCCCTCTGTCACCTATTACAACACCCATGAGACAATTTAGGATGACAAAATGTAAGGCAATTTACAGACATAAATTACTTAACTATGAATTAACACCTAGATCTCTATGTTTATTTATTTGTTTTCTTCTTTATCAGGCTGAAACATACTAATGCTGTACTAGGGCTTCTCCCATTTTATGAGATATTTCGTCTAAATATTCCATCTCAGATGTTCGCAAGTTAAAGTTGTTTAACATTGCGCGAATTCGCATATTTTAAGTGAAGGTATACGTGATATGTATAAGACTATGTGACTGGCCAGAAAGATGGACCGTGGCCTCCTTATACTCCTACAATAATCCTACACATACTTTACATTATTTTGATATTTAGATAAATAAATCAAGTATGAAATAAAATTAAACAAATGATTTGTTATTTTTCATAACACTAACACTTGAAAACATATATACAAATTGTATGTCTAGCAAACGAAACACCCGATTTCAAACACTGTCACTGTCCAATTTTCTGACTGAAAAGTAAGAAAATACCAATGAACCATAAAATGTCGTATGGTAAGACTGAGAATGGGTAAAGATTTCTTTAAAAATGAGTCTGTCCATTTACAATTTCCAGTAAAAACTAAACTTACAGTATAAAAAACTGTCTTCTAAAGCTAATTAAGTTGAAGAGCCAAACACTTGCAACAGTTGTTATCAAAACGTGGTTAACACAAAATTGTGAGTTTATAATTTAGGTACATAAATTTGAAAATATTAAAACTTCGTCGTAAAATATGTTTTTTTATATTAAAAGTACAGTAAATAATATTACTTGACAACTTTAAAATATATCGATCGTAACCAATTATAAATGAAATTAATTTTTATAATAGTTAAAGTGGCAAACATGTCCGTCCGACTAATTGTACCCGTAAGTGGCCGTTGTTTGTCATAACAAAGTACATTATGTTCCCGTTTAAGAATTACAGATGCATACATAGGTGGACACTGACCATTCAAAAAATATAGAATGAGTGAGTATGTTGCAATAACTTTTATTAAATGTTATTTTATTTTTCGAAATAGCCGCCTCTTAGTGTAATAATACACTTGGAATGTCTCTGTCTCTGAACTCTTCATTCTGAGCACCTAAATATTTCCGTAGTTTAGTAGCGACTTTTGCTTCATCATCTTCAAATCTCTGTCCTACAGTTATTGCAGTTTTTGAAAATAGGAGTCCTCCGGTTTCTGTGATGTTGATGCTGTTAGCCTATGTGTCAGCTTCATCGGACTCAGGGCCTTTAGTCCGCGAGCTGTAAAAAGGGAAGGAGTAGATTATTTATTTTAGCGAAACGTTGCAAAAGGTCTAATTGGCTACCGGCTACCTATGGCGATTCTATATCATCGGAGATTTTATTTAGGTGCTGCGAGGTTGCATACTCGCGTTTGACCTCAAGCTTACGCCAGTCCACGATGGTTTTGGTCCGAAAGACCGCACCAGCGGGCTGTCCCAGCTGCAACAAGACTGGTATGTGGTCAGAGTCTAGCTATAAAATAGTCTCGATTGCTGATATCGACAGCGTGACATCTCTGACTATTGCTACATCAAAGATAACTGGTCGATGTCTGATAGAGAATGGGTAGCAAGTTGAAGTGTCAGGTGCGATAACATCGAAGTTTAGTCGCTCCGAGAGATCGAACAAAGTTGCACCATTCGTGTAACCAGTAAGCGAGTTCCATGAGGTGTGCTTACTGTTTAGGTCTCCAGCTATTATATCACTGGGGCTTAGACTTAGTAAGGTTAAGATACCGGAATTTAACATTTTTTAAGCGGTGGTAGGTACGCTGAAACAATGGTTATTGTCAGATGGCTAGAGAGTGCTATCTTAGAAATTGACAAGTCTATGTTTGTTAGGGGCGGAGCTTCTATCGGTAGACAGTGCAAGGATATTTTGTGGTAGTTCAGGGTACCGCCTCTACGGTCAATCTATCATTTCTAACTAAGATGTAGTTTGAGATTTTAAGATTGCAATGGCTTGGTTTCAAAAAGGTCTCTTGTACTAGCATAATGTCTATATCATGGTTTCGCAGGCCGCTCGCGTTAAAGATAGCGACAGTCAGAGAGCGTGGTTTACTTCTACCTAAACCACTTTTGTACTGCCACTCTGATACTTAGGTGAGGTGTTTAGGCGAACTATAAAGACCAGATTGCGTCAATAACTCCTATGTACTCAATCGTAGCGTTGCACTTGTCCTGACGTGTGGTGACTCCACAGAGTTTGCGGGCCAAAGAGGATAACTCAGTAACGTTAATGTTACTGATGAAGTTGCAGATTAAAGGAGAGTCAACGACGAAGGAAAATGAGCCTTGTGGAACAAGCTTCGGTTTTGGGTCTTGGAGAGGAGACACTGGGCGTGAGGGAACAAGTGCCAGTGGTTTCACCTAAGCGTTGGGTTTCGGCGCGGGTGGGCTTGGTGTTAGTCTGGGGTGCGGATGTGGGCACCGAAAGGGGTGCGGGTTTGGGGGCAGGCTGCCGAGAGCGAGACGCCCGGGACAACTTTTACCTCTGCGCTGCTCCCTTCGCGGCGCTTTGGAACACTCGCGATAGTTCGCTGGATATCCCTCTTCGCGGCGATTACGCAGCTCGTAGGTTCAACCATCTCAAGCATGCTTGAGTAGACGGTAGTGTCGTGGTCATCTAGGCACTTGACAATGAAAAGCTGACTTGTTGGGAGCGCAGGTGGTTTGTCACACTTCTGAAATCCTCAGTCGTATTTATAAAGATTCAGAGGCCCTGGCCGGCGTTTTACACCTTCGAGCAGTATATTTCTTTCACGTCTAACCAATTGGAAAGGTTGTTCCACTTGGCTTTGTCTTCTATTATAATGGGGGCGGCGGCTTGTCCCTACGTTCAGCAGGGAACCCTTTTGCTGCGGGCTTGGCCGCGGGTTTGGTTGGGTGAGCGCGTGCTGCGGGGGCTGGCTATTTAGCCGGAGTGGTGGGGGGGGGGGGGGTTGACAGGGCCGAGTTAGACTCGGCTGCCTTTTAGGGGCTGCGCGTTTGCGCTTTTTTCCCTGAACGAGGGTGAAGCCTTCGTCTTCGGGCTTAAGCGGGACACGCGCGTCGGTGTCCATTTTAGAGTCTGATTCAGCATCCGAGAAGACCGGAGACAGGCCGCGGGTGGACACCGTGGAGAGCGCGGGGGACGCGGCATCATATATAGTCTCAATGGACACGAGGGTCGTAGGTCCGGTGCTCGGCGACATAGCGTCATCGATCTGCATGGTCCAACGATCAGTAGGAGAAGACTCGCTGGGTAAAGGGGCCGAAAACACAGCCCATATGTCGAAGCAGACGTCGATTATTCGTTAAAATAATCGACGCCATCTTGTTACTATGCTAAGCAGAGATGTGTACTAAGCTCCCCCACCTTTCGGCGGGGAATTGGGTGCCTAAACAAGCACCTAGTGCATTGGTACGCTAGGGTGTGTACCTAGCTGTTGCCTAAACACGAAAATAAAAAAGGATGGCCGCCTCTTAGGCTGCGGGTGTTTTTCACTATACTTACAGTAAGCAGGAAGCCAGGAAGGAGAGTTATGCACTAACGCCCTTGACATCACAACAAGCTTTCGATGCACTTCATAACATAGTGAGACTGCTGTCTCCCGGGAAAGCGTGCTTTGCGTACCATACTGAGAGCACCAAGGCTACTGCCTTGATCACCAAACACAGAGCACCAAGTAATACGGTGTATTTCGGTGAGTAGTACGTGGTTAAAATACATCATACGCAGGGGCAATGAGAGTAGAGCGACGGCAGTAAACTCAATCGACACGTCTGAAAGCCCAAGCGCAGCGAACCTAATCAAAATACGAGTAAATAAGGTTTCTACTTTTGTTTAAAATTATTCCAAATCGATTATGATTAATTGGCAACAACATTTTTGCCTACTGATCGACCTTTACAAATGTGTGCGTTCGCACTAAATCAGTTAAAATAATGCATCACCACGCATTTTGAATTTATAAGATATAAAGAACCGATTTTTTAATTAATTTTTCTTCACCATTGGCCTATATTACTTATTCTGAATCTTCTCTGCAAATTCGGCCGGTAATTGCAAAATAACCCTGTATATATACTATATTATATTTTTTTTTTACTTTTTACTTATTCTTCGGTCACCAAGATCCTTCAATCACGTGGGGCGCCCCAAGTGAGGGTCATTTTTGGTGCATTATCTTCCATGTTTAAATTTGCCGCACCTACATGAGGAAAAAGATCATCTTTTTACATCATTTTATTTGCTTTATTCACGCATTATCATGTTAGTACAGTTAAATGAAACGATAATTTCATAATAAAATCATGAAAATACTTAAACATAAAACCAGCAGTGTAATGTAAAATCAGCTAACTAGGGTCAATATACGCACGGACGCCGAATTTGCGCGGCTCGCAGTTAGCGATCGTACCAATACCTAATAATTTACAATAATTGTCTAAATACCTAACTTATCTACTTAACCTACTATTTTACCACTGTGCTTGTCTCCACATAGCCACTTTAATTCGAATTCACAGGTTAAATAATCCAAATAACTTTTATTCCTAAATTGCACGCTAATGAAAAATTTACTTAAATAAAATGTTAACAAGAAAAGAGTCATGCTTTTTTATCCATAGTGGAGGTATGTTTATTACTCTGATGTATTCAGTTATATACCTGATCATATCAGTTCAGTACTAATTGATTTAAAAAAAATTAGGTATGAAATAGTTTAGCGATCTTAATCACGAAGGATTTAGGCCTTATGAAATTGTCCAAGGTTAACAACCTTAACATGTTTCCGTATTCACGAGCACTATAAACGTACGCGTTAGGCGTTATTAAAACAAAAGAAAAAACACAAAACGTTACTACAAGAATAATAACAAGAAGTAATAACAACGAGAATTTTATAAACAAAACGATTGAAATGTCGCTTACACGCACGTGATAGTCAACACGGAACTGTCTCAAAAACTAAAATTAATAATCAATCCCTCCCAAACAAATGCCTACCACTAAGTCCTAACGTCCTTGCGGTAAGCACTTTGATTATTTCTACAGATCGTTAAACCGTTACGACATTGTCAACGTTTATTTTATTCATAAGCTTAGTTATCCCTACGACTAGTCTTCATATGAAATTTAAAAGTTATGGTCAAAGAGATTTAAAATATATATACTACTTAAATGTCTTTGGTTATGGTTGTCTTTTTTAATACAATTACACAATCAATTGTACCCTGACGCAACAAGCAGTTTGTTACTACAAAAATTATATTGAAATTAATAAAGGGACCTTAATTGTATACTCACTTACACAATTATAAACACTTTTTCATCGTTATCTTTGATTTTGTACAAGAAAATAGAAATTAAATGATACGGAATAATTTAATAGTTAAAATCAATCGCAATTATGATCGACAGATAACTTATCTATCAGAATTAACCAAAAAAATTATTTTACTTTATTTTAATTGACTTTCTGTACTTAATCCGTCCAATACTATGAATTTAAAAAGAGGTATACGTCAAAACTATTAAAAATTACTTGGCAGTTTTATAGTGATTGCCGCCTTATCTCGCCGGCAAAAAATCTTAGTAGGTAAATTTCGGTGCAACATGGCAGCGTTGCCAACACCAATTTGTCAAAGTCCCCGAAAATCCATGTCAAAATATTCTCCAATTTAAGGACAATACTTCAACAGATTCCCCACCATTTTATTTTAAATAAAATGAAACAATTTTGAACTAATTTTATAAGATTTTTTTTTATTAATATTTTTTCTTTGAAATTAAAAAATAAAGAAATGAAAAGCATTAACAGATATACGAAAGTTAAATTTAGTACAATGAAGATAATTAAAAAAATGGAGTCATTCCATATTCATAAGTAACATAACAAAATGTTAAGATAAGTATTTAGATTTCTTAAAAAAAGTTCTCACTTGGCCCGGGCTATCAATTTTTAAATTCTACGCGTTTTGCCCGCATAATACGAATCACCAAAAATCACCAACCAACTTTAAATACCCCGCAATTTGAGGAATTCCCCACATGTTGGCAACGCTGACATATGTAAATTGCATAGCAAGAGGCGACACGAGTCGGCCGGGTGGTGGAAGCGCGTGAGTGAAAGGGAAGGGTAGAGTGAGTAGTAATACCTAATGCGTTGTTTCGTACCGAGCTAAATAAAAGAGTTTGGCGACCGCGCGAATATTGACCCTAGTCAGCTGATTTTAAATTACACTGCTGGTTTTACGTTTAAATATTTTCGTTTCATTTTTTTTATAAAGTTATCGTTTCATTTAGCTGTACTAACATTATAGAGCTAAGGCTAATAAAACATTGTGAAACGATTTTTTTTTCTTCGGGATCGATTTTCTTTCTGACCAATCATCAAAGATATTGTTAGATTCACGAACATTACATACATTTCACGAACACGCGGTATATCCGGCAAATTGTATTTTACCGTATTGAAATTTTTCAAGCATAGTTTCTAAATAATACGCGTAATTACTTTTTTTATATTTTCGCCAACACAGCCTAACGAACCACAATGTTTTTTTTATAGGATAGGGTGATAAACGAGCACAAAGTCCACCTGATGGTAATAGGTTGCTGTGAACCATAGACATCGACATGTATCCTCAATAAATAATCAAAATGCAGGTGTCACCTGTGAGGAGTTAGATGAAATGCCTCTTTTGCAATAAAAAAGGTCTCCGGTTCTCTACACTCACCATACAAAACACAGCAGTTGTTAAGCTGTTATTTTACCCTGGTATTCTGTGAGAGCGTGGCACTTACCCGGTCGAGCCGACAAAACGTTTTAAAAATGTAATCAGATTATTTTTTATGTATCTTTCAGATATTCCCAGCCAGTATTTACTTTTTTAATTCCAAAGAGTTTGAATCACATTCTCACTTGTTTTGAACGCCTGTCATGTCCAGCCGACATATTCTTGCTGCAGCCGTATTACAACTGTAAGCGTGACTTTACCACAAAAGAAGATGAAATTAAATGTATTCAAGTAATTCGTTAATTTAAAGAAATGATTTATAAGTTGAAAAATACTTAATATAAAATTTTAAGTAAAATAAATAATTCTAAGTAATAGCAAATTTTAAAAATAACATAAATATGTCAATAAAAGTAAATAAATTTGATGCTAGATCACGAAATAACAATTTTGCGTCAAGAAGGATTATCCACTTAGATTGATATGCACCAAACGCAAATTTGCACACAAATAGCACCAATATACTATTTATGAAAGAATCAATGAACTCGGTATGCTGTACACGTTAGATAAATATTTTCATATTTCGATAAAAAATTATAGAGCAGCGGTAGCTCAAGTATTAAGAGCTGGTTTGAAATTTTACAATACTAGATAGAACCTCCTTCCGAGAGAGAGAGAGAGAGAGAGAGAGAGAGAGAGAGAGAGATTAAGTTTTGTTCATACAAATAATATAATAAGCGTATTACGAATACATTAAAGTTGCAGCCTATACGAGCATATACGTCTCACTGTTGGGCACATGCGTCCTCTCATTTCTGAGAGGGTTTTAGGAGAAGAAAAAGTCCGCCGGGCTGCCCATTGCGTGTTGGCGAATTTCATATGCCTTCAAAATGTTTTTCTTAATTTTGACCTATAGGTTTCCTCACGATGTTTTCCTTCACCACCGAGCAGCAGCTTTTTCTTACTCCTTTACCACGAATACATTATTAGTACTTATATACAAAATTATATCATACTAGCTGACCAGGCAGACGTTGTTCTGCCCTTTCCGAACGACCATTTGCTTTCCCAAAAACACTCCTGAAATTAGCATTAAAAAATTGGTTCCATCTGATGAATACTTACAGCAACACGTGGTGGTTATACTACTAAATTGTAGCTTATATTAAACGTTTGTATTTTTAACATAGCGCCATCTATTGAATATTTACTCAATCCAATCAACAGACATCGTCATCTGACAGAATCGTTTGGAGCTAACAGAAAATTATTGTCACTGTCAAATAATAGGCAAATAATTTTCAATAAAATAATATTGTATTGCGACTATAAATTGAAATGTAAGCTATCCTATCTTTTAAGTTGGACCAAACTTCACACAGTGTGCAAAATTTCATTGAAATCTGTTCAGTAGTTTAGGAGTCCATCGCGGACAAACAACGTGACACGTACTTTTTATATATAAAGACTAATATACTTTGTTAAGGCTACACGTAATAGGTACTACCAAACTAAATTTTTAGTTAATTGTAAGCACTTAATTTCAAGTAAGTCACGTTTATACGATAGTATAAACGCTTACTAGTAGTGCTTCGTTTTGATTTGGTTGGCTCGTCTTAGCGGGGGCACAGCCGTACCCCCAAATACCGGTTAGAGATACTGTAACGCAATATCTGTATTAGAACCAAAATTAAAATTATTTATTGTGTAACATTAATTTTCTCTTAAATGGAAAGAGTTTCATTTTTTAAGTATTCTTGAACAAAATTTACTTTAGTTGCATAGTGTGAACATTTCGTCCATTACAACATTTTTTTTAAAATAGTCTTCAAACACATGAACTCCGATCGTGATGCTTCACTAAACATATGCATTTAACTAAGCTTTATGTTTTAAATTATTAGCCACGTCCACCAATTATGGAAAATTTCTGTTCTATTTGTTCACTTGCACACAAAATTTTACCTTGCAGCTTATTACTAAATTCATTGTTTACATGAAATATGTCACTTGGAATTAAGTTAAAATTTAGTTAGTTCCCAGCCATTACATAATATATGTGTACTTATTTCAGATTTTATTATTTAAAAAAAAATATCTAAATCTACTTGAAATTGCTACTACTCCATGGTTTGCGCAGAATATATAGTAATGAAGTGATAAAATATACATAATCTAAACCCGCCGGATTAAAATTGAGTATCAGAGTAATTGTATTACTTCATGCTCCAACACAGATTGCGAGTGATACATCTCATCCATTAGGCAAATGCAGTTGTGAAATTCCTCAGTGCTAATGTTCTTAATATCAGTACTGAATATATCTGCACAAGTACAGTTTGCAGAAATTTCGCCATAATATTGGAATTCGTATAGGAATTAAATGCCGTTGTATTTTTCAAGCTATCGATGTTGGTAATGTTCCGTAGGTTTACTTCGACTAGCATCATTAGCCTGTGGTAGAACAATGCTGGACACTAGGTCTCTCCTAAGGTGCGCCACTTAGCCCAATCTTCGGCTTCATGCATCCGATAACTATGCGACTGGTATAATATTACTCATTTATACAAATAATCTTACGTTCAGTATCCGGAATTCAGAAAGGAAGTATCACTTGGCGCATACCATACTTGTTTACGGTGTACGGAGTGACGTACGGAAGTCAGCTATCTTGCAGGATATAAAGTTGTGCGTACTTTATGCGGAGGCTGGGGCAAGAACTATGGGGGGGGGGGTTAGATGTAAGAAAGACTATCTCATATGGGGAACAAGATGAAAAAGTGTCCAGCTGTAAGAAGTACTGTAAATAACAGTTCAAAAACCTTCCAGAATGGCGCTAGCGTAGATACAGGGTATGGTATGAATCAGTCCTCAGAGGTGACAAGCAACACTTTTGTATTTACATTTACGAAGATAGGTGTAAGGACCTCTCCCCTGGACGGGTTCCCGCCTTGTCGTGGCGGGGGGGGGGGGGGCTTAGTAGCCGTGGCTTGGTCACCCGCTGTGAAGAAAGAGGAACCCCTTAGCTGACCTGAGGTGTAGGGCCAGCCAAGGGGTGTGTCGATGGGCTGCGGTGAGAGGCGTATCCTCTCCCTCTACCGCTGCAGCCGAGGTGGAGTCGCGGAGGAAGAGGAGTGTTGGTATGGAATGCGTCACTCGCCCTATCCTCCGCGACTTGGATGGGGCCACACCGTTGATGCGGTGGTCGTGGGGCCGCGGGGAGAGAGGAGTATCGATATTGCGAGGCGCCGCTCTCCCTACCCTCCGCGGCTGAAACTTGGTTGGCGGCGGAGCCAGAGACCAGATCCGCCGCTGGGGTCGGGAAAGCGGGTGCTACTAAGTGCTCGATTTTCCTGGCCCCATGGCCTCCGCGTATCGGACACCGATACCCAGGTGGAATTGGAGGCTGTGGAGGGGGGCGTGCCTTGTGTTCCTCGTACGCCTTACCTGAGAGGGAGAGTGGGGAGAAGAAGTCCTCCCCCTAGAAGAGGCTGCCATGGGTCGGCCGGCGCTGGTGGGGCCGCGGATGTGTGCGAAAGCGTTCCCGTGGCCCTGCCAATATGCGGCGAAGGTAGAACACCATGGGGTTTTAGTATAACCCGTCCTTGCCCCCGCGAGGCGGGTATGTGTAGGCATTTCCCCACGTTAAAAAAAAGATGGATTGAAGTGTGCCGAGTTAAAAGAAAATATTTTTTTGAACTTGAAATACGTTTAGTAATATTTTAGTGAACTGTTATAAAACTGTTTAAAACAGTCCAAATTAATTTTTGTGTTTTTAAAATTTACCCAGCTGCTATTTTAGCGTCACACTAATTTAACACATTTCGACGGACACTTTTTCATACACAGATATAACCCTCCTTACCTTTACCATCCATAGCAAAACAAACATATTACCCGAACCCACACGATGCGTACGCTTAATACGTAACTATATAAGCAGATTTATTTATACTTACGGTGTCTGACCAAGTTCACAAATGCTTCTTTGATGTTTATATGCTTTACTTTAACCCATTCGCTGTACCGTGTACTACATGTAGTTCATTACTATTGTCTTACTATTGAGTGGGAAAACCGGACAATGAAAGTGTTAACTTATGTTTAACTTTTCTATCGTAATAGGACAATCCTGTTAGAATAGTCGTAAGTAGATATTATAAAATACACTCAAAATATTTTACTATTCAGGGCACTTTGCTTTGGAAAGCCTGATCCGGAGATATCAAAAACAATCCTTGAAAGTACGTCTTCAGCAAATAACTTTGAAATTATTTTCTTCTTTAATTTTATATCTCTCTATCCAACAATAATAAATGCCCATGCACAATGTAGAGGTTCCGTAGTTGCCCATCACAATTCGTGGGTTTTCTTGATAATGAGCTTAATAAGTAAGTTAGCGATTTGACCGCTATAACGACTACAAATGGGCCCAAATAGGCAGATCGTAACTGAAGAACTTATTTCCGAATCAGAATTACAGGAAATGGTATTCAAAAAACCATCACTGCCTTTAATTATCCTGAGGTCGTCCGTGTGAACCAAGAGTGTAACGAATGGAACTGTATGAGGCAATATTTATGATTGTATGACTACTTTGAATGAGGCCTACAATAATTACCAACTAAAAAATACGTGAAAGTAGTAAGTAAGTAAGAAAGATCCTCCCTGCCTACCCCGCAAATGAAAAAGTAAAGCTATAGCAGTATTGCATATAAGTCGTTTTCTTCATATAAAATGTATATTTTTAACAGTTTACAATAAAATTACAAAGTTATAATGCAGCTAGTTTTAGCTCACTTTCTATAGTTGTAACGAAATGTTTACTAATCCCAGTCCATTTTATAAGTTGGTTGACTATTACACCACATCCCCAGTGCTTTTAAAAGACTTATCCAACGATACCCCACATGAGGGAATAGACTGGTAAAAAAATCATCCTCCATTTACTTGTATGGGAAGTATCTAAATTAAAAATGTTATTAAGATTTTATTTCACAGCGTCCATTATAGTGAACGTTTTTATAGAAATGAGCGCTGTTGTTTATTTCATTTAATTGTATAGTATGATGGTATTTAGCTCTTGGTTAATTGCGATTACAACAATAAATTCAGATTACTGTCGAAAGGTTTTTCAACTGCTCAAAACAACAAACAGAGAATGAGATTTTTGGGCCTGAAGATAACTAATTGGTTTATACTTTAAAAAATGGCTATATTTTTCTAAAATAAAATACAAAAAACTAGCTCTTTTTTACGATCTTGAATTCAAAAAAACAATTAAATAAGAAATTAGTTAGAAAGTCGATTATAGTACAATCGATTTTACATTTATTCAGATCCAAAAAATACAATGAAAATGAATAGAATAATTTTTTATTCAATATAGATCACATGTGTAATTATTATTGAAAGCCATTTTTTACTTTACCCCTGGTTCAAAATATCCATTTACATCAACGGGTCAATTACTAAGAATCCACTCTGATTTATATACATGTGTAATTTTATCCAATTATATACTTGAAGTTATATTGCTGTGTGAGATTTATATTTAATTTTTTATAATCCCCTCCGTTAAAGAAATAAAATAATTTGTATCTTATATCCCTTGTTTTTTATATTGTTAATAAAGCATCTTAATAAAATATTGTAAAATGTTTGAATCCCAACTTCTTGTAAGGCATAAACAATAAAACATTGTTAAGAAAATATGTCTTGTTTTTCTATTTAAATATTTATAATGACGTGTCAAACAAACAAATTTAACGAGACATAATATCATTTTACTGTGAAAGTGAAAATCCGTTGGCAACCGTTGAATTATTCAAGAAAAAATTATATAGAAGGGTATAAAACAAGTAACATGCTGTGCATCGAGACAGCACGAATCATAGTAAAATATTGAATTAGGCGTCACTTACAAATGTTCAAGAGTGATAGTCATAATAAATTTATATAGAATTGCTTATAAATAAAAATGGCGAAACAAATGTATAGAACTAATTTTACGGCTTTTATCGCGGTTATTTTACTATTGAAAATATTATCTTGTATTTATCATACCAAAATTAGTGTTTGATTAATTTATAAAAATACAATTTATTATATTATATTTTTA
The DNA here is from genome assembly GCA_033319125.1 of Parnassius glacialis. NCBI lineage: Eukaryota > Metazoa > Arthropoda > Insecta > Lepidoptera > Papilionidae > Parnassius > Parnassius glacialis. The sequence continues at coordinate 21,012,346 of JAVANC010000009.1, forward strand.
CGGCGACGAGGTTCACCACCCGTCACGTCCTGTCTCCTGGAGGGGCGAAAATTGGATTGCGGAGGCCCGTCTGGCTACGCTGAATGTATGTGGAGCAATGAATGATAAGATGGATGAAATATGCGAAATGATGAATGATAGAGGAATAGATGTATTATGTGTGAATGAGATGAAACGAAAAGGAAGAGATGTCACTGCACATGGCATGTACACCGCTTACTGGTCTGGTGTAGACGAGACCGAGCGGGCATGCCAGGGAGTCGGTGTCATCCTTTCAGAAAGAATGGGTCAATGTGTGAAAGAGTATGAATGTGTAAGCCCAAGGCTGCTGTGGATACGAATGAAAGTGGGCTTAAAGAAGTTGTTTGTGCTTGGAGTGTACGCCCCAGATATGTCTAAGCCCACTTATATCCGAGAGCAGTTTTGGGACATGGTAAGGCTGGTGTTGACGAAGTGCAAGGAAAATGAAAATATTATTATGTTAGGAAATTTTAATGGAAGGGTGGGAGTGAAGAGGTCTGGTTATGAAAGGATATTAGGAGCGTTTGGCGATGAAAGAATAAATGAGAATGGTGCAGACCTCTCCACACTATGTGTGGAAAAGAATCTTTTTGTGACGAACACTTTCTTTCGTCATAGGAAGATTCACATGTATATATGGGAAAGAGGGGATGATAGAAGCGTGATAGATTTCATAATTGTGTATGAAAGAATGAGGAGCGCAGTGTTAGATACAAGGGTTTACCGGGGGTCCAACGTAGGGACGGATCATTACGTGGTCGTATGCCGAATTAATGGTCTATTCAGGCGTTGGTGGCATCGGACATCTGTGTTTACCACTACGTTAGAGAGTATAAGAATAGAGAGGCTACAAGATGAAGGTGTGAAAGAGAAGTATAAATGTAGACTGAGGGAAAATATAAGTGGTGTGAATGAATTATGTATGAGTGATTTAGACTTGAAGACTGTATGGAATAATGTTAAGAAAGTTTTGGTGAATGCAACCACCGAAGTATGTGGTGTAAGTAAGAGAAAGAATGAAAGGAAAAGTAATACGTTGTCGTGGGATAATGAGGTACGGATGGAAGTTGAAGCAAAGAAGAGGGCATGGCTAGATTTACTAGCAACCAAAGTTGGTAATTCTAGCGGTATGGATGATGAGATTGAAAGAAAAAAGGCAGATTTTAGACGTATAAATAAAAGAATAAAAGAAGTTGTTGAAAGGAAAAAGCAAGAAAGGATGGATAAGAATGATAGAAGGATATCTGATTATTTCCAGGCAAATATTAAAATGTTCTGGAAACTCGTAAGAACTGCCAGGGGAAATTCCAAAGAGCCTAGAATGAATGCTATACGAGAGGAGAATGACTGCATGCTGAATGATGAATTTTCGAATCTAAAGAGATGGAAGGAATAATTTGAAAGCGTGTTTAAGAGTGAAGAGTCGTCTGAAGTAAGTGAAATAGAAATTCCGGAAGAAGTGGAGAGAGGTAGGGAGATAAGTGTAGATGAAATAATGAAAGCAATGAAAAGCATGAAAGCAGGTAAGGCAGCCGGATATGATAGAATATCACTCGAGATGCTAAGGGCTGGAGAGGGTGTGGTTGCAGGCCTGCTGTGCACCTTGTTTAATTTATGTTGGGAACTGAAGCGAGTACCGGAAGACTGGTGTAAAGCCGTTATAGTCCCAATATATAAGGGAAAGGGCTCACAGCAGGACTGTAAAAACTACCGTGGTATCAACTTGCTTAGCATTGTGGGTAAACTGTATGCTAAGGTGTTAATTGAAAGAGTTATGGAAGAAACTGATGGAAAAATTTGGGATGTGCAAGCTGGATTTAGAAAAGGGATGGAGTGTAAGGACCAAGTCTTTTCCATGCGCATGATTGCGGAGAAGTTTTTGGCCAAAACCCAGAAAGTTTTTTGTGCGTTCATGGACTTGGACAAGGCTTATGACAGAGTGGACAGGAATGTATTATGGCAAACACTTAACCCATTTGGGTTGAGCGCTGGTTTGATACAGGCATTGAGGTCCCTTTATATATACTCTAGTGCTTGTGTCAGGATCAACGGGGCTTACTCAGACTGGTTTGGCATACATAAAGGTGTCAGACAGGGATGTGAAGCTTCCCCGTGGCTGTTTAACCTATTTGTGGACAGTTGTTTGCAAACTTTGAAAGTTGAAGAATGTGGGTTGAGAATGGGTGCGTTAACCGTCAAATGCCTTTTGTATGCCGATGATCAAGTCATATTTGCATCGTCGGCGGTCGAGTTGCAAATGATGGTTACTTTAATGAACTTGTCATTAAAAGAAAGGGGTATGAAAGTGAACGCAAGTAAGACGAAAGTGATGGTTTTGAAAGAGAAGAGAGTAAAACGTTATGCGAAATAAGAATAGAAGGGGAGTTGATTGAGCAAGTGGATGAGTTTGTATATTTGGGATGTTTTTTTAGCAGGGATGGTAGATATGATAAGGATATAGAACGACGAGTGAACGCAGGAAATAGAGTGAATGGGGCTCTACACGCTATTATGAGGAGTCAGAATGTGTCAAATAAGGCACGTATGGCAATTCATAGTGCTGTGTTAGTCTCTATTCTATGGTATGTATGTATGGTAGTGAAAGTTGGGTCTGGCAGAAGAAGCATGAGAGTAGAATAAATGCTGTAGAAATGCGGTCCTTAAGGTGTATGCTAGGGCTGAATCTAAATGACAGGGTGAGAAATAGTGTGATAAGACAAAAGTGTGGTTTGCAAGATGACGTTGTGACCAGGATTAAAAAGGAATGCTTCGGTGGTTTGGTCATGTAGAAAGAATGAAAGAGGAAAGAGTGACAAAGCAAATTTATGTTGCAGAAGTGAACGGCAGGGTCGGGAAGGGACGCCCTAGACGAAAGTTTATCGATCAAATTGGCGATATATTAAAAATGGCCCAGATTAGGAGTACCCTTGACCGACGAGCGTGTATGCGTAGGTATATGGATGTGGAGGAAGCGAGAGAGGTGTGTCAGGATCGTGCCAAATGGAAGTCCGTAGTCACTGCCTACCCCTCTGGGTGACAGGCGTGAGTGTTCATGTATGTATGTAAAACAGGAAGAATAACATTAAGATAAAGTCAGTAAATTTTTTCAAGTTATTTCCAATCGTTATGTTTGTACTGGTTTCTTGGTTGGTGTTGAGCCGTGTCCTGTCGGCGATTTTGAAAAAATAAAATTTCCATTCAGTTATGATAAGCAATGACCATCAACATAGTACAGGGCGCTGAGAATCAAAGTCTCAATTTCAATCAAAAGTTCAGTATCAGCTGTTTCTTTCGTGTGGCCAGATCTACGTGACTCTATCTAGAGCGGTTTAAGTTTCTTGGTGACACTCGCTGTTCGCTCGATGCTCACTGTCGCTCTCTTCGCTCTGATAAAAACCTCACCCTAAAAATTCCTTCTATTCTAAATCCTTTTCTATTGAAACTGTTAGCCTCTGAAACTCCCTACCGCAACACATAAGAAGTGCGCAGTCTATTGAAAAGTTTAAAAAACTTTTCAATAGACTGCGCACGAGCACTTCTTTCCTCCTTAAATAGCCATTCCTCTAAAAAATTACTACCCATTCATTTTTCCTTAGGTTGAGGCTTTGATTTCACTTACGTGTTTAATCATTTCTGTTCTCGTTTCGATTATATAATTATATCTATGTCGTGTGTATTTTCCAACAAACCTACGTTTGTACACCCTTACCCTTTCTCACAGGTCACTTTATCCTCTGCAATGGTTGCCTGGTAGAGATCGCTTCTAAGCGATAAAGCCGCCAATTGTACCTTTAAATAATTTATGTTTTTGTCTGGTGTACAATAAAGTATATTTCATTCGTTCATTCATTCGCATGTTATCAACTTTAGAAATCTGTATGCATTAACTCCCAATGACTAAACATCTAAAACATTGTATGGTCTGTCTAATAATGCCTGAACATCCAATTTTGGGGTCCGTTTCTACACGAGGAAATAGTGGTGGGGTTAGAGCTGTTTGAGTTTGAGAGAGCTGCGCCTAAGCTCTCTTGGATTGTGTCGGATTGCGATTTGATTATTGTGAGGGAATAGATAGCGCACCTGTGCTTGTGCATATATTCGGATACTATAATCATATCAATCTAACACTCAACTCATCTCGAGACACAATCGACGAACTGACGACAATCACGAGGAGTGAGTTTGTTACTATTGATTATAACAATATGATACTAATGATTTTAAGTACTGTTAGGCGAGGCAATTTATACATTTTTTTAGAATTTTAAGTCTTAATTGCTGCATTCATGTGATTATTGAACACAAATATTAAATATATTACGTATAAATTAATTATTTGAGTTCGTTAAAACAGTATCCCTATACGTAGTAAAATAAGGCCATATTAAAATAAGGCCTACTAGCAAGGTTTTACGAAATATTTAATTTTGTTTTTCTTTATCGCAAATACTTACTTACTTATCTTCACGCACAATCCGTAACGGGGTAGCCAGAGAGAACAGATCGCCAAGTGTCACGATCCTTACATACCTCTTTCGCTTCTTTCAGATTCATTATCTTATGGTAGCTTTCACCGTTTAATCTTTCTATGAAGACCGGGTCAAGTAACGTTGTATTAATAATGCCTGCCAACACATTGACACTAAACCGGTGTTGAAAGCTATGCGGTCTTGGTTCATGTGGATTTTCATAGCACCACAAGTGTTCATTGTCCGAATTAAATAGTCTTATTCTGCCAAATGTTGCTTCATCAGTCTATAAAATGTTAGCTCGTTCAGCAGCTAGTAACCAGTTACAAAATGTAACTCGCGCTGGTTTGTCAGCTTCGTTGAGTTAATGAACACGATGCAAGTGGAAAGGGTACATCCCTTCATTGTGTATGACACTCCATGCGTAGTACTGTAACACATTGAACTGTCGGTCTGCCTCATAAGTGCTCGCTGCTGGATTTTGTTCAAAAAACTGCAGTATGTCTTCCTGCTCACATACTGTGCGCCGCGGTGGACGACCACGATCGATTGCTACAGGCTGGAATTGCCCGTAATCTCGCAATCACTGTGTAGTACCTAGCATCGTAGCATAGCTCGGTGCACGTGAGTTGAAAAATCGCCTTGAATATTCACGGCAGGCTTCACTAACGTTATCATTGCAAATTGCTAAAATTCGCACCATTTCGGTATAGTTAACATTTGAGTATCGGTAAGCCATCGTAACAGGGTAACGTTCGCGATATTAAACTCACAACGGAAGGAGAAACGTCGCGGGCGCACCAAAGGCGACTGACGACACAGGTAATTAGGTCAAGTTCAAATGAGCAAGCGCCGCCTCATACACCCCTCCACCCCTACCCCGCTACGCGTTTTCTTTTGCTAACTAAGACTATTACCGTTTAAAAGGTCCAATTAAAATACTTTTATTTTTGTATCAAAATATTTTTTTTTCTTACAGATGTTGTTGTTATGATATAAATAATATATTCCCAAAAGGTCTTCAGTAAATTAAAAATTACCCTATATAGGCTGTAACTTTTCCTTTAACTTAACTTTAATCACGATACGTTACACAAATTTTTAAGATCAACAAAGCATTTATTCATAAAGGTAAAGATTACAATTTTATAGTTGAGTATAATATTACTAAACATACCTACGACTTATTTGGACTGATTTTTATTATTGTTGCAGCGCGATAGTATCTTATGATAGATAATGCAACTCTGGTGGCAGGACGCGGGGTAGTGCGTCTCTGCAAACATGTAGAGACATTATCATGCAATAGCAGTCTGTTATTATCTCCTTGATCGAGTGCGGTTATTATAAATACGATTTTTGTTACTTAGGCCTTATTAGCCGACAGACCTTATTACCCGCGGGCACCTTAATATGTATTAAAAACGCAAAGACATAGCTTATTCGTTTATATACTTCCTACTTCCGAGCACACGCAATATGTTTGCCGCGCTGCTCTAATTAGCGTGTGTATTTATTTAAAAGTTCGCTGCTGAACACAGGTATCCCCTATAGATTGCCTTGAAGAGGGGATTTTGCCATATTTTTGTCAGGGTTAACCGGCGGGATGACAACCGCAGAATTTTATTATTTTAAGTTGTTATTAGGAAGTTGCTGCTGACCTTGATCTCCTGTTTCAGTTTCTCTCTTATGACACCCACATGACGATTTTGGGGTAGTGGATATTCTTACCCCGCCACTACACGGTCACGGTGTATTTATTATTTACTTTCTTAGTACTAAAGGTACAAAATGCGGTTAATGCCATATGACAATTTTACCAGCCAACCAAAATATATGTTATTTAGGATTAATTATGGGTTTATCTATGCATTGCCAGCGTAATATTATCCAGTACCCCATATTTTTTTGGTGGGTAGGTGTGCAACAAGTAACAGCTGTCTAATTTGCTCTTATATTTTATTTACATTTAAATTATTTTAAAGTAGTGTTTGGACTATATTTATATACTAATTACATTTTTATTACCTTTTCTTTGGAAGTCTTATTGAAATACATGTCCAGATACAGACAGTGTAACTTCTTTTTGCAAACTATATCACTCACTGGCACTTCACTGATATCACTGGAAATATTGCAAGCAATGGCAAAAGTTTCTGATGTGGAGGTCTTGCAGAGAGAACTTGAAGGAAGCTGGAGTCGCAAGATGGCTGATTTTGAAAACAGATTAAAGGCTGCTTCTACACCAAGTGATACCTCTCTTAATCAACTCCGTGAGGAGTTTTATGAATTTAAAGACCTTGTTAGCTCTGTGCTCACTCTCCTTCGGCAACAGATTCATGCTTGCACTATGACAATTGATGCTATTGATATGCAGCATAGGCAGAACATTCTCTTATTTAATGGGATCTCTGATTCTCCTGAACTTAATATTGAACAAGAAATACTGGGCATCATACATAATAAAATGGGTATCCCACATGTAACAAATTTATCCTTTTTATGTTCTCATCGAATTGGTGTTCATAAGGATGGTCATTCACGGCCAATTCTTTTACAATTTCAAGATCATCGCACAAAGTCTGAGGTGTGCAAAGCTAGAACTAAGTTAAAGGGCTCTCAAATATCGGTGTCAGAGTTTTTAACCAAAGTGAGACAATCTGTTCATAAAAAAGCACGCAAACACTTTAGATTGAAGAATGTGTGGACCTTCAATGGCACAATTTTTATCAAACTCCCCAATAACGAACCTGTTCCTGTTACTCTGCCTCTTCTGAGTTTTTATATTTGGAACTTGATGTCAAGGGTATAAGGAAGATATGGCTCTTGTTGATATTTGTTCTGAGTACGCACACTGTATAATCATGGGTGACTTCAATACAGATTTGTTGAAAAACTCTCCTCGTTCCAAAAAACTTCTTTCAATTGTTGAGTCGGTTAATCTTTCTATTCTCCCTTTAAAGGCAACTCATCACAATATTGGAACCGATGACTCATTGATTGATCTCATCTTTGCTGCTTCTCCTGATCGTGTGATGATGCACGGACAGTTACCTGCTTTGGGCATCTCACGTCATGACTTCATTTATGCTTCGTATAAGCTTAAACCTCCTAAATGTTCCCCTTCTGTACTGCATCTGGGCAGTTTTTCTAAAATAGATTTTGACAAGCTTAGGGATGACGCTCTAGTCTCGATCTAACCTCATTTATTGCAGCAACTACTGTTGACGATAAAGGCTCTATCCTTAACCAAAATATTCTCAGCCTTTATGATGCTCATGCCCCAGTTCACAAGGTTAGATTGATGCGTCCTCCACCCCATGGATGACAGACGGCGTAAGGTTAGCAATGACTAGACGTAATCGAGCTTTTCTTCGTTTTAAGAGAGAACGTAATGAAGAAAATTGGTCATCTTTTAAAGCAGCCAGGAATAGGTGCAATCAAATGGTACGGGCAGCTAAACGCCGATATTTCCGTAATTGTATTAACAACTCTTCTCTCGCCGAAGTGTGGAAATTTCTTAGATCTTCTGGTCTTTGCAGGCCAGCTACATTGGGTTGTGGTCCTTCTCTATCACTTGATGAAATCAACCAACATTTCGCTTCTGTAACAGCAATGGACCCTACAATTCGCTCTCAAACTGTGGCTTCTATTGCATCTGTGCAAATTCCTAATAAACCTACCTTTAATTTCTCTCCTGTTTCGCAGGATGATGTCAAAAAGTTTATTTTAGTAATTCAGTCCAAGGCGGTGGGTTATGATAAGATTAGTAGACAAATGGTAGTATTTATACTAGAGCACCTTCTTCCGGCAATTTCCCATGTTATAATTTTTTCCCTTGATTCAGGTCAGTACCCTAATCTTTGGAAAGGGCTTTTATAAAGCCCCTTCCAAAAGTTCCTTCTCCCATTCTTCCCAATCATTTTTGCCCTATATCCATTCTACCCTTTCTTTCCAAAATTTTAGAATACTGTGTTTACAAGCAAATTTCTTCATTCATTTCGAAACATAACCTACTGAGTATATAGCAGTCTGGGTTTCGCTTTGGTCATAGTACCAGTACTGCTTTAATTAACGTCACTGACGATATTAGAAACGGTATGGAAGAAAAAAAAGTAACAGTTCTGGTACTAGTTGATTTCTCAAATGCTTTCAACATAGTTGATCATGAAATCCTTGTTTCCATACTGTCTCATCTAAATTTTGGCCCTACGGCATTGGAATGGTTTGCACCTTATCTTCGCGGTCGACAGCAGTCAGTCTGTGTGGGGCAAATAACCTCAGCTTGGGCTGATGTGGAAGCTGGTGTACCGCAAGGCGGTATACTTTCTCCTATAATTTTTTCTATTTTTATAAACTTTATTACCTCCATCTTCGATTGCTCGTACCATCTGTATGCCGATGACCTTCAGCTATACGTGCAAGCTGAAATAGGGGATATCCATAATGGAATTAAAAAATTAAATAACAACTTACAAGCTATCAAGGATTGGTCTACTCGTTATGCAGTGTTGGTTAATCCTTCAAAATGCCAAGCTATACTGGTGGGTAGCTCAAGGATGCTAGCCAAGATTAATCTTGCAGACATACCCTATCTACTACAATGAGATTACAATACCGTTCAGTAAGTCTGTAAAAAATCTTGGCCTACACATTGACAGCTCACTGAATTGGAGAACTCAGGTTACTGAAGTCAGTCGTAAAGTCACTGCTACGTTACGTACTCTGTATCGCTTAAAACATTTTCTCCCCACAAAGTCTAAGATCATGCTTGTCCAATCACTCATATTACCCATAACTGATTATGCAGATATGTGTTACCCGGATCTGTCCCAGGATCTTCTGAACAAGCTGGAACGCCTTCTCAATAACTGTATAAGATTTATTTTCGGGCTTCGTAAGTATGACCATATTTCGCAATATAGATCTAAGCTTAATTGGCTTACAATCCGGCAGAGGCGTATTTCCAGAATGTCACTTGTTCTTTTTTCCATATTAAATTACCCATTTTCGCCTTCTTATCTTAAGAGTCTCTCCTCATCTCATGATAGGGTTCTACGTTCTTCTTCTAACAACAATATATGTATTCCAGTTCACTTCACCGAGTTCTATGGTAACTCCTTTACAGTTCAGGCTGCACGCCTTTGGAACTCCTTGCCTGACAACATCAGAAAAGCTCCCAATAAGATTGATTATATCCCCGAATCTCTTCACCGCTGCATTGGAAGACGTTTTCAAGCTTCTGGACTGGAAAGGATACGGTATTATCATCAATGGCGAGTACATCACTCACCTTCGATTTGCCGACGATATAGTCCTTATGGCAGAATCGCTGGAGGACCTAAGCACTATGCTCAATGACCTCAATAGTGTCTCCCAACGGATAGGTCTTAAGATGAACATGGACAAAACAAAGATTATGTTTAATGTCCATGTCACACCTATGCCGGTAGTTGTTGGAAGCACTAAGCTCGAAGTTGTTGACGAGTATGTTTACCTGGGACAAATAGTTCGACTAGGTAAGTCCAACTTCGACCGAGAGGTCAATCGACGGATTCAACTCGGCTGGGCAGCGTTCGGGAAATTACGACACATCTTCTCGTCAGACATACCTCAAAACCTTAAAACGAGATTGTACAACCAGTGCGTAATGCCAGTGATGACTTACGGAACTGAGACATGGTCCTTCACTGCTGGCCATATGAGGAAGCTCAAGGTCGCTCAGCGAGCTATGGAGAGGGCTATGCTCGGATGTTCTCTGCGTGATTAACTTAGGAATGAGTATATCCGCAGTAGAACCAGAGTAACCGACATAGCCCAACGGATTAGTAAGCTGAAGTGGCAGCGGGCCGGCCATATAGCTCGAAGAACCGACAACCGATGGAGAAGAAAGGTTCTTGAGTGGCAGCCTCGTACCGGTAGGCGAAGTGTAGGGCGACCCCCCACGAGATTGAGTGACGACCTGGTAAGACATGCAGGAAGTCGATGGATGCAGGTGGCTCAGGACCGTGCTTTGTGGCATTCCTTCGGGGAGGCCTATGTTCAGCAGTGGACTTGTGAAGGGCTGTAATGATGATCATGAAGATTGCTTTTAAAAAGTTGGTGCGTAATCATCTATTAAAGACAACGCTTCTTAGATGAATCATCCATGTAATTTATATTTTGGACGTATATATTTATAGTTATTTATATTATGTCGACTATTTATATATGTATGTCGGTATGAATATATGTATGCTTATGTATGTACGTATTTATTTGTATACTTGTATATATTTTTATAGTTTATTAATTGTATTGTAGTGTTATGGTACTTACATATCATTTTACACTATTTTAAATTTATTATTCCATTCTGTTTTTGATTTTCTGCATTCTATTTTGCATCACCTTTATTTCCATAGGATCCTGTAACGTTTTTACACAATAACAAATCATTTTCACTTCGTATTTTCACTCTACCAGCACTATTTAAATCGGTGTCGATGGAGTCTTACCTTTTTCGATCTTTTATTTAGGTCTCCGTAACTCTGCAATTTCGGGTTTCGTGCGCGCTGTTGCGCTATTTTTTTTCCTATATCAATAATATCTCATTTCTTACTTAAATCTTGTCGTTTTTTAATTATAAGCCTGAAACCAAAAATTGTTAGTTTTTGACATCGTTATTTACTTGGTTGTCATGGCAATTTTTATTCAAATTCGTTACCGGTCTGATGTTTTCATTTCAATATTTCCACATAAATACTCTTTTGCTCTGGGTCATTTACAAAAATTTCCTTTTAATTTAAATAATTTCCCGTTCTCTCTAAAAAGGTATAAAAGCCGAACCATCGGTGAATACAGACGATAGTCTCGCTTCAGCTTCCAAACTTGAAGCATCTCCTAAAGGCCTTATCCCGGGGCCGCACTGCCCCGGGATCCTGCAAGCCTCTATCTACATCTGAAGTCGTCGGCGTAGTCTACTCCAAGCGCGGGGCCGCACTGCTCCGGGATCCTGCAAGCCTCTATCTTCACCTGAAGTCGTCGGCGTAGCCTACTCCAAGCACGGGGCTGCACTGCTCCGGGATCCTGCAAGCCTCTGTCTTCACCCGAAGTCGTCGCCTAACCTACTCCAAGTGCGGGACCGCACTACTCCGGGATCCTGCAAGCCCTCCTTCATCTGGAGTCGTCGCCTGCACCTCCACCTACTAGTGCCCGTGCTATCTTTAGGCGCTGCGACTGTTTACTCCAGGCGCTGAGAGCGCCTACTCCAAGCGCTACGTGTGCCAACTCCAGACGCTGCGTGTGCCTAGACCAGGCGCTGCGTGCCACCACCGCCAAGAAACTCCAAGCTCAGCGTGTGCCTACTCCTACTCCAAGCGCAGCGTGTGCCATTTTGACCTTCAGGCTCCGCTTCAATATTTTTCTATCTTTATTTTCTATCTAATTGTAATTTCACGTCACCCATCACCATCATCATACTTCATTTTTTATATAAAATTGTAAATATCTTTTTAAAATTTTAAATATATTATTTTCTTGTTCTACTTTTGTTGTTTTGTTGTTCTTAGGTTAGATTCTTTTTTTTTTAATTGTCGCTTCACGACAGTATATATTAGTAAAATTTATATATAACGTAATTAATTATAAATTTCTATTTTGTTTTTATTCTATATTGCTACACCTACTTCAAATTCTCACTACTCCATGGGTTGACTGGTAGAGAATGCCTCAAGGCATTAAGTCCGCCCTTTGTATTCTTTTAGATTAAGGAATGCAATAAAGAATAAATAAATAAATAAAAAATAATAGCATCCCATGGGTGTAATAAGAAATGACACAGATAAATTCAAACAGTAATTAAAAAAGTATAAAGTATTTTAATAAGTTTTACAGAAGTTAAACTGAGTGACAGGATAAGAAATAGTGAGATAAGGAAACGTTATGGTCTGAAAGAAGATGTAGTGACAAAAATTGAGAAAGGTATACTGAGATGCTTTGGGCATGTCAAGAGAATGAATGAAGAACGATTGACGAAAAAGGTGCATAAAGCGAGCGTGAATGAAAGTGTTGAAAGGGGTAGACCTAGGCGGACGTTTCTAGACCAAATTAGGGACGTCTTGAAAAAAGGCCAGGTCAAGAGTACCCTAAACCGAAGAGCATGTATAAAGGGAATAATGAAAGTGGACGAATCGAAACAAGTATGTAAGGATCGTAGGAAGTGGAAAGAAGTAGTATCTGCCTATGCCTACTAGGAAAGAGGCGTGATTATATATGTATGTACAGAAGTAATAGTAAAATTTACACTTATAATAGGTGATTTCGACACTTCGCTTACCATTATGAAGTTACCACTCGAGAACCATTATTTCCTATCCAAACATTTAAATGTCTAATGGCAAAGATTTATTTTCATATTTGAAAAGACAAGGGAGCTTAAAAAGTTCGATACCCTTTTCGGTACTTATAGAACTGTTCTCGAAATGTAAATTATTTCTCAGACATTAAGGTTTTCTTTCTGTTATTTTTTTACTAAGCACTACGTTATAATATATTTTTTCCGTACAACGTAATAGGCTTTTCCAGTTGTTGAATTAGCCATAATCGCTATGCTGAGCTGGTGGGTTGACGATCGCAGTAGCTTTACACCTCTGATGCTGTTTGCCGTCACCAATCTGAGTATTCAACGTCTATCTTGAACGAAATCCAACCAAAAACATCAATGGATCATGTTTGGTACAAATGACGATGGGGGTTTTCGGCTTTGCTGATAAAGTAATTGAGGTCGGAAGTTCTATAGCTATTAAACCATAGCTATAAGAGAATGTACAAAGTTCTTCAATTGATTTAAAAGAAAATTTATAACGTTCTATTTTTCACATACAATATATTATAAGTGTAAAAAAATATATCAATACAATAAGTGAAAACATAAATGTTTGTTTGCTCAATATCTTAAATCTCCGAAAATTCTCCACCGATTGCTTTGAAAGTTGTCACAATATCGCATTCGAATACGCGCGTGTTTTTATATAATTTTTGAACCGCAGCAACGCATAGCTACAGCTACGCCTAGTATTATATAATACATAATAATAAATCTGTAGAAAAATTGTGTGTTCACGATTCACGAAAAAACTTCTGAACAGATTTCCATGAAATTTTGTACATAAACAGTAAATGACCGTGTACATATAGGTAACTTTTTATCCGCTTACGGAATACTACAAAAAAGGTTTATGTTTTCCCTTTTTTCAGTTTATTGTCATTATGGCTGCTGATGGTTCTATTAGCCCTAAAGAGGATTTAGCTGTGTGCTGTGTGTGTGTGTGTGTGTGTGTGTGTGTGTGTGTGTGTGTGTGTGTGTGCATTCATGTGTGTGTGTGTGTGTGTGTGTGTGTGTGTGTGTGTGTGTGTGCATTCATGTGTGTGTGTGTGTGTGTGTGTGTGTGTGTGCATGTGAAAACTCATCACGCCACTAACCAGAAAGGGCAGAATATGAGCAGGCCGGCCCAGCTAGCAAACAATAAATGAGTCACATCTTTTGAAAGATTTGCCTTACTCGTCCATATCTTTGCATTGATTCTGTTGATCTAATCATCATCCTGTCAGATAAAGTGTCAGTATTTTAAGAAGATATACCACCATAACATAAATTGCTAGAGTTTTTTCGTAATAAAGCAAGATAATGCGAGGATCACCCTCGATTTCAGGCGCTTAAAGAAAAGAGTATTTAGTATACATGACTTAAGTTGATGTCTAGTACGTTTAAAGGATTTACCCTATTTATGTAACTAATATTGTAAAAACTTGTAAAAAATATTTTAATTTTTAGCTACTGTATTAAGGATAATCCTTATATCCGGCACCAACATCAGTCACTTTCTACATATGCGTTTAATGCGTTCAGGACATTAAATTATAAATTATAGTTAGGTAAAATAGATTAAAATGGTCATGTCATTTCAGAATATAAACAAGGCACTGGAAGTATACGCAATGAACTTTACATGGCAGTTCGTCAAATACGTTCGCAAAACAAGCACAAATTTAGGCACGTATTGGATATGTTGCATACTTCCATTAGTTTTATTCATGTTTAAAAAAAATTGCAAAAAAAACCTTAGTAATTTATTATTTTATTAATAAAATATGTGATAATACGTAATAAGAATTATTAACGTATAATGTGCAGGAATATCAATACAAAATATTACAAACTTTAAAAACAACTTATGGTCTTATAAATTTTCGATGACCTGCTCTTGCTCTCTCTTTATGGCTATAGGTTTCTTTTGAAAGAGGGTGCTCTATTTGGCTCTTTATTTTATTACATTTAGCATTAAGATGTTAAGTCTTTCATTCGGTTGTAATGAACCTTGTATGTGGAAAATTTACTGGATTTTTATCACTGTTCCCTAATTCCGTTAATTGAAGTATGTTAAAAATAAATAAATATATGATATACATGACCTGATTCCAATAGGTATTTTCGTAAGTAGAGCTGCCGATTGCTTTGAATATTAACCGCTCAATTACATCGCGGATAACATTTTTATGACACTCAGAACATTACGCCTCTCTTTTCTTTGTGTTAATGATCAATAACTTTGTGTAATTTACACACAGCTAATACAAGAATATTTTCTTGCAGCCATTACAAGAGAAATATTCAATTGCTCATACATGATAATTATTGACCATATTGTAATAATTTTAGGGCCAAAAGATTTCAAAATGTATATTTAAATATGGCAACAAATAAGAGTTGATAACTTTTCGTTACAGTTACGTTTTTTTTTAAATTAGTATTTTTAAGTTTATTCACTTTAAACGCGTGTTTTTTTTTTTAAATCTCTATGTCCTACTACTTCTTTAAACGTTTATTTTACCGTAAGAATTCATATTCATCATCATTACAGCCTTTCACAAGTTCACTGCTGAACATAGGGTTCCCCCAAGAAATGCCACAAAGCACGGTCCTCAGCCACCTGCATCCCTCAACTTCCTTAAGAAATAACATTATACGAGCATATATGGAAAAGCAAGTGGAATCATATCCAGATTTTTTCTATGCCTTCAAATATTATTTTCACACGGCTTGGCGACTAGCCACGAGAAGAAATGACGAAGCCTATATGAGTCATGTCATATGATCAATAATGAGTATTGATTGCTGCGGGTGGCTCAGTACCGTCATCATCATTACAGCCTTTCATAAGTCCACTGCTGAACATAGGCCTCCCCCAAGGAATGCCACAAAGCACGGTCCTGAGCCACCTGCATCCATCGACTTCCTGCATGTCTTACCAGGTCGTCACTCCATCTCGTGGGGGTCGCCCTACACTTCGCCTACCGGTACGAGGCTGCCACTCAAGAACCTTTCTTCCCCATCGGTTGGCGGTTCTACGAGCTATATGGCCAGCCCACTGCCACTTCAGCGTACTAATCCGTTGGGCTATGTCGGTTACTCTGTTTCTACTGCGGATATCCTCATTCCTAAGTTTATCACGCAGAGAAACTCCGAGCATAGCCCTCTCCATAGCTCGCTGAGCGACCTTGAGCTTCCTCATACGACCAGAAGTGAAGGACCACGCCTCAGATCCGTAAGTCATCACTGGCAACACGCACTGGTTGTACAATTTCGTTTTAAGGTTTTGAGGTATGTCTGACGAGAAAATGTGTCGTAGCTTCCCGAACGCTGCCCAGCCGAGTTGAATCCGTCGATTGACCTCTCGATCGAAGTTGAACTTACCTAGTCGGACTATTTGTCCCAGGTAAACATACTCGTCAACAACTTCGAGCTTAGTGCTCCCAACAACTACCGGCATAGGTGTGACATGGACATTAAACATAATCTTTGGTTTGTCCATGTTCATCTTAAGACCTATTCGTTGCGAGACACTATTGAGGTCATTGAGCATAGTGCTTAGGTCCTCCAGCGATTCTGCCATAAGGACTATATCGTCGGAAAATCGAAGGTGAGTGATGTACTCGCCATTGATATTCAGGCTCAGTACCGTGCCTTGTGGCAATCATTGGGGAGGGCCTATTGTTCAGCATTGGAATTGTGATATGATGATGTTTTCAATACTTTCCAACTGCAGCAATCGAATCCGGGACCTGCAAAGAGGTTTAACCACAAACCATCAATTTCTCTTGTTTAAATAGCTAATCTCATCGTACTGAAAATTGTTTAGATACTTTGATATAGAAAGCGATTGTGAAATAAACGGCAAATGAAAAGGAAATAATAATAATAACACATTCTTATATTTTATTTAAACTAATTGTGCTCGTGACTACGTTCGCATATTTTTTTTGATTGTTTAAAGCCAAGTAAGTTAGAGATTCACTTGATTTCCAGCTTTATTACTTTGGGCTTAATTTTTATTGTTACAAACTACAGCACTGTTCCAACTTAAATAGTAATAACAGAGCGAAACAGAAAGAAGCAAGGGGTTCACTACAATAATTGGTTTGAAGCTTTAATTTATTATTTTATAAATTACAGCACTGTGCCAACACAAATCGTAATAACAAAGCGAACGAGAGTTCAGGCGCTTCATACAAGCTTCTCACAACGCATGAATTTAAGCAAGAGGTTCACCTATTAGTGCTGCCGCCGCAGCCTGCCACCGCTCGCGTAATCTACGCGACGTATGTCTGTTGAATATGAATGTTGTTATGTTAATCGTTGAAAAGCGAGTGGTAAAAAATCTTTTATCTTATTTATTTCGCCAACAAATACTGAACAGTCCTATTATTTTCGTAATGTTACATATCGCAATCAGAAGCTGAAGTGGCAATGCCATATATATTAAAGTATCATAAATGTATAATCCTAGTGCACTTCCATTGGGGCTGTTTCTGTGAAAAAGCAATTCATCACATACAGACCTACCTTCTCTATGAAGTCAGCCAGATGTTGCCCCCTTGGGTTCCATTCTCCAATTCCCAAGTTTTTCGTTCTCAGCTCATCCTCTTTCCTTGTTATCTTATTTCATTCTTCATAACGTTGACGAGTGATTTGTGGACGATAAATCCGACACCTCCGTGAAAGAGATGGTTGATTGAGCAAGTTACCGAATTGGAGGATTACAGTGATTTCTCCCCGTCTTCGAATTACAGACAATTCTGTAATATCCCAGCATAACTTCTCTATCTTTTCTTCAAGCATTACAATCTTCTCTTCTGATCTTAATTAGACCTGGCAAAGTATAAGGCACCCAGCGTTATACAATGAATTCAATGAAGTCAACCGATGAGTCCAATTTGGTTAAACGTTGGCCGATATTCTTTAAAATCATAAAAGTGTATCTGCTAATACCTGTTGTCAATCATGACCTACCCAGGATAAGAACAACGTGTCGGGACAATAGCCATTGCACCGACACGGTGTTCTATGTTGTGCATTGATAACACTTTTGACCATGTTAATAAGCTCAAGATCACTCAGCAAGAGCGTGATGGAATCCTTTCTCTATTTCTTAAAAAAAACGTTACCCCACAATATGAGAATAGAATAGACAAACATAAATTTCACAAGGATAAACATCCAGACCCGTAACAATTATTTGCAGGCCATACAAATACGTGTTTCGTGCGGGATTCGAATCTTATCGACTAAATCTTAGCGACGGAACTCATTGATAAGCCACTGCGCCACGGAGCCGTCCGTAGCGAAGATATCTGCAGTAGACTCAAAGTAACCGATATAGCCCAAAGGAACAAGCTAAGGTTTTCCCTAATACTTCTCAAGTGGCATCTTCGGCAAGCGCAGTGTTGGGCGACCCTCCATTAGCTGGAGTAATGACCTTAAATGACATGCAGAAAGTCGATTGATGCATGGTCTTAGCACTTAGGTTTTGTTTCAGTCCTCGGGGAACACTTATATTCAGTTATGGATGATGAATAATGCATATATTATTACCAGATTATGAGTAGGTTATATAATTTCCCATTAATATAAAAATATGTGAAGATTACAAACATTCTGCGAATCTTGAAAACTTCAGCACAAATCTAATGAGAATCACCTTTGAGATTAACCACACAACTCATAAACTTTTAAAATTTTTGTCACAAATATAGTATCTGGTAAATAGTTGAAATTTTCACAACTAAACATATAAACATGTTTTTTTTTTACTTATTATAAGCCAGTGCTTGACCACAATCCCACCTGGTGGTAAGTGGTGATGCAGCTTTAGATGATAAATCGCACTTATCGTAACAAAAGCCTATTCACTCTTGCCTTGAAGACTCCCAGATTGTGTTCGGACGGAAAGACAGACTCCGTGTAAATCGTAGTTAGGTTGGGAATATAACGACACAGATTTCACCAGCCAGTGGTCAGAAGTTCCCAAGGATGAGGTAACGTACCTATCTGGATCGATCGTTAGCAGAAGGTTGAGGTGGTTGGCTGTGTGCCCATCCACTTCAGGTACCGTAGTCACTTGTTGTACTAGCTGGGAGAGCTCTAGCGACAAGGCAAAATTCCACGACTCTCTCCCAGTGTGGTCGGTCTTCTGGTATGGGAATAGCCAGTCCTGATGACAGGCATTAAAGTGCCCCAGAAAAACCAACTGTGCATTATGGTACCGATTTAGAGCCACATCAGAGGCTTAACTGAGGTGTTGAAACAGCCTAGTTGCCTCCTGGTCACCGCTGTGCGGTCGGTAGACACAAGAATAAATAATTTTATCCATTCCTGTGTCTATTAATACCCAGATCGTAAGAAAGTAGGGTCTGCAAGGTGACGGTAGCTTATAGCAGATGTCGTTGCGGACATAAACACAGACTCCGGCGCGCTGATGTAAATTATGATCCAATGTGTACCTAGGGTAGCCGAAGTACGCCGCATCTAGAGGACATCTGATCTGCGTCTCAGTCAAGAAGAGTAAGTGCGGCTTGTCAGTCTCAAAGTGGTAATGGACTGAATTGAGGTTACAGTGCAGGCCTCGGATATTTGTGAGGTTCACTTGTATGGAAAGGGAGTGCAACCGCTATACAAACTTACTCTTCTTTTTCCTTTTTTCATTAATGGTGCGAGTGAATGGGTTGATAGAATGGCAGTTGGACGAGGTGTCACACATATAACCTAAGGACGCAAACAGAGTCACAGCATCGATGGTACCTAGTGTGGAGATCGTGGGGATGGCCGAACCTCCCTGGAAATCGCCACCAGGCCCTCTCCTCCGGTTGCCAACCGGCATGGTGCAGCCATGAAGATTTTTTGTAAGATGGCGGGGCAGCCTTTTATTCTGGCTGGCTCATTAATTGGGCCCCCAACTATCTACGGTCGGCCAGCGGTGCAACCGTGCTTCGGATCCTGCTAACCTCCATAACCAGGCACCTGACACAATGAAACGGCCGCGTCGCAATCGGTACGTATGCGCAACGCAACTGTACAGACCAATTCTCCCTAAGAAATGGGTTTCACCTAACATCATAACATAAGCTGAATCGTCAATAGGCCGGCTTATAGCTTGAAAAACTGACAACCAATGGGGAAAAATTATTCTCGAGTGGCAGCCTCGTAACGACCTCGTAAAAGATAGAAGGGAGTCTATAGACTTCGTACATCATTCTACCATCCCGCTATCCTACTTCGTACATCCAGGAAGGTATAGGTGCAGGTGACGCAGGATCGTGCTATAAATAATTCCTTGTGTAAGTCTAAATTCAGCAGTGGACTTGTGATAGATTGTAATGATGTTGATGATGATGTCGATCTGCTTATTATGACTAGAGCCGTAGTGCCAGTAGCCGTAGTGCAGTAGTACCACTGCTGGTCACAGGTCTCCTATCATTTCTTTATTGAAGGCTTTGGATTTTAGATTTGGCTTTGAAGCAGACTTTGCACGTCCCTGAAACAATTATTTCGCATGTAAAACTGGATTTACAATTTCAGCTAACGATTTCATTTATGCTAGCGGGATCTGAACCTGTAGTTGCTCACGTACTAATAAATTTACGATAATCGCTTAATTTGCAGTAGCTGGCAGTTAAGCTCGTGTTTATACGCGTTATTATATTCTCAGACCGGTGGCGGGAAGCAGCTGTTAAAAATGCGAGATGACTGTACTGCGATCATCAATTCACCATCTTATGAAGAGGCCCATGTAAAGCAGTAGAAGAAAATCAATGGTGTTATACAATAAATATTTCTAGGACATATGAAATCCGCCTTCACGCATTGGAGCACTGTGTTGTCATCTGTTCGTTCACCAAGCAGAATAGACGTGAAGCAGAGAAGACGGCACGTCTTCTCTGCTTCACGTCTTTTCTACTTGGTGAACGAACAGAAGACGAAGACAGAAGAATAATACGTGCCGTCTTCTCTGCTTGGTGAACGAAAACCCTCTGAGAAATGAGAGGCTACCTAACTGGCACGTATATATTCTGTTACTTTTAAAATTCATGCCACAACTACACAGCGGGTTGTAAACACAAGATTTTTTAAATTATTGTGTATTCAAGAATAGACAACACCTTATTATACGTATTCTCTCTTATATTTTTATTAATGAATGAAAATTGGCTATTGGTTTCCGTTAAATGTTGAAGATGACGCCATCGTCGTCATGAGACCTAAATAAAGACAGGAAGTATTTTGACATCAAACTAATGGTGATGTGAGCCATTGCAGCGACAGAGATGAATGACCTAACGCTAACTATCATTAGATGTTCTGAAAGAAACCTCAGTGCTGCTGAATTGGCCATTAGTTCAATTATTCAGCCCGGAATGGAATTTAAAAACGAGCGACAATTTCTTACGTTGTTTTACTAAAGTTACTTGTTTTGATATATAATATGTATCTGTATATTAGTGTAATAGTTCTATATACAAACATATAAAATAATTAGAAACCGTACGAAATGAAAAAAAAAATACATAAATTCAAAAATACCTCAGCTCAGTAACCCTTGCACAACAAAATAAATTGATCTTTTTATTTCGAAATTCCATTGAGGCTAATTATTGCTTACGCTAAGCTAAAAAAATGAGTCCAATTGGATGTAAACCTTTCTTTTTATTAAGCCGCGAATGTTTTTTAAATTTCGACTCCCACGGACTCGTCTTTATGCGGTTCAGAAACACCCAGGACTTACAAATCTCATAATTATAAATATGCCATTCTAATTCTTTGTAAACTAATTGTTTATTTATGTGCGATGTTCTTATTATATTTGTGTTTCTATTCATTCTATATAATCTTTAAGTAGTAAAAAAACAAAGTCGCTATCCGCGTCTGTCCTCATCATTTCTGTTCTCCGCTTACTTTTTCTAAACCACGCAACGGATTTTGATAACGTTTTCACTGTCGTTCAGAGATGTTTCTCGAAAGGTTAGTTTGTATAATAATACATTCTAACTATTGTATAGTAGAGGAAATTCAATGATTTGTAATCAAGTCAATGAAAATTTAATCAGAAACCAATAAACGTTTACCAATTTTTATATTATTCATGTTTCTCATTTATGCCGTACGATATAATATAATATAATATAATTGTTTTTAAAAGTGGAATGTATTTTTTTTTTGAATTTGCGAGAAAGTAAGAATTATTTAGTGAAGAACCGAACCGACTTCATACAAGAGGAGATACTCAATTCGACTGTATGTTTTTTATGTGTGTTATACTGGCTGATCCGATTTCGATGATTCTTTTTTTATTTGAAAGCTGGTGTGGTCCCATATAAATTCGACCAAAGTCTGACCAATAGTTTTTGAGTTATTCTTAATAATTTATATTTAAGTAGGTTCTACAAAATTTTTAAATTTTTAATTATAATATGACATTAAAAATACAAAATGCGGAAAATTCGAAAAAATAAACGTTATTACCAAACATAATATTTTAATGAACTATCAATACCAAAGCGACAAACTCTAAATCGCTCGAGCAGTGCTTATTTAAATATAGACACCACATGTAAAATACACCCCTTCAGGTCGCTAGTAAGAAACTAGAAACTACTCACCTGCAATTGCCCTGGTGTTGCAGTTGTTCATGGGTGGCGGTAGTCACTTACCATCAAGTGAGCCGCATGTTCGTTTGCCTACAATTTACAAAAAACTAGCGACCCGAACCAAAATTGACCAAAATCTGACTAGTGTCCTTAATAATGCGTATTTAATTGACTTTGACGACATTGATGTTCTCATTTTATTAAGTGGCGAAGCTTGCGAAGACACTTATTGATTTCACGATGTCTGTCCGTCTGTCCGTCTGTACGTCTGTCCGTCTGTCCGTCTGTCCGTCTGTCCGTCTGTCCGTCTGTCCGTCTGTCCGTCTGTCCGTCTGTCCGTCTGTCCGTCTGTCCGTCTGTCCGTCTGTCCGTCTGTCCGTCTGTCCGTCTGTCCGTCTGTCCGTCTGTCCGTCTGTCCGTCTGTCCCACGATTATCTCTAGAACGGTTTCGAATTTTCAAATTCTGTTTTCAGCAATCGATTACTGATCACCCAGGCATCTGAACCTCCTATTTTGAAACTGATTGCTCAACGGCAACCGTTAGAAACCGCTACAAAGTTGATTGCTACGCCACTTTGCTATGCTGTTAGCTTGCTAGGTTTATTTATATTGAAGTCGATTGTACAAAATTTTTAATTTTACCACATGTTTATGTTCGTAAAATGTGTTTGCTGAATGCTAAATAATAGAACATAGCAACATGGCAGTGCTAAATATAGATTGCATTGTAAAATAATATTATTTACTCTAGTGACATAATCCTGAGGAAAAATACGTTTGTTTGGACTAAACGTCGCCCGGATATTCTCAAGTGAAACATATATCTGTTACTATTTTCATATATTCCATTATCTCAAAAAAGGAACTAAATAAATCTTCCAAATACGTATGCACGCAAAACCTACATAGAAACATTTCTACAGCTTGAACTGCACTGAATGTTATATGAATATTCGTTATTGAATTTCTATATCCCAGTATTAAAATAGCAGTGCTTTATTGTTTAGATATAATATCTTAAATACAAAATTTATCCCACAGTTTCGAGATGTTGTATTGTTTGCTTACTTGATAATAGATTTTTAGTTCACGATTTGTAGAAAATTATTTGATTGTACATCAAATATTTGTTGGAAGATTTCATTCTTACTAAAGATTCTCTCAAAGGGGTCAATGTAACATCTACCCACGCGACATTTAAAATGAATACTTACTTGAGATTTTCAAAGGAAAATAAAATTTTCAAATCCCGTAGGAATAAATAGTAACAGATGTGTTGTTCTTCCTACATTCGAGTGGAATCAATAAACAATAATATAATACTTTCCTCAAGGTAAATATTGCTTGAAATTTAAACCTTCTATTCATATTTTAATACGTGAAGCGAAAACTTACCTATATATACTATACATCTTTTTAAGTATATTGCGCGCACGGATGATTATGACATTTGGCATAGTTAAAGTTTATATAGTGTAGTATAATATGTGTAATAATTACATGAATTAAAATAAATAAAATAAAACGTACATTGTTTACGTTCATACCTCCAATATATCTAAGTAAGTCTTAGAGTAACATACAATTGTATTTACTCTGAGGAGTAAGTAGGCCAATGTCAAATATTTAATAGTCTGTGATCAAACATTTGCACAGAGTATAGATTGTTGCCAAAGAATTTTAAAATGTTGCCAATAAAGAATTACTCAATAAATTGTAATTTTTTTGTGATTTAAATTTTTTTCAATAGTGAGTGAAGAGTATGTCGAGACAAGATAGCGTTAATTTTATATTTCGTATATTATCGAAATCATCATACATAATAATATCAAAAAACACCAGTTTACGTGAAATGTGCATGTGTGTGAGACAAATAGTGCTGATCCATGCACTATCTGCCTTAACTAAAATTATCGATACCGATTGCAGTGTATTTGTATCTTCTGGTCTGTCGCAGATGATGTAAGTGCATATTTTTACCTAACTAAGGCGTAGCCAAAAGGACAGTTACGATTTTATAAGGCGGAAATGTATGTATGTTCATCTGTTCCCTCAAATCTTCTAAACTACTTATCGTATTTTGACAAATTAGATATCTTTGAAAGCATTGTGCCCTTTTGCTGGTTTTAGGCTTAAGTCCCACATAAACTAACATGGCAGCTTAATGCTGACCTATAATCCCAAAAATGAAATAAATATTGAAATATCGTGTTTGGTATCCAATAAACGGTGTAATTCGGAATGTTCTCGACATTCTGAAATTACATGTTATAAAAATAAGTTAACTATATTGTTATTCATTATTTAACATTTCTTATGAAATTGAAGTAACCAACGAAGTTATAGTCCACCTGATGATGGTAAGTGGCTTCAAACAAAGAAGGCTACGTCTTTTTTTATAGAATGAGGGTGACAAGCGAGCACACAGCCCACCTGATGGTAAGTGGATATTGTGACTCATGGACATCTACATCTATCTTCGATTAAGAATGCAGATGCGTTGCCACCCCTGAGAACTAAGATGGAATGCCACATATCTTGACGCATCACATCAGTTATGGCATCCGCGCAGCTCGACGGATGTTCAGACGGGAAGCAGACCCACCGCCCAGAATAAGATGCAAAGAAATGCCGCATCTCATACCAATCTGGTGATTTTTATCGCCACATTCGCCGCATACCTTGGAAATCGTAGTTAGATGAGGAATACACCGACACAGATTTCATCAGATAGTGGTCAGAAGTTCCCAATGGTGAGGTAACCTAAACATCATACCTGTCCGGATCGGTGGTCAGCAGAGGGTCAAGGCAGTTGAATGCGTGCCCATCTACATCCACATCTGGTATTCTGTGAGAGCATGGCCCTACCCCGGTCGAGCCGACTCTTTCATACTACAACCATAATATAGCAACAGCAAGACTCTGCCATGTTCAGAACGTCGTTGTAGCCTATACGAACTGAGATGGAATACCTCATTACCTGTATGTATACCGGTACTAGGCAAGAGGGTGATACCTACAAAGACGAATTCCAGGCAGAAATGGAATCCTACTAGTTTCATATATAAACTTCAAAAATTGTGTATAAAGTCGCTGAAGGAAATCTTTTGTAGAAAAATGATATGCGTGTTATGATGTGAAAATTAAAAGTAATAACTAAAACCAAACTGTGTTTTCAATCAAACATGTACTAATAAGGTATATATATATATATATATATATATATATATATATATATATATATATTTAAACGGAACTACGATGTAAATTTTTAGAACATTGTAAAATATATTCAAACTTTTAAACAATACGTAGAGAAACTCGTACAAGGGGCTAATTTTTTTTAATATATACGTTATTTGTGTTACCGTCACTGCAACGGTCTATCAAAAGTCCACTGGCGGATATAAGCTTCCCACATATATTAGGGGATCCCTTCTGTTATGCCCCCCTATTTGCACGATTATTGTATATCATATCCTAATTGGAAGTAAAGACTAGAAATGAGTTGGGAGGAGACTCGACCTTTAGGCCTAATCAGTTTAAATAGCATCAGTTTAATATGTCTTGTAGGGGTTGTCATGGAGGTCATGGCTGAATAGGGGCAAAAACTTCTCATTACACTCCTAGGGGATTAAAATGACAAAAAAATTGGGGGTGACTCGAACTTTAGGCATTGTCAGTTTGAATAGCCTATCATGTAGAGGATCTCATGGGGGTCATGGTTGAATAGGGGCAAGAAGTTCTCATTACACTCAAAATGGCCAATAACCAAAAAAATTAAAATTCCTATTTCGGCTTAAACTCCGCCTCATTCGGAGGTTCTTACACAGTCTTTACTTCCCGCATCCCACTTGTTAAAAGTACCGTTTGTGTTCACAGTTTTTTAATGCAAATAAATTTAATGGCAAGTGGATGCTGTGGCGCAAAACACTTAAATCTACTTTCAATTAAGCATCAATATTCAGTTGCGTTGTTACCCCTGAGGACTACGGTCGAATGTCTCGTTACCAGTAAACAATGTATGTACTACCTCTGAATTATTCTAGCTCGTAATAATCTTGAGTAATCCTTAAATTTCATCAACTGACTTCAGATAAGAAGGAGGTTCTCAGTTAGACTGTATTTATTTATGTATGTTACTTCAGAGCTTTCATCTAGGTAAACCGATTTTGATGGTTCTTTTTTATTTGAAAGCTGGTGCTTGTCATGTGGTCCCATATAGATCTATTACATTTGATCAAGATATGGCCAGTAGTTTTTCAGTTATCCTTAAGAATGCGTGTGTAATTCACTTGGACTACATTGATGATGTTCTCATTTTATTTGTATTAAAGTCGGTTGTACAATTTTTTTTTATTTTACCACTTGTTTTTGGAATAAGCTCTCTGGTGTACTATTTATTTCTATCACGGAGGTCATCGATACTTCTCCGTGTGTAGTATTTATCAATGAAACCTAGGGGGGTTCAAGCAAAGGTCAACCCTAAGAGGAAACTTCATTTTCCTTCTTCTCCCTTTAGAATAGAATAGAATCGAATAAAACAATTTTTTACGGATTTTATCGGCGTTTAATTTTACTATTTTAATTCCCGACGTTTCGGGTGCTTTACAGCAATCCATGGTCACGGGGGGGCTGAGATGTTTGACGTCCCGATGTCACAGTTAGCCCGGCTACCTTCAGTTTTTTATCTTGTATAGTATCTTGAAGTCTAGCAGTGAAATGCTTAGGTTTGGATTTAATTTTGTTAATTATAGGATCCCACCGAATGACCGAAGACCGAATGGTGAAGAAAATATATAGCGCGAAAGTTAATATTAAAAGATGTCGAGGTAGACCGAGACTAACTTTCGAAGACCATGTGAGCAAACTGCTCGAAGAGGGGAGGGTCAAGAGTACTCGGATACCTAGACGTGCATGTATGAAGAAGATAATGAATCTGAAAGAAGCGAAAGAGGTATGTAAGGATCGTGACACTTGGCGATCTGTTCTCTCTGGCTACCCCGTCAGGGATTGTGCATGAAGATAAGTTAAGTATAGGATCCCAAGCAGAAGGCAGCACCCATCCATCTTCTCTATTGAAATTAGGATGTTTTTTAATTTCAATAGCCTCGCGTATCATCATTGGTAGGAATCGGTGTTCTTTTGCGAGGATTTGTGGTCTATCAAATCTGATGTAATGGCGGGGGCGATCTTGAACATGTTCACAGACTGCAGACTTCCCAGAGCGTCGGTGCTTCACGTCAGCTATATGTTCTTTCACGCGGAAGATTTTTTATAGACCACAAATCCTCGGAAAAGAACAACTTGCTACCAAGGATGATACGCGATGCTATTGAAATTAAAAAACATCCTAATTTCCTATCCTATAATTAACAAAATTAAATCCAAACCCAAGCATACCACTGCTAGACTTCAAGATACTGTAAGTTCATTCTGCGTAAATCGAACCAAAAATTAATATTAAAAAACAGAAGGTAGGGGCTAACTGTGACATCGGGACGTCAAACATCTCGGCCCCCCGTGACCATGGGTTGCTGTAAAGCACCCGAAACGTCGGGAATTAAAATACTAAAATTAAACGCGTTAAAATCTGTAAAAACTAGTTTTATTCAATGTGTAGTGTTCGCGTAAATATAAGAAATCATTATAGATTAGAATCATTTTTATTCAATATAGTTTATAGTACATAATACTTATTGAAAGTCATTTTTTACTTTTACCACTGGTTAGCAAAAAAAAATCTACTGTCCTGGGAAGAACCAGCAAGAAACCCAGAGGGACTTTTTTTTAAAAGCACAATTTACAATATAATATTTTGTACAATTATTATGAAAACATTTAGAAACAGCATGGTAGTGATCACCTCATTCCCAGGGGTTATTGTCAGTTATGTACCCTTTAGTAGTATAATAACACTTACTAGACAATTTCTGCTTAATAAATAATTTAAACCTTTGATAGAAAAGGTCTGCTTCTTTTGTTCAGTTCACATTTTGTATTATTAATACATCAATATAACGAAAACATTCTTTGCCGTAGAAGTAATTGTATTTACATCATCGTCCTCTATTTTTTTCTGAACAGCAGACAACAATCACTGTCGTGATCGCCACGATTCGTCAGGAGGTTTAGCTACTCAAGTAAGTACCAGATATCTTTCACCTTTGATGTTCCTTCCCGTCGTTGGCTTGGGTATTTTAAATGTGACATAAATACGTGATAATGGCTTCAATAAGGGAATGTTATGTTTGCTTGCGGCTCTATCACACGGTGTAAAAACCAGCGACACACAAAATTTTACAATAAATGCGTTAAGCAATATCTGCGGATTGCTCAAATAACAGGTCTAAGTGGGTTTAAATTCCAGCCATAGGCCTGGCCGTAGGATTAAGCAGGCATCTAGGCAAACTCTGAGGCCAGTGACGTAGGTATTTATTGATGACAGCAATTTAGCCCCTGACGAGTTAGACTATGTTGCCAAGTTTCTAATATCAGTAATAGAAGCTCAGAACATATATTACGTGTTATTTGGGCTTTTAATTTTTTTGCGCGTAACCCCAATTATTTTTCTAAAATAAAAGTAACCAAGGTACTCCATAAGACATCAGCTATCTGCCAGTGTAAATCCCGTTAAAATCAGTCCGGCCGTTTCGGTGATTAGATGGAACAAACAGACAGACAGACAGACAAAGGTTTTAAAAATTGTATTTTTGTTATAAGTACCGCATATATTTTCATATGCATTTAGTAAAAAGCTGTAATTTTGACATTACAAACAGACACTTTAATTTTATTTAATTGGTATAGATAGTGCCAGCAAAAACATAACTTGTAAAAATAATAAAGTCTCGCAACTCAGTTCTTCTACCGTAAAAAGTTGTGAGATCCATTTAATACCAAGTCGGTTAATTTATTCAGTCCCTACTTAAGGGTCCTTCTGTCTTAAGTTATTACGTGATTAGCTAACCTAACAATATCTTATAGTGACCACATCAATACTAAAAATCTTTTATATTTTAAATAAATAGATTGACTTGGCCATCGCATAAAAACACAATGTATCTCTCAAGTAATACATATTTTATTAAATTCGATTGTTTAGTGCGATTGCCAAGTTAATTTATCAGGCTTCTAGTTTTATCCACAACGATGTTATAGGATTTCGAAAATGGCCTGAACTGCTTCGAGAAAAGGATGGTGAGGCCGTGCTGCTTGTTTGCTCGACTTGGCGGGTGCACTGCCGTGCCCCCAGATATAGTGTTAAAATAGTAAATTAATAATGGTTGTTAACAAGTAATTATTAAAAGAAATAAAAGATTCGGCCGTAGTAATCTTTATTCAGTAATATAATGTAAGGATCGACAAAGTAAACACCATCTTTTTTTTCGACTGTCATACCTATTTGTACTTGTACGACAAATTTGACGACATATTGTCCTTCAAAATCTACCAAGTCGTTTAGACTGCAGGAGGTCACAAAAGTGCATACACACATACACTATGATTTCTTTTATCTACTTGAATGCTACACATGAAATAAAACTAATTTTACTTGACGTCTTGATCTTATAGTTAGCCCGGGCTACCTTTAGCTTTTGAATAATAAGTTTTGAATATGCTTGAGTTTGGATTTAATTTTATTAATTATGGGATCCTCAGCCCCCCCCCCCCCCGTGAGTGCTGTAAAGTGCCCGAAACGTCGGGAATTTAAAAGGTTTAAATTAAACGCGATGTGTGTCAAATTAGTTTTACTTTATTGACACTTACATTTTTTATATATAATATAAGAGTAAGATAAACAAACAAATAATCCATTCTTGAAAATTTGTTACCAATATTTATCAAATAAGACTACCAATGCGTTGTCACCAGTGAGGGTTAAGATGAAACGCCTATAATCATATGGTCTTTCTTAACCTTCAAACTGGTAC
Organism: Parnassius glacialis; assembly: GCA_033319125.1. Taxonomy (NCBI): domain Eukaryota; kingdom Metazoa; phylum Arthropoda; class Insecta; order Lepidoptera; family Papilionidae; genus Parnassius; species Parnassius glacialis. The sequence goes on from JAVANC010000009.1 coordinate 21,042,731, forward strand.
TAAATGGTGCACTGCACTGCTGTTTGGTGGGAGGAATAGCTTAAAACACTACGTACGACGTAAAGACAGACTTCTACATAGAAAAGGAGCCATTCCTCCGAGTGGAGCATACATAAAAATATAATCCTTGCGTCAATCAAGACGTTCTACCTCTGTGCATCTTCTCTCGTAATTACAACTGAAAATGCTCAAAGGAATTGTTCATATTCCAGTTGTTGAATTCCATTTTCATACACTGCGACAGAACTCATGCGTGACGGTTATCACTTACCATCACGTAAGCCGTATACTCGTTTGCCTCCTTTTCTATAAAATCCACCTTCTGTAATACTAAGACAAATTCTAATCGATAAATGTAAAATTTGTCCGATACCGTCGGAGGTCGAGTTCGTCAAAGACAGGGATAATAGGTATCTACCAAGATCCGAAAAGTAAAAGTTTCTGCATTTTTCACTAAATATTAATTCCGAGTAGGATTTGAACTCTTTTCGCTTTATATTGAAGCACTTAGTACTCTCTATTAAGCTACGGAGCGATGCATTTTTTTTAATCTGACTTTTAAAACAATTCATTTTTCTGTTAATAGATTTTTACCTGAGCACTAATATGTACTTGTTTTTTTATCTTATAAAATAGTTATTTAATAAAATCTTTTAATATGCTTAATTATGTATACAAAGCACCAAATCAGGCAGACCGTCTGATATCAGAACGTTTATCAGGCAGTGTTGGCTTGTCGCCGCCATGGGACGTACGCCCTTGCGGTTCTTCGCGCGCGCACTCTTAAATACTCGTGAACGCAAATAACAACTTTTCGAAGTACGTAAGGTGAGTTTATAAAATTGTTTGACTTAACTTACTTTATTATAAATAATGAAAATTACAATTTTCATAACTGTAAAACTCAAAACTAAATACACGAGCTCGCTTAAATATAAATTAAAATATTATTAAAAATAAATTTCGTTACATACGTAATTAATTATAAATACTAAAATATTTTGTAATTAAAAATTAATATTTATAGGATATCTAATTGCAACATTAGTTGATTTTATAGGTATTTTTTATTTGATAAATTCAAACTGAAACAATTTGAATTTGAATGGTCAGTAAAAAAGTAAAGTTACAGTCTATATACTTCCCACGGCTGGACACGGGTCTCCTCTAATTTCTGAGAGAGTTATGGAGCAATTACTCCACCATCCTGCTTCATTGCGTTTAAATTCCCCTAATTAATTAGACTTTGCGCTTGATTGATAAAATAAATTGAAAATCAGTAAACTTATGCCCATTATTCTCAGACTCCCAATTCTTTTGTCTAGCTTTCGTCTGTATTTTAATGATGGAGAAAGTTTAAGAGATCCTGTTTAATTGTTTTTCGACTCGTTAATTACGACAATATTTCACCAAGTAGAGCTACTCATTTACTAATGAACTTGCTGTGTGAAACATTTACAGTTAATCATTTTAGTGAAGAGGTAAGGGTACTATCAAAACTTTTTCACATATCATCCCCTATGTGTCGTAAAAGACGGCAGAGGGGAATGAAACAGGAGGTCGACGTAGCATCCTCCTGATAAAAAATCAAAATGATAAATACTACGGTTGCTAACACGTATGCCAAGAGTAGCAACTATCAGATATCCTCCTATGAGGTAATCTATGGGGGAGGCCTATATTCAACGGTGGAATTTCTATAGGCTGTTATAAATTAATTTTAATTAAAATAAAGTAAATTGTCTTTACATAAAAACTTTCGTATTTTTGAAGTTATAAATGTTTGGACTTACTTTGTTAATTAAATATGCTACTAAAGTTATACAAGAAAAGCATAACTTTAAATTAAAAAAAAACCAATCATTTTTATGTTATATTCCAATTACATATTCAATGCCTTCATGTTACCCATATTACTGAAATGACTAATAACAGCTTATTAAACCAGTGATTGCTTAAAAATAAGATCAGTAAAGTGATTGCTATACTTTCGAAATGTCATAGTTCAATATAAACGTTCTTATTTCCTTGCTATAAAGAGAGACTGGTTGAGGAATGAGACTTAAGTAGCCTGCTCACATTCCGTTGAGTACGACACCGCTACTCACCGCTGTACACCGGCCAAATGACGTGACCGAAATGATTACTTTCCGATTACCCGTATACTTTTATTTTTATTGCCTTGCTAGTAATGTAATGTTTAAAACAATGAACCGGCAAAAACAAACTTTAATTGAAGCTTACAAAAATCTAAATTATTTACTTGATGAAATATCATAATTTTACATAGTTCATAATTAAAAAAAAAACGAGCATACAGTTCATTTGATAGTAAGTGCATACTATGAACCACAGCCTTGTAAATGTAGATGCGTCGTCAACCCTGGAGACTAATATGAATGATATAGTCTCCGGTTCTCTACACTCACCATACAAAACACAGCGGAATTAAGCTGCTATTTTACGCTGGTATTTAGTTAATTTATAAAATACATACATGCGAATAGAGTTGTCAAGATTGGCGAGCGGATTGGCAACCCGCAGTTTTTTATTGTTATTTTATACGTGGTAGAGCCACTCTGCAGCTATATTATGGTTGTAGCATGAATAGAGTCGGTTCGACCAAGAAAGGACATTATTATGTCCCCTAGGTAGTATAGTGTACGACTGTTAGAGAAATTTTACCAGGTATACATATAACAAATTTTGCATAACAAAATATAATTTACATAAGATGTACATAATGAATAAAACTATATCTTTAAATTAAAAAATAAATACTTTATGTGCAAAATATTTTTGTAAATAAAACGTTAAAACTAACACGAAAAGTAATAAAAATAGAAAAGTCTCTTAATAGATTCCATTGAATCAAGTGGTCTGCTGTATGTCACTTGCGGTAATGTTCTTTCACTTACTATCCCTTTATTCCTTGTGTTAAATATGAAGTTAAATATATATTTTAAGTGGTAGTGCCACGCTGCAGCTATAATAGTTGTAGAACAAACGTGGCTCAACCAGGGAAGGAGCATGCTGTCACTGAAAGCCACCTTGAAATTACAGCCTCATGCTGCTCTGTTTCGAATTGTTTGTGTGAAAGGAAGATTATTTTTGCTGGTAATAAGGCTTTCCATCTTGATCCTCGAGGGTGACAACGCATCTGCATTTTAATTTTTAATCGAGCATAATTGCAGATTTCTATGGGCCACAGCATCCACATAACTTCAGGTGGACTGTGTGCTCGTTTATCATACTTACTTCATAAAAATTATACATAGAAACCATTGTCATCGATTTAGGTGAACACAAAATCTTTAGTCTTGTACTAAACTTGTACTAACTTTTGGAAAAAAAATTGTTAGCCGAGAGTCGATTCCGCTCGTGTTGCTAGAAAATGTCAGAATATATTTATTGCATCAATTGTTAGGGGTTTTATTACTGATCAAGTTTATGAAAGAAACAAATTGTTAAGGATCAAAGGAAATATCTTATTTTTGTATTGTTTAATTTCAAATAACATAAATATTTCCGTTCTGGACGGTTCTCGTTACACATTATGCGAAACGCCTCACAGCATTATGCTTTTGATGTAAGAAAACATCATTGGTAAACTGATGGCTAAAAATTTTATCAGTGGAACATGTGACTATTAGTTATGGATGAGTTTTTGTCACACATATATGTGCCATCACTTGCTGTCTTGTTGTAAATTTTCGACAGATTTTATTGCATTGGTTATAGTCGACCAGATCTGCTCCATTAGATGAAATTTATAATTAAAATAATTTGTTTCATTTGTAAATAAGCGAAACAAAAATAAGATATTATTTCCTTAGATCCGATATCCATTTAATCGAGTAGTGGTGGTGTGAAGGTATTCACTACCGTACAGTGTAAAAGGCGACAGAGGGAAACAAATCAGGAGCTGGGCAGCAGAGTCTTCCTAATAACAACAGAAAAAAAAATTAAAAACGGCGGTTGCTAAACTACGTGCCAACCATGGAAACTATGGCGAGTAAATAAATATAAGGAAATCTGTGGAGAACAGCGTGGTCCGCCCCTGGTCGAGCAGACCCATTTGTTCTACAACCATAATATAGCTGCAGCGTGGCTCTACCACGTAGAACACTTTCTAGTTACTTGACGTTACTTTTGTAGGTACTTAAAAAATAAACGCAGCAAGATTTTATTAAATACTTTTTATATAACCGTTTCTTATATTTCCGCAAGCACCACTCAATAACTGAAACACCACCTACACCTTTAATTAAACGCGATAAATTCCGTGAAAGTAGTGTTTTTCAATACTAATAAGCAAAGAAATAATTAACTGTAGAGTGCTAACGCTAATATAACTCATATTAAAAGTTTTGAATTAATAGTTTTTTATAGAATATGGGTAACAAACGAGCACACTGACCATCTGATGGCAAGAGTATGCTATAGCTTATAGACATCATACTCATACACCTATCCATGATTAAGAATCAAACTGCAGAGGCGTTGTCACCCTTTAAGCCTAAGATATCAAGCCTCTTTTCAGTGACAGGGTATCCGGTTCTCTACACTCACTATACGAAACACAACAGCCATTTTATGCTGGTATTCTGTGAGAGTGTGGTCCTCCCCCGATCGAACCATAATACAACTGCAGCTGGCTCTAGCACGTTAAAATAGCTTATAATATTGCTTTAAATAGTTATAGCCAACAGTTCTAGATATTTGAGAAGGGATTGGTAATATTTTTTATTCTTATATCTTATTCTGTAATAAATAACGTAAAGGTCACGCAAGAACCTTAATGCATTTACCGAAAATTCCAATTTAAGATATGACAAAATCCTCAATAACCTGCTTAAAAATTGCTCGCTATTGAAACAATATACTTGATATTCTACACAATTATCAAGAACTATACTTAAGAATTTTAATAATAAATGGCGCTTTATAAATTAAAATTACATGAACTTTAATAATCAATCAATCAGTCAATACGAAAGAAAAGATTTGTAAATATTATGGATAACAGCAACAACAAGCAAAGACCAGACCATCTTAGGACATTATTTTTAATATATATAAACAGCCTATGTAACTTTAAAATTGATTCACACTATACTCCTACAGTTTTTCATGAGAAAACATGGGAACAAGTTCATAGTACTGTCGAAATAAGCTTAAGAAAAATATCTAGTTGGCTTAAATCTAACGTTCTGACACTTAACATGAATAAGACTAATTATATATGTTTCCCAATAAATAAAAAACTCAAACTTCGATATTAAATCTACAAATGTAGACCAGAGTATAAATTGTAAGTGTCCTACCATTAATAAAATAGATTCTTTCAATCTTGGCACTTCCATCTGCAAATAGCTAGCAGAATTAGAAAACCTATTTGGATTTTTAAAACCTTAAAATATGACGCAACAAATAAATTTCTAACTCAAGTTTATACAGCTCTTGTAGAGTTAATACTGTCTTACTGCTTTTCAATGTGGGAAGGAGCATCAAAAAATAAATTCCTCGAATTAGAACGTTGTCAACGTGCCTTGCTAAAATGTATGTACTGTAAATCTTATCGTTATCCTACAAAAAAACTGTAATCCATAAACAACATATTACAGTAACTATAGATACTAACATGAAGACGAAAAGAAGAATAAACATAAGAGTAGACTCAAATACTGTAAAAACTATATTTGCTTGTCATCACTATACTAAGCAATCAGCTTATATATAAAAGAAGCTCAATAATTTGTTTAAAAAAAATATATTCTTTAAATACTTACAAATTAAAAAAGTTCCTAACTGACCGGCTTACAAAATTAAGTTATAAAGAAATAGAAGCTTTATTCGATGAAATCACGCAATGCACTCCCAAAAACAACAACACACACAAAACCACACTAAAAAAGGCACACACACACGCACACACACACATTTTGTGTTATTATTTAAATTTGAATATATGTATATATATATATATATATATATATATATATATATATATATATATTTCAAAAGTTTGAATTGTTTTAAGTAATTTTCTACGGACGATCGGGACATCCTGGCACAGATATATATTTACTTAAAAGGAAGTCCCAACATGGGATTAATGTATCTATTGCATGCTGTAAGCGCAATGCGCGTAGGTATGTTCTACTAGCGCCTTTTTTTTTTGCGGATGTAAAATCATCAAATGACGCCTTTCGCTCTGGTTGGAGCGGAAGGGAGTGTCAGACTTTTACTGACTAAAAACCATCCGTGTTCCTTCAGTGCCCTTACGTTCCGGAGCCTCGGTATCTCTTTCGAACAGCCCGCAGCCCCGGCAGGCGTCGGCCCTTGCGGGCCCCTTCACGCTGCTGACAGCTCTTTGAGGCGCGCGTGGAACAAAACGCGCCGTCGACACGGCCTGTCGTCGTTAGACGGACGGACGGCGAGCTACCCATTGCTCGCCATCCACAGGCCCGCGCCTACGGTGGCCGGGGGCCACGACGTAGCCCCCGACGCCCGGGGCGTCTCACGCGGCGGCCGGGAAGGAAAGCTGCTGTTCTCTCCTTCTCCCGCTCCGCCACCTCCTTCGCTAGCATCACTGCTTCGTAGAAGGTGGTGACGGCATCCCATTCCGTGTCGCTCCGGACCATGGCTTCAACCAGGGCCAGACGCGAGAGGTCGCCGACGCCTATCGCCGCTACGAGGACACGGCGGTGCTCCGCCCAAGCAGGGCACACCTCCACGGTGTGCTCCACCGTGTTCTCCGGTCGATCCTCGCAGTGGGAGCACCCGGGCGTTTCCTCCCGGCCGATTCGGTGCAGGAACCTCCCGAACACACCGTGTCCGGTGAGGACCTGCGTCAGGCGGAAGGTGAGGACACCGTGGCGTCTCTCAAGCCACTCCTCAAAGAAAGGTCTTATCACCGCTATAGTGGCGTGCCCAATGTTCTACTAGTGCCTAAAAATCAAGATTACAACGTTTCGTCGCATGAAATCGTATCTAGCAATCATATCATACATATAAATGATATAAAAAGCACAATGTCAGAAAGAAAAATGCTTGTTGAACTTATTTACATATTTTTTTTTAAATCTACTCATTGCTATTTTCACGTAAAAAGGGGTTTTAGTGGCTTATGGTGTGGATTTATCAAGTTCGTGTGGCTTCGTAAACACGATAACTTTTGAAAATATCAATTTTTCAACTCAATCTATTTTTAAAACTCTTCATCTATCATGTGGGAAACCATTGAATGTAAATGGAAGTTTAATTTGGTTTTGTTTATTTATAATTAATTTTTTGGAATTTCGATTTACCAATTACACCATCTGAAAGGTCAGAAATTGGCCATAAAAGGTCAGTTGATCTTAGTAGGTCAGCGTTAGAAACATTTTTATTAAGGGTTAAAGTTTTTCAAGGTCATTGAAAAATTTTAGCACCTCATTCGCGAAAAAAATAAAAAATTCCACCTATGCGCGATCGAGAAGCATTCCCTGATAATTGGTCAGCTTATATAAATATTTGGTCCGTTTAATTTAATATTAAAAACAAATTAAATAAGTTGGCATTGTCGAAACGTGCATGCTTTTGGACGGTTACAATGATACAATATCAGGGCAGTGAGCACTTACGCACAGCTCTTTGGTGGTGTTGGTTTGTCAATACCACATGGTGTCGTAAACACGATAACTTTTGAAAATATCAATTGTTCAACACAATCTATTTTTAAAACTCTTCATCTATCATGTGGGAAATCATGGAATGTAAATGGCAGTTAAATTTTGTTTTGTTTTAGAAATTAATTTCATGGTAATTTTTTATGTAAATAAAATATTTCTAATTTAAAAAACCAGCCAAGTGCGAGTCGGACTCGCGCACCGAGGATTCCGAACAAATCCGTAGGTATATAAGTTTAAAATTATTAAAAATATTTTTATTATATGGTGTAACTAAAAATTTATGGTTTTCGCAATTTTTCCTTTATCTGTGCTCTGAAACGTTGCTTTGTACCAAATTTCAAGATTCTGAGTTCACGGGAAGTACCCTGCAGGTTTTGATTCCCGTGCGAATGTCGAAAATTTGTGGCATAAACGGCTGTATATTTTGATTGCGTTGGCTTAGAAGTTTGATTTTTTTCACAGCTCCAAGGGACAGTAGACTTGAGTATTTGATATGAATTTCATCTTGATACCTCCACGCGTTCCTAAAAAAAATGGTCTTGACAGACAGAGGGACAACAAAATGTTCCTATAAGGGTTCCGTTATTTCTTTTTGAGGTACGAAACCCTAAAAATCATGTTTATATAAAATTATTATAAAATAAGCTAGTTAACCCTTTCGCTGTCCCGTGCACTACATATAGGTCATTGCTATTGTCTTACTATTGTGTCTGTAAAGCGGACAGTGAAAGTGTTAACTATCATCCCCCAAATCCCATGCATGCACTTTCACCTTCACGTAGTTTAAAAAAATATCCTATTTCTTTCTCCACTATTATATATTAGAAAAAAGCCTCGTTGGTCTAGTGGTTGTAGTAGTGCAACTGCTGATCATGATGTCCCGGGTTCGAATCCCGGGTCGTGCCAAAAAATCAGTTATTGAGTTTTTCCATCAAGAAATTCTCAGTAGCTGCCCGGAGTCGGGAAGTTGGCGGTGTCTCACCCCCGTGCCTCGGAAAGCACGTAAAGCCGTTGGTCCTGCGCCTGATCTCTCTCCGGTCGTGTCGGTTTACCGTCCCATCGGGCTATGAGAGTGAGGGAATAGAGAGTGCACCTGTGATTGCGCATACGCTTGGGCACTATAATCCTGTCCTGCGCCGATGGCTAGTCTTCGTTGAGACTAGCCGCCGTGGCCGAAATTCGGTCTGGAGGACATTATTATTATATATTTGATAGTAGAAAATTTCTAAGTTTTTTTTTTCAAAAATATATAAAAAATATTTCCCCCTCTGTCTCGTTCATAGTAAAGAGCTGTGCGTAAGTGCCCAGTGCCCTGATACAATTAACCGTCCCAAAGCATGCGTGTTACGACAATGCCAACTTATTTTTTTTTTTTTAATATTAAATTAAACTGACCAAATATTTATATAAGCTGACCAATTATCAGCGAATGCTCTATCGCGCATAGGCGGAATTTTTTATTTTTGTCGCGAATGAGGTGCTAAAATTTCTCAATGACCTTGAAAAACTTTAACCCATAATAAAATAAATTCTAACGCTTACCAATTAATTAGATCAACTGACCCTTTATGACCAATTTCTGACCTTTCAGATGGTATAATTGGTAAATCGAAATTCCGCACATGAGGTGCTAACATCGCGGAGCTCTTAAATACGTCTTGGACTTTATGGAGTGACATGAATGATGATATGATGATCATATGAGCACAATGAGTCGTGCACTTTTGGATTTTCCAAACTTTTTTCAAATTGAAGTTTGACATAAAGTTATCGGAAAACTGGAAGTATAAACTTAAAAAAAACCGTATAATCATGTTATACGTAATTTTTTAATGCGATTAGCACATATATTTTAACATACCATGCAATAATAATATATTTAATAAAATTTTATATATAATTTGAAAAAAAGATAAAAAGGACAGTATATACGAGTAGGACCGGTAACTGCAGAAGTAAGAAATTAATTAGCATTACAAATTGATATTTATAATTATTATATTATTAGTAATAATAATTAATATATATTGGTAAAAATATACACAATATGGAAATACAAATTATTTATGGCTACATAAAAATGTATCTTTTATTTAACTTTTACGTATTATTCTTTTTAAGTTTCTTATTTAATATGTACTTATTATTTTATCCTACAAAAAATAATTTAAATAACTTTAATGTTTAATTTTTGTACTAAACATAATAATATAGGTTTTAAGATCGTATAGATATGTCTTACTGCTCATTTTTCAATCGTCAGATATAAATTTATTCATCAACTCAATAATCTATCTGAAAATAAAAGTGAAAAAAACTAATTATTTTATGCAATACTATGCTATGTTGACGAGTATGTTTACCTGGGACAAATAGTCCGACTAGGTAAGTCCAACTTCGACCGAGAGGTCAATCGACGGATTCAACTCGGCTGGACAGCGTTCGGGAAAACAAACTCAAAACCTTAAAACGATATTGTACAACCAGTGCGTGTTGCCAGTGATGACTTACGGATCTGAGACGTGGTCCTTCACTGCTGGCCGTATGAGGAAGCTCAAGGTCGCTCAGCGAGCTATGGAGAGGGCTATGCTCAGGGTTTCTCTGCGTGATAAACTTAGAAATGAGTATATCCGCAGTAGAACCAGAGTAACCGACATAGCCCTACGGATTAGTAAGCTGAAGTGGTAGTGGGCCGGCCATATAGCTCGAAGAACCGACAACCGATGGGGAAGAAAGGTTCTCGAGTGGCAGCCTCGTACCGGTAGGCGAAGTGTAGGGCGACCCCCCACGAGATGGAGTGACGACCTGGTAAGACATGCAGGAAGTCGATGGATGCAGGTGGCTCAGAACCGTGCTTTATGGCATTCCTTGGGGGAGGCCTATGTTGAGCAGTGGACTTATGAAAGGCTGTAATGATGATGATGATGATTATGCAACAAGTGCAAATTTTAATTTGTTTCTGTTGTTGCACTTGTTTGTGCAAAATATTATATTATAATTTTATTTTTAGTATCTCACAAGTTTTATCGCAACAAAAAATACAAGATTCTCCATCCGTAACAAGAACTTAATAGTTATACGCCGTCTTCTCCTTTCACTGTGTTCTGAAAATAACATTGAAATAAAACTTTGTTCGTGAATAAAAGTCTTCGCAAAATTATAAAAGCGATCTGAGCAAAATATGATGTCGTGAAACTTTGTTGAAAGGATGACGTATGAACGTCATATTTAAATTTCAACGTGCTCCTATTTTTCACTTTAGATAAGGGATTGCGTTTACCATTCGATTGTTATATCTATAATCCAATCTCTTTATTCCCCTAAAATTAATGCCATCAAAACATAACTTGTAAAAAAAGCCAAGTCTCGCAACTCAGTCCTACCGTAAAAAGTTTTGAGATCCATGTACCAAGAAATACCAAGTCGGTTAATTTATTCAGTCCCTACTTATTTAAAAAAAAAAAGCTAATTACGTAATAATTTAAGACAGAAGGACCCCTTCTGTCTTAAATTATTACTTAATTAGCTAACCTAACAAAATCTTATAGTGACCATATCAATATCAAAAATCTTTTATGTTTTAAGTAAATAGATTGACTTGGCAATCGCACTAAACAATCTAATTTAATATAATATGTATTACTTGAGAAATACATTGCGTTTTCATGCGATACATGATACATGGATCTCACAAATTTTTACGGTAGAAGGACTGATTTGCGAGTTTTTTAAAAGTTATGTTTTAGATGACATCTCATTTCTTTTTGTAGATAGTTATATCTATAGTACGTTCGCGTTAAGAAAATAGTGAGTCATCGTTGTCCGCCGGTCTGGCCACGCCCCGCAGCCAATTAAAATGCAAGAAATTAGAAAGTCGAGTTCACAGTGACCAGTTATATTTTGCGTGTTACTCGTTCAACATTAAATTTTGAAAATGAATACCTCACCTATTCGAAATAATAAAAGTGGATCAATAATCCATAGTGGAGAGAGACGCGTAATTTACAATGTTTATAAGTACTTTAAACTATGTGATTTAAATGCGACTGTGGAGAGCACAGTAATAAAAACAGCAAGTGCATGTGGTGTGTCCGAAAATACTGTTTATAAAATTATTAAAGAACAAAATGATACTAACACATTAAAATCACCCGTGAAAAAAAGAGCTCGACTATCGACGGTCGATAAATTAGATGAACTAGACAAATGTGCAATAAGGAGAAAAGTTCACTCAATATATTTAAATAACGACTACCCGACATTGGACAAAATTATGACACTTTGCGAAGCTGACGAAGATATTCCTGTTTTCAAACGTACCACACTTCATAAAATAATGCATGAGCTTGGTTTCGATTTCAATAAACAGGAAAGCAGAACTTTGTTAGTCGAAAGAGAAGATATTGTTTTATGGAGGCGTAAATATCTGAGGCAAATAAAAGAATACAAAGCCGCTAATAAAACCATTTACTATCTTAATGAAACGTGGGTAAACGCCGGACACGTAAAGACAAAAGCATGGTTGGATACAACGGTAAAAAATAAAAGACAAGCCTTTCTAGATGGCTTATCAGCCGGTCCAAAAGCTCCGACAGGAAAAGGTAAAAGGTTAATTGTATTGCACATTGGCAGTGACAAAGGATTCGTGGAAGATGGTCTACTAGTATTTGAATCTAAGTCTACAAAAGATTATCATGAAGAAATAGATGGTGAAAGATTCCTTAATTGGTTCATTAATATAATGCCTAGCCTTAGCTAAGGAAGTGTGGTTGTCATGGATAACGCTCCCTATCATTCGGTAAGAGTTGAAAAAATACCAACAACCAGCTGGAACAAGCAGCAAATAATAGATTGGCTGCAAAGCAAAGGCAAATCCATGGACATGACTTATTTAAAAAATGAATTATTAATGAAAGTTGCCGAAATCGCCCCACAATATAATAAATAATTAATAGAAGAGACTGCCAAAAGTAATGGCATTACAATTCTTCGCCTACCGCCTTACCAATGCAAACTTAATCCAGTTGAATTGGTTTGGGCCCAATAAAAAATTATGTTGGTGCCAATAACTCCACGTTCAAATTTGGATGACATCATGGAACTTGCAGAAAAAAATTCTTTCATAATTAATGTAACTGGAGAATCTAGCGATACTGATTAGTGATTTAAGTAATTTTAAGAAAATTTGTTTCCATTAAACTTAATTAAATGTTGGAAATAAAAGAGAATTTTTACTTCACTGTGAATACACCTTTACCCTGTAGTTGTACTGATGACTCACTATTTTCTTAACGCGAACGGACTATAGGTATTTATTATACATATATAGGTACACTGATTCATTCACTGCAAATGTAACTTTGTAATCCTATATATTTATATGGGATTACAAAGATATTTATGCAGTTGGTGTATCTCGAAAACTGGACCTAAATTGCAAAATATTTTAATTTTTCCTCAATTTATATAATAAACAATAATTGTATTCCAAATTTGAAGCTTCTATGTCTGCTAGAAGTGCCTTAGGGTTTTGATGATCCGTCAGTCAGTGAGTGACAAAATTAAGAAACTTTGACTAGTTATAATTCTTAAACTACTGGTTCAAATTTAATTAAATTTGATATATACCGAGTTAATACAATGCCTACTTGTAAAATTCAGGCTTCTGGTTTTATCCACAACGAAGTTATAAGGTTTCGAAAATGGCCTGAACTGCTTCGAGAAAAGGATGGTACGGCCGTGCCGCTTTTTTGCTCGACTTGGCGGGGGCACTGCAGTGCCCCCAGATTAGTAACTTCATGAAAAATCAATGACGTCCTTATTTCGAATGGATAAGGTTGATATACAAACACACAGTCCGCCTTAAGGTAAGTGGATGCTGTGGCCCATAAATATAATTCTATGCTCGATTATGAATCAAAATGCATATGTGTTATCAGTTATCACTCATGCCTCATTACCAGTAAAATGAATCTCCGGTTTTCTTCTCCGGTCAAGCCGACCCTAATAAAAGTGCAGCATGGTTCTTCCACGTAAAATATCATCATAGGTATATTAGAAGAAACTTAAATAATTATATGGCCCAACTTCTGTGCGTGATACCCGCTAACTGAATAGTCTCTACAGCAAAAGTCACTAACTTTACGTCATTTACTGCCAATCAGTTGCGTTATTGTCACCCAGATTCGTACATTTTTACCACGTTTTTATTAAGTCACTTTTTAGTTTGTCTATCGTCCCGGGTGGAATTTAGTAGTTGATTTTTAACTAACTTCCAGATGAGCTAGAAACTTGCTATTTTAAATAAAGCTCAAATTCGAATGACAGCGCAAGAATATGATAAAAAACCCCAGGTACTTTTTAAAATCAAATGAATATTCTTCTTAAGAAGTTGAATCGTATTTTTTTTAATATTCCCAAATAATTTGTTACTACATATACAAAATATTTTCTTTTTATATTTTATTCATATCAATTCTATTAACGATTTAATTAAACAACTGTAGCGTAATAAAAGTACATTCTCTTGAAAAACTGAATAAAAATACAATATGATGCCGCTCATTAACAATTCAGAAGAAAATATATGGGGCATTTATGAAACACTATTAAAATACGTCACTGTTTGACAATTTCTTCATTAGAGCAGAGTGCTCTATTTCTTCTTAGGGACTGCGCGTTTCAAATGGTTTTCATTCCAACTAGAGAAAAACATTTAATAATAAACAGACACCACATGACAATGTCAATAAACTGTCGTAGAAATATATTTGTGTATTAGTTTCACACAAAATGCAACAGAATAAAATCGAAATGTATATACGATTATGATTTTAGAAATTTCTATATTTTTGGTTAAACGACCATTGTAACCTGCTGACAGACGGGGTTCTGGCGACCGGATGATGTTGGAAAAGTATTCGAAAACGCTGACTTATTACAGATAACTGCCGTGAAACACTGATACTATTTGAAGACTGCAATTTGTGACTATAGTCAGGACCTTTTTTAAAATTACATTAGAATAAACCATAGTTCCACGATAAAAAATGACGAAAGACACTACTATTGAATTTAAAACATATCTTAACTCCCAATCTCAAAGGTCACCTATGTGCTACCAGTTGCTTGGAATACTCTTATTAATACAATTAAATCTTAATCCGAGCATACCACAAGACTTCAAAATACTGTGAGTTGATGATGATCCGGATATGACGTGAAGACATCAAACACCTCAGTGAACATTGTGACCATACGTAACAAACGTATTTTCATTAAATGAAATACTAAAAAATTCTCGTACTTGCGACTGTTGTCACTTGGTGAAACTCCAGCTACAGTTTTGTGATTTAGATAAACAGTTGTATTAGTTTCACAATATTTGTTATAGTATATTAATAGTTTAAAACTGTGTACAATTATTTATCCATATAACTAAAATAAAAATTATAACTTAATAATAATTTCAATAGAGAATGTGGCTGCGTACTACCAGTTGATTGGGATCCTGTAATTAAAATTAACCCAAGCAATACTTCTGTCACAGTAAATTCATTCTGCGTATCGTAGAGATCGGACCAAAAGTAATAATTGAAAAGTTGAAGATACTCCGGGTTAACTCTGGCATCGGGATGTCAATCACTTCCCTCCCTCGTAACCATAGGTGCTGGAAAGCACCCGAAACGTCGGAAATGAAAAATAAGTACAATTAAACGCGAAAAAATCGTAAGATAATTAAATAATGTAAATAAAGAATAAAACTTATGGCTACTTAAATACTGAAAAAGATCAAGAAAGAAACATTTTCGATGCTTGTGATAAGGATTAGCAAACATCAACTAAAACAGCATGAAAAAAGTATGTGGGAGTCATTTGTCTCGCTGTGGGAACCGATCTTTATTAAAATATTGTCGTTGTTCAGAAATGTTAAGAGTTCCAATTTTTTTTCAATACCATTTTAGCTCATTTTTTAGCACATAAGTCTTATTTTTTTAATTCTAAATATTTTTTACAAAATTGATTTGAAGTAGGGAATGTAGGTTATCTGACGCAATTCTTCAATTTTCTTTAATCTCTACCATTGCCATGTGTCGATAATTTTGATTTTATATTATTTTATGGGGATTTTATAATTTGGAAGATAGTAATTTCGAATCACGTTTCCGGAATATGTAAAATAATACCGAGTCCACTTTTCATCAATTGGTGAAGGCGCGTAGATACTTAAGTCTAGAATTTAAAACATCTAGACTCGTTGTCATCCCCGAGAACTAAGACGGAACACATATTATTTGTTTTGTAAGTAAAAAGTTCGATTTTCTTTTCTGACTGAATCGAATACAACAGCATTATACCGCTATTTTAAGATAGTATTTTGGAAGAGCACGGTCATTCCGTGGTAGAGGCAACCTATTTCTATTGAAATCATAATACAGTTGTATCGTGGCTGCCTGTTTGACTGAATGTTTTATAAATTCAAAATGACTTATTATGAATGTATAAAACACTCAAAATCACGATTTAATATACTTATTAGACGAAATATTTAATTACTATACTACACCGTGTAGTGGCGGTATAAGAATATCCACTACCCCATATCATCCCGTGGGGGTCGTAAGAAGCGACAAAGGGAAATGAAACAGGAGATCCATGCACTTTTCTGATAAAAACTCAACATAATAAAACAAACGGCAAATATCCCCTTATGAGGCAATCTATGAAGGAGGCCTATGTTCAACAGTGGAATTTTAATAGGTTGTAATGGTAATGTGAGTTGTAAAAAACAAATGCCCTTTAAGTTAAGCAATATTGAATACGTAAAACGGCATAATAAAGCGATAATAGTTTCCAATAGCCTAATGAAGAAATTGTGTTTTATTTATGCAAGTTTACTTATGAAATAAGGAAGTGATTATTTAAATATAAATCCACGGTTAGCGTTTTTTCTGAAACTATGCTTTTCAACTTGTTTTGAAATTTTGTTTTTATTAAAAACGACAGTTAAGGATATGGACTGCAAACTCAGAAAGTCGTGGATTCTAATTCCCTATCCAACTACTGTCGTGAGAATTTTAAGTTTACTTAGAGTGGTTATTATATTGTTAAAATAATATCGATTGCGATACTAGCGTTATTAATAAATAAATAAATAATATTGACGCGAAACTAAACCGCACATTGTAGACGACCAAACGCGTTGTAGCAAGTTGTTAGCAATAACTGCTAGTTCTTTAACAGGTAAAGGTTTTAAACGTGGTAAAGCTATGCTGCAGCTATATTATTTGTGTAATGTAGCACGAATGGGTCAGCTTGACTGGAGAAGGACCTCTCTCTTACAGAATACCAGCGTAAAATAGCAGCTTAATGCTGCTGTGTTTCATATGGTAAGTGTAGAGAACCGGAGACCCTTTTTTACTGGAAAAGAGTCCATCTTCTCATTTTCCATCTTAGTCCTCATGGCTGACAACGCATCTGCATATTGATTCGCAAACGACCACAGTAACCACTTAGTATCGGGTGGACTGTGTGTTCGCTTGTCACCTTTATGCTATTAAAAAGGTAATTTTGTGATAGCCACCGTATAGGTATTTTAATATAAATAATTTTTACAACAACAGCATTCTTTATAAGAGGTAAGGCCACGATGCGCTAATAATATATTGCGATATTATAATATGATTGCATGATTGGGTCGGCTCTACCGGGCAAGGACCACCAGAACACCAGTGAATTTTAGAATTAGAATACCAGCGTAAAATAGTTTGTACGATGAGTGTTTGTACTGTTTCATATGATGAGTGTAGAAAATCGAAGACCCTTTCCATATGAGTCCTCGGGGGTTACGTACATTTTGATTCTTAATCGAGGTTAAATGTGGATGTTTATTGCCAAAACATCTAATTACCATCAGGTGGACTGTGTCCTCGTTTGTCACCCTTATTCTATAAAAGAAACTATAAACTCCTCTTAAAGCGTGTCCTTCTTAACAAAAAAGCTACAGCTCTAAATGAGCATCATAGCCGTACACAAACATATTGAAGGGGGAAGGTACGGTCATTGAACGTGTTGTATATTCCTATGATATGTTGTTAAAACGTTCTAGTGGGCGTTGTACAGACTAGTGCCAAATACGTTCATAGTACACTTATAGAATATAGAATGAGCTGTTGTAGTGGGCTGAGACGGCATAAACCTAATCACTTACACTATAGGGTGTCAAGTCAAACTACATGCTCCTAATTTTGAGTAAGTATTACATACACTAAACAATGAGCATGACAAATAAGAAATTCCGCACCGATTAAAATATAATATTCAATAAATTATTGTAATAATAATTTAATGATTTCTTATGTTTACGCGAACACTACAAATTGAATGAAACTAGTTTTACTGATTGTATCGCGTTTTATTAACTTATTTTATATTCCCGACGTTTCGCATACATGGTGCTGTGGACCATGGGTTCGAAACGGCGGAAACATAAAATCAGTTAATAAATAGAAAAATTCGTAATACTAGTTTAATTTAATAATTACTTGCTAACTTATGCTGACAACAATTGTTGACGGCTCAGCAACGCAATAGCTAGGTGTTTGTTTGCGGCGTTGTGAGCCAGATAGTTCGAATTCCGTACAAGCATTTTTATGGCCTACAAACAGTTGTTCCGGGTCTGAATGTTTTCCCTTGTGCAATATATGTATGTAAACAAAAACGCTTCGGTACAGATACAGAGAAAACTCTAGAGTTCTACTGGACACAGAGAATATTCTGGATTAGGACTTTTTAATTAAAGTTAAATTGTGTATCATAATACTGTAACCTTTTTACATAAGTCATACTGCTGTTATTGAAAGTTTTTAGGTATATTTAATAAACATACAGTAATGTGATGATCGTCATGATATGTTTATTGTTAAAACAGAAAAGCTTAAATTAAAACTTGATATATATAAAATATAACATGTTATAATTTCATTTGTAATAAACCAGCAAGCTAACAGCATAGCAAAGTGGCGAAGCAATCAGCTTTGTAGCGGTTTCTAACGGTTGCCGTTGAGCAATCAGTTTCAAAATAAGAGGTTCAGATGCCTGGGTGATCAGTAATCGATTGCTGAAAACAGAATTTGAAAATTCGAAACCGTTCTCGAGATAATCGTGGGACAGATGGACAGACGGACAGACGGACAGACGGGCAGATGGACAGACGGACAGACGAACAGAATGACAGACATCGTGAAATCAATAAGTGTCTTCGCAAGCTTCGCCACTTAAAAATTAAATTTGTTGTATAAAATCATCAACCTCAATATCAGTACCAGACTGTAAACAAACTATCTACGGAGGTGTTTTTATGCTACGATGAAAGAAAGAAAGATTGGCAATCTCACTAATTTGACGCTACTTCCCGTCGCCGGTCTGAATATTTTACATTTGGCACATACATAATGCCAAATGTTTATATCGTCTCCGCCATCTATAATCAGGTTGTGTGATCTTTCTAGCGTCTTCCACAGTCGCCTTTTACGATAACCATGGAATAAAACCAAGTAGATTCTTGTATAACTACCACAGTGCAAAAGAATTATACTCTATTATTATTAAATTATTTCACATTTTTACTCTGAAACTGATAAGCTCTAAAACTAAGGAATAAGTCACGATAAATCTCTTCATATTATAGTTTCCTCCAATTTCAAGATATTTTATATATTTTAGACACAGGGCTTTATCTCAATATGCTATTCCACCACTGCTTTCAACTGATCAACTTCAAATAAGGTGGTCGCTTCCAAGCTGTTTCTAAAATAAATTTTGTAGTTTGTACAACGTTGTAAAATTTACTTTAATAAAAAGTCACGTTACCAGTAATGTTAAAATTGGTTTCAATAAGAACTACATACATGTGATCTATATTGAATAAAAAAATATTCTGTTCTATTCGATCTTCGCCATCGAATCTTCGTTCACAAGTCCTTTTTACAACCTTTTATTTACATATATGTAACTTCATCTGGTTTCATGTGTAGGTCAAATATTTCAAATAAATTTTAATGAGCTCCATTGAAACAATTTAGCTGAAATTTTGCAGAAAAGTGCTGATGTCAACACAATTTTTGTATACTTGATTGTCATTTTTTCAAATTGGTTGCCGCTCCGATGTGAAAGATACATTACATTTACCGCCCTGGGTAACAAATGTAAGGGTTTGTCAAGCAGAATACGTGACGAGACTTGTTATTAAAACAGACTTTTTGGAATTATTTGTATTAAAAGTGGTAGTTGGTAAACAAACGAATAGCGTTATAAATAAATTAAAAATAGAAATAAATAATATTTCTCTTTGAAAATTGTATATTCTAATCCCAAAGTCCGATGATATGGAACAGATCACAATATCAGAGGTATCCATACTATCCCTCAAAAATGCTCTCGTGAACTTAGTATCTGTCAACGACATACTAGGGTGGCGAAAAAAATTCTTAGTGTGGATGTGAGTTGGCGTTTTCTTGAATACCCTACCCAGCAGTAGTTTGAGGAAGACAGCATTTTCTATCTGATAATATCACCAACCAACAGTCGGCTCTCGCTAACTTTAATTTAATATGGTGCTTAAATATTAATACATACTACAATTGCTACATAAAGCTATAATTTTTTTTATTTAAAGCCTTTGGAAGTATTTATAGATTATAGATAAAAAACTTCTACTCTTGTAATAATTTATTTTTAAAAATATCAGGCAGGAACCGACATAAATTGTGTTGACTTGTTTTTCCTTGAAATTATTCTTCCGTTTTAATTCAAGCTTTCGCTGACATAATCTTTAAACGTAATAGAATGAATGATAGGGCAAAAAGGTCTATAGAATTATGAAAAATAAATACATGTTCGTCAGTAATGTATTATGGGCCTATTTAATATACCTTAACGTGGTAGAGCCACGCTGCAGCTGTATACGTGGTTGTAGCGCGAAAGAGTCGGCTTGACCGGAGTAGAACCACGCTCTCACAGAATACCAACGTAAAATAGCAGCCTAAAGCTGTTATTTCTCGTAACGTGAGTGTAGAGAACCGGAGACCCTTCTTACTGAAAACGATGCATTACATATCAGGGGTAACAACGCATCTGCATTTTGATTCTTAATTCGGGATAAATGTATGTCTATGGGCTACAGCATCCACTTACGATCAGGTGAACTGTGTGCTCGTTTGTCACCCTTATGCCATAAAAAAGTAATTTTCTGATAGCCACCGTATAGGTATTTTAATATAAATATTTTTTATTTTATTTTATTGTATTTCTTATTTACTCGTATTTGCTCGTTGGTTACCCTTATTCTAAACCTATAAAATACCTTCACTTCTTTCTCACTTCACCCGCCAGGGAAAGTTCACTGGTAGACATGGGCGTCTCCTCTTGAAGGAGAGATTTGCCTTAATTACAACGCTAATATTGGAAATTGGAAATCAAAACAGTGTCAAAGGTGCGAGACATCATTTGACGCCTTTCTCCGTCGCTGGTCTAAGTATTTTACTTCTAGCTTAGATTTTAATAATGTCATCTATCCGATGCCATAAGATTTTTTGGCATTTCCTAGTGTCGTCTCACGACGCCCACAGGATGAAATAGGGTAGTCCATTCCGTAAATTTCGTAAAAGTAGTAGAGAAGTGCACGGAAGATGTTATTTCCCTTTACGATACCACAGGCTTATCCAGTACTTATACCAGATGTAAAATATATAGAACCACTCCTTTTCCTGCGACAACGAGCAAGATTTTAGAAAGATATTTATTAGTAATTAGATTTTCACGCAATATTATCATATTGTATTTTGGTAGATATACAAGAGCCGTAGTATCTCAGATGGTTAGAGGTCTGTGCCCAGCAGTGGGACGTATATAGGCTGTAGCTTTTAATTTTTAACTTTAGATATAGAAACCTCAGGAGATAAATAAATAATAATATACCTACTTCATTATCCTTAATTGTTTCTTCGGTATAATTGAATAAATCCCCTTTGACAGACAAGTAAGAAAATTACTAATAACGTCGCTGTTTCTTACTAATGTCATCAAATACACGGCAAAATCTTATATTTTGGTGTAGAAAATATTATGTTCAAAGAAACGTTTTCCCCTCAATAATTAAAATCAAGTTTATATTTTAATGGTCACAGAATAACTAATATAGTAGTAATATGAAAATGGATGTTTCAATAACGAGAAAATACGTAATGTTGTATATAGAGAATGAATACTAATGAAACTCGGGAATGAGAAACATGGGAAACCATGTACAACATGTTTTAGAATATTCATAGCTCCGTTATGCAAGAGATCTCTTATATACGTTTTGAGACATATTATAAACATAGATTATTAAAAATTGCATTTCAGTACAGGGCGATAGATAATATACCGAGATGATTCCATAACTTTCTACATCGCTTTGCTACTTTAGCGACGAGCACAAAAAATCTATAAAAATATATTATATTATTAAAGCTATAAATATCTTCTTCAAAGCTAAGCTCTTTTATATTACTCTATTTCTTCGTGTACTCTATTACTTCTATTTGCAATGTGTGAGTCAGGTATACATTTGTTATTATTTCCTATGAAACTGAACGCCTTTCTGTGTGGAATAACCAAGTACATACTTAAATTTCTTCATTAAATTATTGAAATTATAGTGAAATTTAAAATAAGTTGGCATTTTGTTTTGTAAAGTACAGGTGACAAACAAATATACAGTCCACTTGGTGTTACATGATGCTTTGGGCCAGTCACCATTCAAAATGCAGCTGCATTTTCGCTCCAGATGAGAGTGAGTAAAGAAATCAGGAGATAGGCAGCAGCGTCTTCCTAACAACAGTTGAAAATAATAAAAAACTGTGATTCGACCTTCTAGGTAAACATGGCAACTATGCCAAAATTCCTACTATGAGGCAATCTACGAGGAGGCCTATGTTTAGTAGTAGACTTTTGATAGACTTTTGATAGAATTTTGAGTTGATAAGCCTGGAACTGTACAAAAGGACTCCGGTTTCTGTCACTCACCATACGATTCACATCAACGGTATGCTGATGTATTAGGCTGATATTCTATACGAGCATGGTCCTTCCTGACACATTCATGCTGCAACCTTGGTACTGCAACACGTGGTAGAGCCATGCTGCAGCTTTATTATGGTTCTAGCACGAATGGGTCGTCTCTATCGGGGGGGGACCACACAGTACCAGCGTAAATTAGCAGCTTAATGCTGTTGTGTTTCGTATGGTGAGTGTAGAGAACCGGATAGCCTTTTTGCAGAAAACGAGGCATGCCATCTCAGTGGCATGCCTCGTTTTCTGTAAAAAGGCTCTCTTGTTCCGGTAAAGGTCAAAGGACTGATCCTCAGAAGTGACAACGCATCTATATTTTATTTCTTAGTTGAGGATAAATGTAGATGAGATAAATGTAGATGTCTATGGGCCACAGCATCCACTTACCTTCAGGTGAACTGTGTGCTCCATTTTCATAGTTATTCTGTAAAAAAATCTTTTACTTACTTTACTATAAACCATTCATGATGTCTGTTAGGGGTACAGATATTTTTGTTTAATATTTTTAATACTTGGATTTTATATCTTTGTGTGAGTATGGAATGAAGTTTACAGTTTTATTTCTGACAGGATTCAGTCATGCGAGAGGTTCGTGTTTAAACTTTTCCCTAATCAGCGTTCGTTGAAAGCATTCTTTGATTCGTGATAAAACTGATAAGAAACTATTTTATTTTGATCATAAAAAATATTTCTTATTAAATATCAGATACGTGGCTGCAGTGTCTAATAAATCAAACATCACAGCGTATTTTCTTAAAACGAGAATTCGTCTTATTCCTAAATTAGATTGCAAATCGTGATTGTAATTATCTTGGTCAATGCTAGACCAATTCTACCGATTAACTCAGAGCTTTCACCAATTTCTGTGGACGCTTCAATTCGCATGTGGATCGTATGACGTAACCTTATTGAGGTTCCCCGAAATTGAGTTTTTTTTTTACGTATTTATAACTTTATTGATACGTATTTTATATGGAAATGTCAAAGAATATCTGTCTCGTCGGAGACAATCAAGGGTTATATCGGACGTGCCCCAACTGAAACCCCATGGTGTTCAACTTAATCGCATATCGGCAGGGCACGAAAACATTTTCGCATACCAGCGCCGGGTGCCTCTTGGGCCGCCAATTGTCTCGGTAAAAATTCCTCGGTAGAGGACTACTCCTCCCTCTTTTTTTTCTCAAAAGAAGGCGACAAAAAAAGAAAACAGGCGCACATTTCTGCACCTCCACTTACACAATCCTTCCCACCCAAGTCAGTTAAACGTTCCGTTAAGCTAGAATAAAAAAAAACTCTTGGAAGCATTAGCCTTCTCGAACTCAACAGTGAATCTGTATTGTGGCTTCGTTACCAGCCTAGTTTCGGGCATAGAGTTCATATAGCGCGACGCATCTTAATACCAACACTGTTCTTCCCTCTTGGCGGGGACACGTCAAGCCAACCCTTCACCTAGAGCTAGACATATGAGTCCCTCTTTGTTCACTGTGCTACTTAACCTTCTCCGCCGTATTCATATGGGTTAGCTCTTAGTCCTAAGGTAACAACGCATCAGTGGCCTTTATGTTTGATATCGGTGGAGGTGATAGGAAAACAATTACAGCTCATTTATAACAGCTTTACCTACAGATACCTACTATTATTACCGATTCCTACCAAGGACGATACGCGAATAGAGAAGACAGATGGGTGCTGCCATCTGCTTGAGATCCTATAATTAACAAAATTAAATCCAAACCCAAGCATACCACTGCAATACTTCAAGATACTGTAAGCTCGTTCTACGTATATAGATCGAACCAAAAATTAATAATGAAGTTAGCCAGGTTAACTATGAGATCGGGATGTCAAACATCTTATTCTCCCCCGTAACCATAGGTTCTGTAAAACACCCGAAACGACGCGATTGAAGCAAGTAAAAAAATAAGTTAATAAAACGCGATTAAATTCTTAAAAAAATAATTCAATTTTATATAAATAATAATTAGTTAAATAATGTATGTCTACGAAGAAGTTTATTTTATTATAAAATAAAGCATAATAAAGTAAATAGCTTAACATGGATTTCTGCCCATTTCTTACCATTCTATTAATTCAATATTAAGGGAAAATATGCGGAGCTTCTTTCGACGTTTTTTTTTCGTTCCGGCTAATCTAATTTTGAAACGACAGGAGAGTTGAAAATAGCAAACAAAATTTTAATTTCTTATGTTAAATAAAAATATTCATTTTATATTTTTATTTTGCTTATTATAGGTCAGTGCTTGACCACAATCCCACCTGGTGGTAAGTGGTAAAGACGCCCAGATTGTATTCGGACGGAAAGATAGACGCCATCAAATTACTCCACTCCTTTGCTGTACGCATTACAAAAGACAAAGCAAACCGTCTACCGTCTGGTTCTAATGCGTGGGATATCGAAAACAAAGGGATGAAAATGAATGTCTAATAAAAATCGGTGTAAGAATATCCACTACCCCATACCGTCTCGTGGGTGCCGTAAGAGGCGAAAAATGGGACAAATGGGAAACAAATCAGAAGGTGGGCAGCAGCGCCTTCCTAATTATTATTATGTTTATTCTTTAATTCAGAAATTTCTTTCTATAGAATGGGTTAGTAATTACAAAAAGTACTTATAAGCTAGAGTTAGTAAATAAATAAAATTAAAAAGTTAAATATACATATTATTTGCTCTATCTACTTTATATTAACCAGAGCAGGTCTCGGGCCGATATAGACGCTGTCCCAGTGCTTCAAGATAGGACAACAATAGCGACTCCCTATCGCCGCCAGGAGGCTGTTAGAGCTCTCCCGGTGTGGCGCCATGTGGAGGCAACCCGTTTGCGCATGATAACTTGGAAACTGTGCGTGTCTCAGAAAACATTGCCGAAGCGCTGCAGTACCGAGGCAGCCCTATCAGCATCCTAAAGCCGTTATTATATTGGACGTGCAAGGTTGTAAGCGTCCTTTGTGTTAACTCAACGATTAAAATAAAAAATAAATGCGGTTGACAACCCGCTTGCCAAGCGTGGCCACTATGGCAACTGTTCCCCTATGAGACCATCTTTGGAGACAGTGGACTGTAACGGTAACGGTAATCCCATAAGAATTATTTGTAGTTGCATTACATAATCAAAGGCTTTTCTCATAATCCACATACGCAAGATAAAGTGGCAGATTGTACTCTTCGGTCTTCATATATTTCTTGTACAAGTCTCTTTTTCGAGAGTCTGGAAGTCGTCGAAACTGCGTGCGAGAAGATTCGTAATGACTCTCGATAACAGTACGTAGACACAGCTTGTAAGAGGAGTCGGTCGTAGATATCTTCCTGATAACTACTCAAAATTATAAAAACTGCTTTAGCTGCCTTTCCAGCGTGGCCCCCGCATGAGGCAATGTAATGAGAGGCCTATGTTCAGCAATGGTAGAGTGGTAGAGCCACGCGGCAGAATTGCTGTCGGACGGATGAGCTGACTCGAACCGGGGTGGTACCACGACCTCACAGCATACCAGCGTGAAGTAGAGGTTTACCTCTGCGTTTCGCTTGGTGAGTGCAGGTGGCCGGAGGCCCTTTTTACTGGAAATGAGGCATTCCATCTTAGTTCTCACGGGTGACAACGCATCTGCATTTTAATTCGCAAACGAGGATAGATGTAGATGTCTATGGGCCGCAGCAACCACTTACCATCAAGTGGACTGTGTGCTCGTGTGTCACCCTTATCCTATAAAAAAAATGGACTTTTAGAGGCTAATAGATAGAAATGGATGGATAATGCCATTATGTAAAGCTCTACCTCTCGCACACGGGATAATAGGCTGTTTTTGTAGTATGCGTTTAAATATACATACATAAACACTCACGCCTGTAACCCAGAGGGGTAGGCAGAGACTATGGACTTCTATTTGGCATTATTCCGACACACCTCTCTCGCTTCCTCCACATCCATATACCTGCGCATACATTTAAACATAATTTTTGAAAAGCTAGATTACTAGATAGTAGGGCTTCTTTTCTTTTTGCCTGCGTAGGACTCCGTCTGGGTAGGTAAGTAGGACTTCAGTTTATTTGGCCGTTCAGCTAAAAAAAGGAAAATTAGGATATTACTAAACTATTCTAAATTTCCTTTTTTGCGGTGCTTACCCCGGATTTTATTTTAAATGTAATGATAAACAGTTAGTTTTACAATTACTTATTAACTACAAAACATAAAAAATAATCATTTCTTATATTTACGCGAACACTACACATTTAAATAAAACGAATTATACGAGTTTTATCGCGTATATTAACTTATTTTTTTATTCCCGACGTTTCGAGCACTTTACAGCACCCATGGGTAAGTCTGTGAGTGAGTGAGACCATGGCATGAGTCCCCCCCGTGACCATGGGTGCTGTAAAGTGCTCGAAACGTTGGAAATATAAAATAAGTTAACATACGCGATAAAATCCGTGAAATTAGTTTTATTTAAATTAAAAAAAATATTACGAGTATAAAGAGTTAATTTATACGAATGCCCTTTTAAATATTTGTAAAACTAGAAATTCTGACTCTTGCTTTAAATTGAATGAAAAACAATACTTAACAACTTTTTCAACTTAAACAGGTTTTTACCTTACAATCTTAAAACTTTTTAGTACGTACGTAGTTAACTAACATACAGTTACAACCAGATCTTCTGGGTGTCATTACACATACAACTTTTAAACAACGTTAACAACGTGCTATAAAATGTCTTTTCGCTTTGTGGTGAAAAGTAGTTGTACGAAATTTATGGACATAATAGAAGTTGAGAGCTAACATAAATCGCTCCGTCTTTCCTAGCCTTGAACTTATTTTTTTTACAGGATAGTGTGACAAACGAGCACACAGTCCACCTGATAGTAAGTGGTTACTATGGCCCATATCCTATATATCCTCAATAAAGAATCAAAATGCAGATGCGTCGTCACCCGTGAGGACTAAGATGGAATGCCTCTTTTAATGTTATATATATGACTCGGGTTCTCTGTACTCACCATAAGAAAGACAGCAGTATCAATCTGGTACTTCCCCGGTCGAGCCGACCCATTCGTGCTACAACTATACTACTAATATAGCTGCAGCATGACTCTACCACGTATAAAACTTATTTCAGTACTTCTTACAATATTATACCAATTATACATTGACTACATCCTACTACAAAAGTTAATAAAATAATCTTCAAAAATTCACCGCGTGAAAACGCTAACCAATACATGTTTTGTCTTATGTTTATTAACATAGCTTTCTAAATTAAGAATAGATAACTGTAAATATTGTATGACTTAAGTGAAAAGCGCGTAAGTATGTTCTACTAGCGCCTAAAAATCAAGATGCCAATCTTTTGTCGCATGATTTTTATATTACGAGTATTCTTATACAATTAATATACAGACTGCATTTTGTTTTTATGCAGTAAATTATTTCATTTATCTTTATTTAAACAATGAGGATATAAACTAAATTAAATGAATTAGGCTCCATTTTACTTTATAGATAATTTAATATTTTGTTTTGTAATTTTTCCAGCCTAAATATTGACCAACTGAGGAGATTCGCTATTCTTATTCATCTTGCTTGTTTCGGGGATATTTCTTCAATAAATTACAAAATTTTCTTTTTGGACAACGTTATTCTTAACCTCTCTAAGTTTATGCGTAAGTTCATCAAGTAAGACTAAAGCGTGCTCCTAACCTTTGGATGATGAAGGGCGTAGAGTGGCAATTAAGTAAGCCTATTGTTTAAGTTAAGAAGTAAGTTTAAGTATTGTTTAAGGTGTCTTACAATAAAGATTAAATAAAAATATTTATAAAATATTTCATATTTTAAAATTAATGTACAATACGCGTGTCACTTTCATCTACTTCAAACTTGTGCTGCATAAATGATGTTTTTGCTAAATATTATTTCTGAGAGGCCCAGTTGATAAAATTCATTCACAAAGGTTTTAAAATTACTTAAAATTTTAACAGGGTTTATTAATATGAATGATTTTCTTTTGTTGAATTAAGAAAATTACTGTTTCGACTGAGTAGTTATTTATTTTTTCGTATTCTACGAGTATATGTACTTTAAACTTTAGTTACATTTTTATATGCAGCAATATATAGAAAAAAATTATTAAAGTATCGGGGCGTTCGCTTATCAATAGAATTTTACACGAACATATCTTACGAAGAAAATCTTCTGCTTTTAACACTATAAAATATTATTACAACATTTTTTATCTAACATTAAAAGAAGTTGGTATAATCCACAGTTCCTTTTAATTGAATTTGAATACAAAAATTTATCTCAGTCGAAATGTCATGACAAGAATAAACCAGCCTGTCGGTATAATAAATTGCATCACTATTCTCCAACAATCTCCAGACGAATTAGCAGCGATTTCATTTACATTAGACATTTTTTTCCGTTTTACTGAACACTTGATAAATGATAACACATATCAATAATAAGATAGAATAAAGTATTATAGATTAAATTTAGAACTTTATAAAAATATTTCTAAAAGATCTAATTTATTTATTTAACGAATTTTCATAAATTTGAGAGGAAACCACCTCATGGTGTATGAAAGATTTTGTTGGTGCAAATTATGTTAAAGTAGCTTGAATTCAGATTACTTTATTTATAGATTTTTGTTAAATGTAATTTTATGATAGTTATAATTGAGCAGGTGACATTATTTCAAATTGCTACATTTCTATTAATAATATTTTTATAGAACAATTAAGAGCTTTTATAGATAAATAAAAACTAATAAGGTAAGCCTTGTTATAAATAAGTAGCTAGTGTAAAGTAAAATCATGGATTTCTATTCATTATCATCATTATAAAGAAAAATATGAAATATAAAAAATCATGGATTCCTATTATTCATCAGAAACCACAAAGACCACAAAAGACCGTTATGCATTTAAGTAGATAATATTATATACTGAATTTAAATAATATATTGAATTTAAATAATAAATAAACGTGGCCTTTCATGATGGATTTATGAAGAAGCTCAAGTCACTCAGTGCAATGGAAAGACTCAAAGCTCAAAAATTATCCGTAACGAGGATATCCACAAAAGAACAAGAGTCATTTACATTTCCCTGCTTATCAGTAAACTAACGTGACCTTGGGCCGGCCAACCGATTTGATTCGACCAGAACAACCGACAACCGGCAGGATGATATTCGAGTGGCAATCTTAGTGTTGGGGCGATATGATTAAATGCACGTATTAATTTATATTAATAATAAGTTTTAAAGCTTTCTTTCATTGATTTCTTTTGTTTTCATTTATTGTGCAATCACACATGCAGCTCTCACTTGATGTTAGGGTTGATTCATTGTTTACCTCTTCTAAAACGTTTTATTACGTATTAACTCCTTAAACGCGTTATATTCTTTTCACTGGTAACGAAGCATTTCATCTTGTTCCCAAGAGAAAATAAGACATAGCATTTTGATTCTCAATCATATATATATAATAAATATCGATAGCTAATCGCTTCCTTGTCGGCGGTGGAATAAGTGCCTTAATCGAATAAGGTTATAAAGAAAAATTACAAAATTACGGTTTAAGTCCGAAGGTCATCTCTAGATAAGATAAAAAAAAATAATTCGAAATTCAATTGTCTATTGAAGCATTAAGGCAACAAAGGAATCAGCGCATGTAATTACAGTCTATGAATGGGCAATAAAACGGAACGCTGTCTGAAAAGTTCGACGCGCCACTCTTATATTATTGTAAATATCTAAGTGTTCATTTATTTGCTGCCAGTTATTTTTATATTCATTCTACACTAACTACTTGCAGTAAGCAATCTGTTATTCGAACTTTTAGTGATAACGTGAACTATATTATTGTGCTCTTGATTGAAGCAATTTACTTTTTACTTAATTTATTTTAACGGTTTTGAAAGTTGATAATTACTTGATGCAAGTTGGTAGAGTTTATCGACAAGTTCCATTATTTTAACCAGTTTTTGTTCAGTGAATTTTGAAGTTGAAATTTATAAGTTCTCTTCCTACAGAGAATTTACTGAATCAATCATCAACCTTTACCAAAATCTTATGGCCAAAATAATCATGCGATTCGATTATATTCGACGCCAACAAATCACAGCGATCTATCATAAATAGGCTTTTTCTTGTAAAACTAGCGCGATCCGCCCCGGCCTCGCCTGGCTAGTATTTATTAATATCAATTTTTCAAATAAAATATAACCTAAATCCCTCCCGGAATTTCTCTTTATCTGTACCATTTAGATTAGTCCTGACCAACAGATAAACAGACAAACAGACAGACAAATTTAAAAAATAATTACTTATATTATGATAGAGTTCAAATAACCCCCTGAGCTTAATAGAAGCCCGTTATTCCACGCGACAGACACTTCAATTTTATTTAAATTATCATCATTGCAGCCCTTCACAAGTCCACTAGTAAAAATAGGCCTCGTTTAAGAAATGCCACAAAGTACGGTCCTGAGCCAGTTGCATCCATTAACCTGCTGTATGGCTTAATAGGTCACTCTATCTAGTGGGGGGGGGGGAGGCACCCCACTCTACGCTTACCGATACGAGACTCACTCAAAAACCTTCTCTTCCCTTTCGGTTGTCAGTTCTTCGAGCTACATAGTTTGAGCATATATGGTTTATGGCATTTTTTACAATGCCTTTGGTTACTTAAAAAGTAATGCCATCTCACACAATCGTGGAATTTTTAGAAAGAGAGAAATAAAATCAGCAAATGTAGGTATTTATTCTTTAGAAATTTTAATGGTAACTAATTCTACGTGTAGTCTGTTCACTAAGATAGCGTCGGTACACCCGGAGGTGCAATTATTATTTTGCTTTTATTTTATTATTTTTATTGCGTTTGTTAAATAAATGTTTTTCTTTTTTTTAGGAGAGAGGGCAAACGAGCACGCGGCTCACCTGATGATAAGTGATTAGCGCCGTCCATAAAAAACCGCAACACCAGTGGAATTGCAGATGCGTTGCCGGCCTTTTATAAAGGAGTACGCCCTTTTCTTGAAGGTCCCTAAGTCGTATCGGTACGGAAAAATCTCTGGTGGTAGTGGATTCCACAAGAAAGTTGTGCAAGGAAGAAAACTTTTTTAAATCGCACAGTGGTGAACTGCCAGTCATCCAGATGATATCGCGAGTTTTGTCGCGATGTGCAGTGGTGAAACTGTGCGGCTGGAATGAATCCGAACAATTCCTCTGAGCACTCCCCGTAGTAAATGCGATAAAATACGCGAAGAGATGCAACATCTCTTCGCAGTAGCAGTGAGTCAAGCCAATCGAAAATAGTTCTGTCGCCGACAATTTTAACAGCTCTGCGATGGATGCGATCAAATGGAAGGAGCTGGCCCTGGGGAGCCTCAGCCCAATGCTGAGAACAGTATTCCATGTGCGGCCTAACCTGCACCTTGTAAAGTTGCAAGCAGTGTGCCGGCCTGAAACACTGTCCCGCTGTGCTGAGGACGCCAAGCTATTTAGAGGCCAATTTGGCCTTTTCTTCCAGGTGACCACGAAAATGCACGTCACTCGATATGTCGACGCTGAGGATTCCGATACTGACTGAAGCAACAAGGGAAGTGCCATGAAACTGAGGAAATACGATGCAGGGATACTTTATAGAACTTGTGTCGCAAACTTGTGTCTTCTGGGGACTGAACTGGACTAGATTTAGTCGCCCCCAGTCCGAGACTTTGTCCCGGCATTCGGTGACTTATTCCCGAGAAATATTGGCACGGCCGGTGTATAAAGCAGCACTAATGCTGTTATCCGCATAGCAATGAATGTTATCGGTTTGCAACATGTCATTGATATGCAGAAGAAACAGCTTTGTTGATAGCACGTAGAGTTGTGGAACTGGTGTTCTACACTGCGTGCATTAATAATTTACATTACAAGCCCATTAACGCACGAGCATGCACAGTCTACTACGACCTTGATGCTCCGATCTGCAAGAAAACTGGTGATGCTATTGCACAATTTCTTGGGAAGCCCATAGGAAGGAAACTTCGTAAGAAACGCTTTGTGCCAAACCCGATCGAAGGCCATCGTTATGTGCAAACTAACGGCCAACGCCTCCCCCTTTGACTCTACTGCCTCCACCCATTTATGAGTTAGGTAACCCAGAAAATCACTAGCCGAGCGACCGCGACGGAAACCGTTCCGACGGTAACTTATGAGGTGGTGACCTTCAAGTTACCGCGTGAGTTGGCAGTTAATAATGGGCTCCATTATTTTAGAGAACAAGGATTTGATGGCGATAGGCCTATAGTTAGATGGATCGGAGCAGTTACCTTTTTTAGGGGTCGGGTGCAAAAAAGCTGTCTTCCGTGATTTCGGGACTACGCGTAGAGAGTAGGAGTACCGGAAAAGACGCGTTAAAACCGGTGCCAACTCTGGAACACAGGTCTTCAGCACATTGGGAGGGACGCCATCAGGTGGAGACGGGAGAGATGACTGACTGTAGTTGTCTTGGACAGCTTTGGCGAGAGACCAGAATGCACGTGTTCCCGAAGGAAGATGAACTAGTTTAGTTAGACTTTGCTTTGACAGTGATTTTGAAGGACCTGGAGGCGGAATTATACTTCTTTTTAAGAGCGCTGGTATTTCTATTCTAAAAATAAATATAAAATGAAATAAAATAGTTGTAGTAGTAAAATAAATATAACAAAATAAGAATAAAATAATATACTATGTTATTCTTATATTATAATAAAATATGAATATAAATAATGAACACATGTTAGGTAAAAAAGAATCTTTCGCTACGGCACTTCGTTTTAAATGCCAAATTTGCCAACCTAATACGTCGTGGCGGTCCAGTGTCTTTGAGAAGATGCGGCACATGCCAATGCGGCGTGACACAAAGGCGATCGTATCTAAGCGAACAGACTATATTATTATTTTTCTAGCTTCGTTGGTCTCGTGGTTGTAAGCGCGTCTATTGATCAAGATGCCCTGGTTTGAATCCCGTGTCGAGATAAAATCGATTACTGGAATTTTCTGTCAAAAATATTCAGTAGCAACCTGGAGACAGGAACTTGATAGAGTTTTACCCTCGTGTGTTGGTCCTTGCGCTTGGTCTATCGCCAGTCGTGTCGGATTATCGTACCATCGGGCTATGATATTGAAAGAATAGAGAATGTACCTGTGCTTGCGCAGAAGCACACGAACACTTTAATATAATTATTCTGTCCTGCGTAAATCGCTAGACTCTGTTGATACTAGTCACTCACTCCGCTCACTCACTCGTCACTCAACCAGGTCACTCTGGTTCTACTGCGGATATCCTCATTTCTAAGTTTATCACGCAGGGAAATCCCGAGCACAGGCCTTCTACATAGCTCGCTGAGCGACCTTGAGCTTCCTCATACGGCCTGCAGTGAAGAACCACTTCTCAGATCTATAAGTCAAGTCGCATATGTCAAGTCGGGCAACACGCACTGGTTGTACAATCTTGTTTTCAAGTTTTGAGGTATGCCTGACGAGAAGATGTGTCGTAATTCCCGAACGCTGCCCAATCGAGAAGAATCCGTCGATTGACTTCTCGGTCGGGTTTGGACTTACCTAGTCGGACTATTTGTCCCACGTAAACATACTCGTCAACAACTTCGAGCTTAGTGCTTCCAGCAACTACCGGCATAAGTGTGACAACGACGTAAAACTTAATTTATTCGAATTAAGGTGGCTTAAAGGTTTTATTCACAATCGTTTAGGAACTCAATTTTGTACGATGTCAGAAATTAAGATTTAAGTTAAGGAAAGATACAAAATATATGACCACACATATTCCGCAAATGTAATATAATTTAAAAATTGATTGCATTATCTATTATATTTACTGAATCGCTTAAAGTCGATTATTTGAATAATTAATTAATCTGTAACCGTGGTAAGGAAAAGAGGAGATTTCTCGCCGGGCAAGGTAATCGGCCCGGGGAGCGGCCAGCGCTCCAAGTGGTAGTTCGAAGCTATTCTATTATACTGCTTTTTTGTGATAGCGCGATCTAGGTTTCAATGTGTTTTGCTTGTGACGCGACGACAGCGCCGCCACTAATCTATTATTAACTTTCTATTTTTTTAACGGCATCGTCATATTTTTTTTATAATGATTTCTTATATTTACGCGAACACTACACATTTACACAGAGCACTGTGCTGGAAAGCACCCGAAACGTCGGGAATATAAAAATAAGATAATATACGCGATAAAATCCGTAAAATTAGTTTTATTTAAACATTTCTTTTTATTTAAAAAAATTAAAGAAAGTTAATTAACGTGTTTTTTTTTCAGACTGAACGCGTAAGGAGTTGTAAAAATGATAGCAAGAAATTTATACAACAATGACGCTACGTCGATGTGACAGTTTGCCAACGAGGCTAAGGGAGGTGCCAGTTGCACCTGATCCTGAATTTACTAAATCTTTACATAAAAACTTACCAGAGTCGAATACCGTCCCGGATTTTAGTGACTCTCCAAAACTAGATGAAGTTAAAACTACTTGGAAATCCCTACACAATGATGTCAAGAACATAAAAAATGGGCTGCCTACAAAAAATTATCCATCTAGTCTCCATACCCCTGGTGGGGAATCTGTTACGTATAATAACATTTCGGAATATGAATGCGTTAAAAATGATGGGCGCAAAAAACTCATTTCTAATAGGCAAAGAACTGGAGCCTGCAAACAACAAAATAAACCAAGTTGCTCTTCTCATATGGACGTTATCCAAGCTAACACAGCCAGATATGGCTCGAGTAAAGCACGCCGAAGGACTTTATTGGAACGACTACTCTCCTGGCGAACTTCAGAATGCAATTGTCGCGAAAAATTTACACCAAAATTACGTCCTTCTCCAAAACTTACACCAGAAGAGCTACTATGTACGTGTGGAGCTTCTCGGGTTAATGTCACACAGAAACAAAATAAGTATGCAGAACGAGGCCGATCTAAAAGTGTTGGATATGAAGCTACAAGAGAAGTGACACAGTTTCGTCGGTTAGTGTTTTGTGAGAAGTTTTAAATGTGTCTATTGAAGTAACTTATCGGCTGGCTGTCATAAAATGAACCACGCGAAGTCAGCTGATAAATTACTTCATAGCATCTTATTGTTTGTGTGTGTGGTGCAATAGGTGTGCTAGCGCGGGTGCTACAGTGGAAGCTGAAACAGCAGCAGTATTACGTGCTCGAGCAGCCCTTACGCTGGCTCGGCGCTACTACCCTGAAGGTGGATGGGGTTGGACAATTACAATCGTTGGAACTTTGGTCCAAATAATTTCACATGGATTGCAACTCGGTGGAGGCACAGGAGCTATAGCTTGCACCGCTGCTGTGAAATATCGGGTTCAACCAATCTACAGTTATGGTAAGTAGTTTAAATATATTCTTAAATGGTTATATTTATATATTGTTCCACTATTGTACTATAAAAACTCCTAAAAATAAACCCTGGTAATATTTTACTTTAGATCATTGATTAAGAAAACTGATAATAATTATTACGATGTCTACTAGTTGCTACAATTTTCGGGTCTATCCAAAATAAAACTTGTAGTAATTCTCTGGCGTATGTAAATTTACAATCCTACAAAAAACATAAATATAAAATAGGCCCAAGTTCTATACCAACGACTTTCTTATTTCGATTCGTTGTTGTTTTCGCCGATAAAAAAATTATGATACTATTACTTTCGTGGTTGAGCTTCGGCATCAGCGATATAAGAGTTGAGATCTGAACGAGAACCACGCTCCATAGCAGTAACTTAAATTATAGAATCTGGAAAAATGTATAGCTTTCTTGAAATGGCTATGGAGCTTGGCTCCAGCTCATACCTCAATTCTTTTATCGCTGAAGTCGAAGCTCAACCACGAACGTCACTTGTATTATTAATTTTTGAAAAGAGGTTGAATCTAAATAAATAAATGACCTGCAACGGTTTTTCTTGCTTCACTGTTATCTTTTATTTTTAAATTAAATTGCGACAGTTATTGTTGCAGTTAGTTTCTAAAACTGTACGTACTTGAAACTAACCGTACCAATAACTTTTTTGACACTTTTTCAAAATCGAAAATCGTTAATTTGTAGTTTTCAGATTGTTTACTTTTGTATACTCCTAATGAACTCTTTGTGCCTTTCAAGTGAATGAAATCTTTATGTCTTTCAAGTTTTTAAGAAGTAGCCTAAGTTTTGATGAATGTGTAAGTGAGTGAAGAAAATGGAATTTTTCAGGTCTAATTAACTGAAGACTTTAATGGGTTTACCCATGAAATTTGTAATTCTTTACATACATACCCGGTCCATTAGATATACAAAATTATATGTGGGTTAGTTTAATGGTTTTTGAGTTATGTGAATTCCAAAATAGCTTTTAATGGTTTGTGTAAATACACACGATGCCTTCTTAGGTATTATTTATTCTAACGTATTAATTAAATAAGAGATTACAAGTAATTAAATACACGTGAAATAGTGGAATTTTTTGAAATTATTTCCATTTATATTGCGACTAGCTGTTCCCCGCGACTTCGCCCGCGTGTTATTTGTGGTTTTAATTTTTATTGTGCGGAACGCTAATTATTTTTTTAAAAATAAAAGTAGCTTAAGTTACTTCTTGTGATATCAGCTATCGATAAAATCCCGTCAAAATCGGTCCAGCTGTTTCGGAGAGTAGCCGGAACAAACAGACAGACAGACGGACAGACAGACAGATAAAAAATTTAAAAAATTGTATTTTTGTTATTAGTACCGTATATTCTTTCATATGTATTTAGTAAACAGCTGTAATTTTGACATTACAAACAGACACTTCAATTTTATTTATTAGTATATATTATAGATTAGAGAAACATTTTAATTTTTCTATATATGTTATACATTTTAATGTAGATCAAAAATGAAACCGTTGTATTCGACGGGTATGTTTTTTAATATACCTATGATGTGAACCGATTTCTCGGAAACAGTGAAAGCGGTTTAAATTAGATACTATTTATTATTAAATAGGCTATATAATTCAGAGGTGTTACCGTATTAAATTTGATGAAAAAATGACATCCCTAAGGGTAAAGAATAGGGGATGAAAATTTTAATGTCACTTATTAGATGACATTCTAGATGTGACCTTAAACTTCAAAAATCTTCGGATCACTCAAAAGAGTAATAATAAACATCAAATCAAAAGTCAGTGTTAAGACAAAGAGTATCGAATAATTATGCCCCGAAACATTAGAAACTTTTTGTTTTTTCTTTCTTTGGTATTGGACTCGTAAAATTATACATTTGCCAGTATTAAGTAATTATCACATTGTGAAGTTTTTGGGACATTTTGATGGCAGCTTGAGCCAACAGACATTCGGTGACGATAGTATCTCAAAACTTTGGTAAATGGTAGAACCATGTTGCAGCTATATTAGTAGTATTGTTGAAGCACGAATGGCTCAGCTCGACCGGGGAAGGACCACGCTCTCACATAATACCATCGTAAAAAAGCAACATAACACTGCTGTTTCGTATGGTGAGTGTAGAGAACCGGAGAGCCTTTTTATTGTAAAAAATGCATTCCATCTTATAGTCCTCACGGGTGACAACGCATCTGCATTTTGATTCGCAAACGAGGATAGATTTAGGTGTCTATGGGCCACAGTAACCACATACCATCAGGTGGACTGTGTGTTCGCTTGTCACCCTTATCCAACAAAAAAAAACTACGAAACAGACACGTTACGCTCGTATTTTGAGGTTTACATCGCCATCGGAACACTTATTTCATCGTTTTCATTAATATATTTTTTATGGAAGAGGAGACAAATGAGTATTTATCTCACCTGATGGTAAGTGATCACTGTCGCCCATGAACATCTGCAACACCAGGGGGAATTTCGCATTGCCGGCCTTTTAGAAAGGAGTAGGCTCTTCTCTTGAAGGACCCTAAGTCATATTGGTCTGAAAAAACCGATGGCAACAGTAAATTCCACAACAAGTATTTCTTATGTCCAGTGATTAAATACAAAAAAAAAACCGCACCACTACTTTTCTATAGGATAGGGTGACTAACGAGCACACAGTCCACCTGATGGTAAGTCGTTGCTGTGACCCATAAGCATCTACATCTACCCTCAATAAAGACTCAAAATACAGATGAATTGTCACCCGTGCGGACAATGCGTAAAATGCAATGTCTCTTTTTCAGTAAAAAGGATCTCCGGTTCTCTGCACTCACCATACGAAACACAGCAGTGTTAAACTGCTATTTTACGCAGGTATTCTGTGAGAGCGTGATCTTTCCCCGGTCGAG
The DNA here is from genome assembly GCA_033319125.1 of Parnassius glacialis. Lineage (NCBI taxonomy): Eukaryota > Metazoa > Arthropoda > Insecta > Lepidoptera > Papilionidae > Parnassius > Parnassius glacialis. The sequence continues at coordinate 21,081,858 of JAVANC010000009.1, forward strand.
CCGACCCATTCGTGTTACAATTATACTACTAATATAGCTGCATGGCTCCACCACATATGAGACTTATTTTATCCCTTTAAACCATTATACATTATACAGGAGCAGAAATCCGTCGACTATCAAATACCCGCTCAAAAACCTCTAATTTCAGAAGCTATTGGAAAATGTTATATTGTTTGCATAATTATTTCTTATATTTACGCGAATACTACACATTAAATAAAACTTCTTTTACGAATTTTATCGCGTTTCATTATGTTAATTATATCGTTTGGTTTTGAAGTCAATTTACACTTTTTACTAAAAAATACTTCTTTTTCTATTTATTTTCATACATACAATTCTAATAGTGTCCTACTATATATATCAATTCATTCAATAATACAATAATTTATACAAGTACATAAAATTTTATGCGTATTATTTAAATATTTTATACATCTTTTGTAAGAAATTTCACTTTTCTCATTTTAGTACATTTAATCTGTACCCAATAAAATATTTTTGGTCTGAACATGTCCGTCATTATTACTTATCTTTGTCACTAAAAGTTATATTTATAGTATAAAGTGGTAGAGGCTATTATAAGGTAATCCTAATATCCTTACAATATTGATAAATTGTTGAACAATTATTATTATTAATATAAGAATACCAAAAAACTTAAATAGGAACGTGCCCTTCGACAATCGCATTGTTTAACACGACATACTTACATACAGGATTTCTTGTTACGCTTTCAAAAAGGATTTCATACAGACATCATAAATTGCTACAAAAATATTCAGAATTTAAAATTCTCTAGGAATATAGAATTTGTTTAAGTTCAACAGTCATGGAACAAACACAACAATTTTACGAGAAATAAAAATATGCAAAGCAACACTATACAAATAATAAGCTACAGCAATAAATCACGAATGATAAGAAATATATAATTCATTTCCAAGTCAAAAGAATTTTTGGTTGTATTAACTTCTTTGAAAAAGTTTGAATAACATAAGGCATAGAGGTCTGCAAACTTTTTAAATATATTAATACGATTAATGGTTGTAAACTTACTGATTGGAAATTGGGATACATGTTCATGTACAATTCAACTACTTATACGTTATTCAATAAGTAAGTACAAAAATAAGAAAAGGAAAACTAACTGTAATGAAAAAATATGCTACGAAGTACTACAATAATATTGCGTTTTACATGAAATATATTTGCTATGATAAATTAACTGAAATCGATTTTCCTTTTATATAATAAAATCACAAAATATTTTCAGACAAACATTTTTTTTATAATATTAGAATAAAAACAATTTAACAGTCACCTCACACTCATTCTCATACCCTTTAAACTAAAACACAGTTCACCACGGCATAAGAGAATCCATCATCCAATTTCGTTCCATTGGTGTCATAAGAGGCAGCTACTTGAGAAGCCAGATAAATCGTATGGCTTGCAATAGATGACGGTATATGATCTAGTTTACATCAGATGCACGAATAAAATACAGACTAGTAACGGGCAGCAGCGTTCTCCATTTCATTGGAGAGGTCTTTATCCAGCAACTTTTACAGGAAAATGAAGAAGAAGAAGGAAATAAAATTAAAAACGCATTCTATAACGGTGACTGGTGTCATCGTAGAATGAATCTGTACAGTTATATCGCAAAAGAAAACGATAAGTCAATATGTCGGGATTGTCTTGATGACAAGTTGTGTCAGGCGCCTCATTGTAGGATTGGCAAGATCTGAAGTCCAGTGTTCTGCTAGCCAACTGAAAGTAGTGAACTAGTTCGTCACAAAAAACACGGCATTATTAGGCTCATTTTATATTATTATTTTTATCATTATTATTTGAAAACTCCCATTGTGTTAGTTGGTCGTATCTAATCGCGATCTCTTAAGGTATCCAGAAGTTTCCGCAGACTCTGAAAAGAATTATAGCGGGACAGACCTTATTGAATTCTATACGAACTGTTCGATACTTTTCCGAACTTTCATTCTTCTGCCCATTTATTCATTTAAAGACTTGCCTATCTTACGCCAGCGTGACCGCAACCCTTTTTTTCAAGTAAATTGAGGGTTAAACCAAAATGATTATTAATTAAATAAAAAATTTAATTTCTAGATATTTACTTAAATATAAACATTGAAATACATAAATTAAGAGAAAATGGTGCATGTATTTATGTACGCGCGTTAGAAGTAATTATTCATTAGCTAATAATGGCTCATTTTTAATTTATATGCAAATGATTTCATTATATAAACTTTTTACTATTCCAGCCATAACGTAATACAAGCAAAAATTAAGGAGCCCCTAAGGAAGTGACGATACTAACTGCGGCATACAAATCATCTTTATGATTACGATTTTCTGTCCTAATTCTATTTTTTTTATAGGATATGGGTGATAAACGAGCACACAGTCCACCTCATGGTAAGTGGTTGCTGCGGCCCATAGACATCTACATCTATCCTCTATTACAAATCAAAATGCAGATGCGTTGTCACCCGTGAGGACTTAGATGGAATGCCTCATTTCCAGTAAAAAGGGCCTCCGGCCACCTGCACTCACCAAGCGAAACGCAGAGGTAAACCTCTACTTCACGCTGGTATTCTGTGAGGTCGTGGTACCACCCCGGTTCGAGCCGGTCCATCCGTGCGACAGCAAATGCCGCCACGTTGCTCTACCACTGTTTAATTTCTTTAATTCTATTTGTATACTAAGCCTCAGTAGACGATTATCTAAGGCATCAGCTTATCATAGTTCCGTGTCTCGTCCAATTTCCTCGTACTTAATATATCCACTGATGAATATATATATTTTAATATGCACGAAATATAATTTTATGACACCCTCAGGTTGAAATTGGTTAGCCGATGTTCTTACACCTCAACACGGTTAAGGCGACAGAGGGAAACAAACCAGGAGATGGGTAGCCGCGCTTTCCTACTTAATAATAACTAGAAATAAAATATTCCCCTTAATCTTGGGAAGATTGAGGCAATCTATAGGGAGGGAGGCTAATGTGTAGCAGTGGACTTAAGCAGGATGTAATTGTTGGATGTAATAACACTTTGAATTAGTTAGCTTGTAAAATTTGTTCTCAATTCAGTAAGCTACACAGGTAAGTTGGTGAGGGCCGAGCCGATATTTTCCGTACTAATATTCCACCCATCAGTTAGCAAAGTGAAACCTCGTGCATGTGAGGAAAAGTATTGTATAATTTATATCAACAGTGGTAGAGCCACGCGGCGGCTTTTGCTGTCGCACGGATGGGCCGGCTCGAACCGGGGTGGTACCACGACCTCACAGAATACCAGCGTGAAGTAGAGGTTTACCTCTGCGTTTCGCTTGGTGAGTGCAGGTGGCCGGAGGCCCTTTTTACTGGAAATGAGGCATTCCATCTTAGTCCTCACGGGTGACAACGCATCTGCATTTTTATTCGCAAACGAGGATAGATGTAGATGTCTATGGACCGCAGCAACCACTTACCATCAGGTGGACTGTGTGCTCGTTTGTCACCCTCATCCTATAAAAAAAAATATCTTGTAATGTTTCACGCAACATTATTTACTGCACGGCTAGAATATTGAATATGTTCGTCATATTTCCCAAAAAAACAATCCTAGAATAGGAATAACGTTTTTAAAGAATGATGTATCATGAGAAGAACAAAGATGTGGAAGCTGTTTAGGTTCATGATTTATTTTCATGAGGATTATGCGCTTTATAATAAATACGCTTTTTGTATTCAAATCATAGGATAATTTCCTCAACAATTTTAAAGACTCTCAGCAGTCACGGGGTCACGGCCCTATTTTTGGCATGTGATGCATAAACAATTAGAGCAATGAGAAAATAATGCGTAGTGACTTTTTTCTTTGAACAAAAAATCTGTAAAAGATTTGTTATATCTAACGTCTCTTTTAATAGAAAAATAACATTGATTTATTTTGAGAACCCTAAAAAAAAATTATACCACCTAATCCTTTAAATATTGGGGCACTGACGTATTCTCGGAATATTTTTTTTTATGTGGTAGAGCCATGTTGCAACTTTATTATGGTTGTACGTAGCAAGAATGTGTCGGTTCGACCGGGGAAGGATCAACCACGCTCTCACATAATACCAGCGTAAAATATTAGCTCAATGCTGAGTGTAGAGAACAAAAGACCATTTTTACTGGAAACGAGGCATTCGATCTTAGTTTTCAGGGGTGGGAACACTTCTGAATTTTGACTCTTAGTCGAGGACAGATTTAGATATATGGGTGGATACAGCATCCACTTACCATCAGGTCGACAGTGTGCTCTTTTGGAACTAAAAAAATAAACCCAGTAACCAAACCAGCTCTTTCCAGGGCTGTAGTGTCGGCAACAGCTAAGCTGAGTGATGGCCCGTTTGGTCAACGTGCCACAACATACGTGGAAGAATTTTTTTGATTTTGCTATATCTGTTTATGTTTTTTAATATATATCTATTTATGTTTGTATCGATAAATATTAATTTTAAGTACATGATTTTGTGTGCGGCGAGAGTGCAATAAATATTTATTTTTCTCTTTCTTTCCTTCTTTCGACTAACTTGAAAAAGCATATCTTTTCCATTTTCACGGATTTAAACTTGTTATATTTTAAAATAAAATCTATATTATGCCCAAAAGATACTAAGGAAAAATATTAAACTTGATGGCTTTTTATAAAGCAGAGATACATAAATACCCCTATTTCTTATTGAACAGACTTACTCGTATTGCTCATTGGAGCATTAAGATCTGATGCAATATCACAATACACAAATAAACATTATCTGATGCAGTTATAGCTGGAATGACTTTTTCAAACAACCTGTTTTAAGACTATTCTTAGTTATAGTTATTTACAGTATCCGTGGTTTTATAAACGATTATTGCAAAGAAAATCAAATGGATATAATTTTACTTTAAAGTAGTGAGTTCAGAGCCGATTTGCTTTTGATAGATTGTAAGCCTATGAATTTTGATTCAACGCGGTGCGGTGCGTTAGCAGGATGCTAAATTAGGAATTATGGATTTATTTTTGTTTGCATAACGGGCGTAGTAAAATTGGCCTGTAAAAAACTATATATCGTGTTCATCCGGAGGGCAAACAAATCGAAATCAAATTTTTCCTATTAATATATTTTATCAAATATCCCAATAAAATTTTTATAGCAAGAGTATGCATGAAGACTTCCTAACGAGTTATAATATCTAATAAAATGCGTAACAAAATGTATCTGACAAATAAATCAGAAAGCCAATATCGAAGCATAAGATGGTCTGTCCACATACTAAGAACGTGCTATGATTTATTTCAGGCAATTTCACTTTTAAACTCTACGTTTGTTCAGCCTGGTAGAAGAAATTTATCGACAGTTATTTTCGCTATATTTTTTATTAAAAAATAAATCTCACACAAACAAAACAAATGAACGCTTTGATTAATATTTTTAGGTAAATAAGTATTATTATCATCCTAAATAAGTAACGACATGCTACAAATATAGACGACACTACTTTAAGTAAAAACAGGTAATATTATTGAGAAATAATCTAACCTCGCATAATCTTCTACTGTTTAATGGCCATTCTTATTTTCAACTAGTAAATGCTGAAAAAATTCAAGTACTAAAGAAATATTAATCAACTCAAGCGACGCTAGTAGTACTGTGGCTCATTATTGGTTTACAGGATTTCGATTTGATACTTTTGTATGGCTATATCGCCATTCATCAATCGCCAGAGATTTGTTAGTTATATCTTTGACGCGTTTCGTATGAATGATCATAATAATTTACTATCAACGAGAAATACTAGATAGCAAACACAGACAAACTTTTTTAAGTCTAGATAACAAAAATGCAAATCTGAGTGTGATAAAAAATTCTCTTACCGAGATGACTAATTTTGTTCAAAAACGTATTACCTTTTTCAAGAAGTAAAATATGCAATAATAATTACAGAACATACTTTCATACATAATTTCAGCTTTGTAATATAAAAGTCTAAATTTCTTTCAAGTTTGAACAACTACTCATTAATTAATAAAAAAGATATGACAAGGTAGAACTAAAATAAAACAATTGAATATGAAGATAAATAGGCGTTAAAAGTGAAAAAGAACTTTTCCCATTAAATAAGCGTTCTACGTGCACAGCAATGTTACTTTAGTATTTACTTGTAGAAATGATGCTGTTGTTTACATTTGAATATCAATCGTTCTTTATTATGTTCTTCTTTAATAAAATAATATGCAACGCTAAGCACGGTATTTATTTTAAATTTTAATTTAATTTTTTTAACTCCTTTGATTTCGATATCCTTGCATTAGTAATGCTACTCTTATCAGTATGTCTGTTTTTGGATGAATTTTCTTCCATAAGTGGTTAACATATGCCAACTCTTTCTCAAATAGCGAACCTAGCCTGTACGCGGTACACTTTGCTAATTGAGAGATAGGATTATATTATCATCAAGGAAAATATAATTTTAGGGCCATCTGCGACAAAAAAAAACCTGTAATTATATAGACCATATAGCCTTTTCAGGTAAAACGTTTATAACCCTCCCGCTTTGCGGAGCGTAAAGTAAACTTTAGTAATGATTGTTCCAAAAGTATGTTTTACTCTTCCACATTTTAGCTTTCTACTCGAAATTTAATTTGAATCGTTCTAGTTCAAATGTGTTTGAAATTTGTCTAACAATGACAAAGCTCAAACGGGGCGAACAACGTCATCAGTGTAAACCGTGGGCTGGTCAGTTTGTGAGATTGCAAATTCTTCCGTTTGAAGAAAGGAAAGTGTCTTAAATGTTCGTATAATACCTACATTACATAATGCTTAAAGATTTATGTATTCACTCGTACAAGATACAGCCAGTGCAAAAACTGAAACCAGCAGATGCTGTCGACAGACTAATCAGATGAATGATCGATTTAGGTCCTTGAATAAAACTTTATTCTCACATGAAGCATATTTTTTGACGCTCTCTATTACCATTTCCATTACAGACTATCGAAAGTCCACTGCATAGGCGTTTCCCATATATTTCCTACCACCTTCTTCCTGTCCACTTTGATGGCCATTTTAGTAAGAACTTCCGTTATTGGAATTTAACAAATGTATAAGAGAAACATGAGAAGACTAAATTAAAATAAATAATTAAAAATTAAAAATATCCCTAAAAAATAGGGTTTGAGCTGGAATAGTGAGATCACACATTAATTTTTATTTCAGAGCGATATATAGGACTAGCTGTACCCCGCAGTTTCACCCTCATCATCACGTGTCCAAGGTGCGCGACATGACATGACACCTAGTTCAAGCATTTTATAATTGCAATTAAATATTTTATTTGATAGCAATGTATGGAAACGTTGGCATAATTAACGGAGTACTTTTATCTGTCGGCATATGTATGATGTACAGCGAAGTTAAGTTTTATCCACTTTCCCTCCCCCTCCCGGTTGAGCGTCCCCCCCCCCTCTTACGTCCCAGAAAGTGTCCCGAAGCGCGGTTTTTTCCAGTTTTAAAAAAAACCGTACACGATACATGAAAAGTGTGTAGGCATGAAATGATTCTTGATAAATTTGCTATCAAACTCTTATACTTACTAATCAATAAAATTTTCAAAAAAATACCATAGCAACGTGAAATGAAAGAGTTCAGAAATACAGATGTAACTAATCATTGTCATAAAAGTAATCAATTAATTTTGAATTTATTTTAGCTATAATGATTGAACTAACCTCGCTCATAGAAGCTTTCAAATTAACCATAACACCAGCGTACGCGGTTAAATCATTTCGGGAGCGCTTTTTCCTCTGACTTGCTTAACAAATATCCATATTTAAGGCTAGCTGAGTGATGTAGCTTGATGCTAGATAGCCTATACTATTCCACATGAATCTGGCTATAATATTCAAAAAGAATTTTTCAAATCGGACTGGTAGTTCCAGAGATTAGCGCGTTTAAACAAACAAACTCTTCCGCTTTATTATATTAGTATAGATGGATTAATAACGTTTAGTACAGATGTTACACACATAAAGTTAAGCTTCTGATGATGTTTGCGCTGTTAGACAAGGGCCATGCTGCAGCTATATTAAGGTTGTTGCACGAATGGTTCGGCTCGACCGGGGAAGAACCACGCTCTCACAGAATACCATTGTAAAATAGCACCTTAACGCTGCTGTGTTTCGTATGGTGAGTGTAGAGAACCGGAGACCCTTTTTACTGGAAACGAGGGATTCCATCTTAGTCCTCACGGATGACAACGCATGTGCATTTTGATTCGTAATCGAAGATAGATGTAGATGTCTATGGGCCACAGCAACCACTTACCATCAGGTGGACTGTGTGCTCGTTTGTCACCCTATACTATATAAAAAAAGGGTTTTTACTTACAGTTCTATCAGGCAAGCATTGTGGCATTGTGTAGCCGTAGGCACTTGTACATTTGGATCAACAGGAGCAGTTCGATGTGCAAAGTGCGGAATCTACAGGGAAACGCCGCATATTATATATTGCATGTTTGCTGCTTGCCTCATTGTCCTAGTGAACGAGTTCGAGTCCTGGGTCGACTAAAAATAATTGTTTTTGAGTTTTTCTTTCAAGATGGTCTAGGTTTAGTCGTAAGCGCTACTGTAGACTTAGGTCCGAATGAGATTTGAATTACGAGTCGGACCAAAATCAGTTATTCGGTTTCTCTGTCCAGAATTTATTTCTCATTGGCAGAAGGAGACAGAACCGTGCATCTGAAATCACGTATAGCCTTTTGGCCCTGCACCTGATCTCTCTCCCGTCGTGTCGGTTCACCGTTCCATCGGACTATAAGAATGTGGAAATACAGAATGCACCTTTATTTGCGCATACACTCTAATCCAGTCCAGAGCAGACGTCTGGTCTCTGTTGAAAGCGGCCACCATGAACGAAATTCGGTATTGAGAACAGAGTTTAAATAAATATTATTATTATACTATTGATTTTTTTTCTTTAAACTATGATTACCTAGTGCTTTTTTAATAAATAAGGATGACAAACAACACATAGTCTAACTGATAGTAAGTGAATACCATAGAAATCTGCTTCTACCCTCGATTAAATGCAGATGCGTTATCACGATGACATTTGATGTTTTGAAATGGCTGAGATTGTGTAAAGCTACCACTTAATTAATACATTCACAATAGAATATTTTCGAATAATTTGCCGCCGAAATCTATCTGGCAAGTGTCCCAACAGGTGCAACACAAAACAAAAGTTTAAAAAGAGTTTATGTGCCAAATTAAACTATTTCTATTATTCCGATTATTACTACTATCACTCCAAACAACGATTTGGAGGAAGACATTAGAAATGACTTATGTAAATGTATATCTTAATGATCTAACCATTAAGCGATGCACATATTATAACGCAACGTCTTAAAGACTTTATACGTGGTAGAGCCATGCTGCAGTTCTATTAGTAGTATAGTTGTAGCACGAATGGGTTGGCTCAACCGGAGAAGGACCACGTTCTCACGGAGTACCAGCGTAAAATAGCAGCTTAACACTGCTGTGTTTTGTATGGTGAGTGTAGAGAATCGGAGATCCTTTTGACTGGAAAAGAGGCATTCCATCTTAGTCCTCACGGGTGACAACAACGCATCTGCATTTTGATTCTTTATTGAGGATGGATGTAGATGTCTATGGGTCACAGCATGGATGTACATATCTGTCTATGAGTCACAACAACCCCTTATCATCAGGTGGACTATACGCTCGTTTGTCACCCTATCCTATTAAAAAATACTTTTGGGGAAGATTTACGTAATATTTTTATCCAGAATAAGAATTCATATGCGTCAATATAAAATATTTATTAGTTCTTTGATATCAAACTCTATAAAGCTATATATTTTAGCAAGATAAATTTATGTAATTTATTTATTTTATTAACATACTAAAAACAAAAACGCCAATTTTGTGGTATCTAGTAAAAACTCAAGTAAGAAAAGAGAAAGATAACATCGATCTATTTTCATTTACGATTCTCTTTTAAATTAATAAAGAATCGTAAATGAAAACATGATCCAGGAGTTTTCAAGTTTATATGGCACCCAAATTTATACGAATATCCAGGTTTCCCAAATGAGTTTAATCCGTTTTTTGCCCACTTCAATAAAAGAAGGAGAATCTCAATTCGAGTGTATGTTCTTTTCTGTATGTACATAACTCGATATCTTCGCCAATTGTGGACAGATTTTCACTATTCTGTTTTTATTTAATAACTTAGGTTGTGCTCCTTTATAAATATTAAGAAAATATTTCTCGCATAAATGTAGGGAAAAATAAGAAAGGAATTTTTTAATGTAATAAATATATAAAATATAGAATAGAATAAATAATTAAATAGATAAAGATAGATAATAAAATAAATACGGTTGGGAAAAATTGGGGATGTAACTTTTAATGTAACTATTAATAAGGCTAGGGAAATCGAGGATGAAGCTTTTAATGTAAATTAATAAGGTGGGAAAAATAGGCGACGAAGCAAAATTAAATATGTAACTATTAAGACGACATTCAGATTTTTGACATTCCTTAGCTAACTCAAAGGTTTAAAAATAAGACTTATAATAAAAATAAAGGACGGCTACAAAAAACTAGACAAACTCCAAAAACTCAGTTCTTTAATCATTTAATAACTTCTCCTGTGCCAAATTAGCGCTTTCGTTCTGAGATCAACCTTATAAATTAATAATTTTGCATCGTAAAATTTAGACGTACTTTTAATTAGGAATATTACAAAGAAAAATGTTATTTAAAATTTAACTTCATCATCATTAGTTTATAAGCCAATGCTGGCCATATAAATAGCTAAAAAACTACTTAACACCAAGTAAAGCGGTACCTACACTTATAAATATTTCATGTAATGAAACCTTATTTAAAGTCGATTAAATGAGCGTTCGTAATGTTTATGGATTAAGCAAACCTATAACTTAAACGACATTTTAATCTTCATTGCATGTAAATTTGATATTACTATCTTGCAAATTTATTTAGAAGGATCATTATCATCAAGCTAGCTGGCTTCACAGATTTTAACATTTTCGATACTTACCTCGATAGACTGGTAGGCTACGAACTGAAATACACATTTTACATATACCAATATTATAATTACCAGTTGTATATATAATATTTGCCCATCACAAGTTTTTGAACGGTGATGATGAAATATACGCAATATAGAAGATTTATTATCCTTACATTTCTACAACACAAATTAAAAAATAATTATAAATGTTTACTTTACTATACATATGTATAATTGAATATCTAAATACCTACGTTGTGTTTACATTTTTCATCCTCCATCTAAAGCCAAGAAAGGTTAAGCTATTGTGATTATAGGTAAGATACTTTGCATTGTACGAACCCCGGTACAATTGTAAAATCCTCGGTTTTAGTCTTATGGAATATATAGAGACGATGGCAAGAAACCCGACAACATGACATTATCCTTGGGAGATATGCAAAGCCCTAGTGTAGACTGCTATATGTATAGACAGTTTGGCAGCGTACCTCGTTAGAATTGGGACAACATGAGAGACGCCTAGTATGAGTCTCTGAGATATGACTATCGTCCTGTGAGGTCTTCCAGCGACAAAATTCCCAAATAAACTGTATCCGTGACTTGACGTCGCCGTTGGTAATAAGTTCTTTTTACGCAAGTAAACGCATCCAGCATTCTTGGCACTGTACCACGGGGAGTAGGACTCAATATTAAATGTGTTAGAGGTGACTCTAAATAATATGGTATGACATTGTGAGATGGAAAAAGTATAGTTTGCAAAAAAAATTGTGACCAGGAATAATAAAAAAATGCTTCGGTTGTTTGGACACGTCATGTTCTAAATTAAGAATATTTTTAATCGACGACCATGTGTGCGTAGATATATGAATGTGAAAGAAGCGGGAGGAAGGTGTATCAGGATCGTGCCCATTGAAAATCCGTAGTCTCTGTCTACCCCTCTGGGTGACAGGCGTGTTTATGTTTGCCGGATTGCCGCCATGGGATCTGGAGGCGATGGTCCTTGCGCGCCTGCACGAATGGCGCACGGAGGCACTATGCCGGGGGGAAACCCCGCTGCCGCGGCAAGTTGTCGTGCAGCGGACAGACTTCCGGCGTGATCTCATGGCGACATGGAGAGAGCGACTGTCGCAACCCCGTGCTGGGCACGTCACTATAGCGGCGATAAGACCCCTCTTTGAGGAGTGGCTTGAGAGACGCCACGGCGTCCTCACCTTCCGCCTGACGCAGGTCCTCACCGGACACGGTGTGTTCGGGAGGTTCCTGCACCGAATCGGGCGGGAGGAAACGCCCGGGTACTCCCACTGCGAGGATCGACCGGAGGACACGGTGGAGCACACCGTGGAGGTGTGCCCTGCTTGGGCGGAGCACCGCCGTGTCCTCGTAGCGGCGATAGGCGGCGGCGACCTCTCGCGTCCGGCCCTGGTCGAAGCCATGGTCCGGAGCGAGACGGAATGGGATGCCGTCACCACCTTCTGCGAAGCAGTGATGCTAGCGAAGGAGGTGGCGGAGCGGGAGAAGGAGAGAGCAGCAGCTTTCCTTCCCGGCCGCCGCGGGAGACGCCCCGGGCGTCGGGGGCTACGTCGTGGCCCCCGGCCACCGTAGGCGCGGGCCTGTGGATAGCGAGCAATGGGTAGCTCGCCGTCCGTCCGTCTAACGACGACAGGCCGTGTCGACGGCGCGTTTTGTTCCACGCGCGCCTCAAAGAGCTGTCAGCATCGTGAAGGGGCCCTTGTTTAGTCAGTAAAAGTCTGACACTCCCTTCCGCTCCACCCAGAGCGAAAGGCGTCATTTGATGATTTTCCATCCGCAAAAAAAAAAAAAAGGCGTGTTTATGTATGCATATGTATATTACCATGCTCATTGATCATCTTTACTTCGTTCTGTTGTCAATTGCCTATAGTTTTATTTCTTTTTAAAGTAAACTCTTTGTATAACTTAATACCATCTGCTTAAACAAATGCAAAATTTCTTCTGCATGCGACATTTAAATGAATTCGAATTTATTTAACATGTATTAAAAACGTGACGTGAATTCTTGCCCTGAACTTAGATTATTTTCTTCGGACGGCAATACAACAGTTGAAAAATAGAATAGAATGGATTGACAGTGTAATGATAGTAAAACGATTGAGTACATGTAAAACTCTTAACTATAATTTGAAAACTTATTTATTCACAATGATTTTTGACCTTTGGCATTGACTTAGGCCATTTTTTTTTATAAATCTGTTGTGACAAACTAACTTGCATTCCACCTGATAGTAAGTGAATACTTTCAGTCAATTTCGAACAAAGAAGACTACAGATGCATTATCGCCTCTGAGAACTAAAATGAAATGTCTTACAGCCTGTTCTTAAACTGCCTTTCTTTACCCTTCAGATTGGAACACATCAGTGAAAGCACTACTTTTTAGCAGGACATATCCTTAAATAACGACCGGTACAAATCACGACTGGACAAAGGTAAGTCTTCACCTCATAATATGTAGTCCTTCATTCGTGCCTTGTGACAAGGAACAATGTTTCGTCGAAAGAATCACGATACATTTTGGATAGTCTACCACTGAGAGGCTTTACTACACGATCTTAATCAGTATTTTGATAAATTTTAGCCGATGTTTTAACTCCTTTTTCAGAAATATGTAAATTCGTGTATGAATTCTCACAACGAACCATACTTGATGCAGATAGATAACGAAGTTTAACTTTTGTAACAAATTTCGAGGCCTCTTTAGTGCTGTAAGCATACACTTCGTTGTTTTGTTGTGTAGCCGGTGGAAAGAAAAGGGGAGATCACCCGCCGGGCAAGGTGTTCTGCCCGGGGAGCGGCCAACGCTCCAATTGGTACTTCGGAGCTATTCTATATATGCTGCTTTAACTTCGGAACTTTGTAAGCGCGATTTAGGTGTCGACGTGTTTCGCTTGTGGCGCGACGACAGCGCCGCCACATCACCCCCCTGCTCAGACCGGAGGTCGATAATGCAGTCTAGATGTCGACGAATTTGCAAGTGCCAGGGAATTGCCTTGTAAGTCTGCGGTGAGTCGAGAAGGCAAGTAATCTGCGAGAGTGCCGTGAAGCAGAGGCGAGCAGTAAGGCTCAGAGCCGTGCCGAACACTGTAGCGCAGAGAGTAGCTTGAAGGAACAGGAAGCATTATTATTCCAGTGCTGCGATGAACCTTTGTAAAGCTAGATGGCTTGCAGAATGTGAAGACTGCAGACAATGAATGGGGTACTTGAGGATGATGAAGATTTGAAGTTGTAGTTTCATTTCACGTCGGGTGGTCACCACTGTAGCGGTTGGAAGGAAAAGGGGAGATCTCCCGCCGGGCAAGGTGTTCTGCCCGGGGAGCGGCCAACGCTCCTATTGGTAGTTCGGAGCTATTCTATATATGCTGCTTTAACTTCGGAACTTTGTAAGCGCGATTTAGGTGTCGATGTGTTTCGCTTGTGGCGCGACGACAGCGCCGCCACAGTTGGTTAAATTGTTGACAGAAAAATAGTCTTCCGCAGTAGGAATTGTTGAAGCGATTGCTTAGTTAATTGACTTTAAAAAAATAATTGTAAAGACTAATTATCTGAGACAAATAGTCCAATAAGTTTAATTTTACATACCTCACAGAATACCAGCGTGAAGTAGAGGTTTGAGTGCAGGTGGCCGAAGGCCCAATCCGCCCCCCCCCCCCCCATCAACATGGTAGTGGAATTAAATAAAAGACTACCCCAGGAGGGTACCAGCACCCCTGGAGAATCCCTCGCTGAGCATCCACGACCAAACTACTCCACTCCTGGGCGTGGGTGCTCAGGCTGCCCCGCGTAATCTGGGGGGGCGAAATTCCGCTCAAGACGAAATCTGCTCGGGGCAAGCGGAGCAAGAAGACAAAGGCAACCCCTGCCACGCTTACCGTGGATTTCTGCAATATCAGGGGACTTCATTCAAACCTTAACGCCGTCCACTACCATCTGGAGATAGCTAAGCCGGCCTTGCTCTTTCTAACCGAGACACAGGTGTCCTGTCCGGCTGATACTTCTTATCTCTCCTACCCGGGTTACAAATTAGAACACTCGTTTGTGCCCCGGGCTGGAGTTTGCGTGTATGTCAGAGAGGACATCTGTTTTCGAGGCCTCGGCAGTCTTGAAGGTACGGACCTGTCCATCCTATGGCTGCGCGTAGACAGCGACGACCATCCCCGCGTCTACGTGTGCCTCTATAGGTCCCATAGCGGTAATGCCGACACAGACCGACTCATCGACCACGTCCAAATGGCTGCAGACTCCGTGCTACAACAGGTCCCATCCGCAGAGATCGTGATATTCGGTGATTTCAACGCCCACCACGCTGAATGGCTTGGTTCTCGTTTAACCAATCATGCGGGTAGATCTGTCTATGACTTTGCTTTGGCATATGGTCTAACACAACTGGTTACTTCGCCTACGCGGATCGCAGATGTGGAAGACCATGTACCTTCCCTGTTGGACCTTCTGCTGACCTCTCATCCGGACGGATATCATGTCTCCGTCGATGCCCCTCTGGGCTCTTCGGACCATTGTCTGATCCGGAGTACGGTGCCACTCACGCTCCAATCGCAGTTGCGATCTACAGCTTGCCGCCGTGTTTGGCATTACAGGTCGGCGGATTGGGACGGGATGGGGTCTTTTTTTGCATCCTACCCTTGGGGGCGGGTTTGCTTCTCGCCTGAAGATCCCAGCGTTGTTGCCGATTCTGTTGCTGATGTGGTACTTCAGCGTATGGAACTTTTTATTCCATCCTCTGTGGTGCCCATCGGAGGCAGATCCCAGCCATGGTTTGGTCGCTCCTGTAAAATAGCATCACGCTATAAACAGGAGTGCTACCAGGCCTGGGCTGACGCATAAAACGTCTCGGGATGTAAACACCAGCGCACTTAAAAAGAAGTATAATTTCACACACATCACACATCGTCAGAATTGGCGAGAAACTAGTTCGCCTTCCTTCGGGAACGCGTGCATTCTGGTCTCTCGCTAAGGCTGTCCAAGGGAACTTCTGTCAGCCATCTCTTCCATCTCTGCAGAGGGAGGACGACTCACTGGCCCATGCCGCAAAGGAGAAAGCCGATCTGTTGAGCTCTCTTTTTGCGTCCAACTCGACTCTAAATGACGGGGGAACACACCGCCGACCATCCTGCGATGTGAGTGCTCCATGCCGGATGTGCAATTTACACAGCGCTCGGTCCGCTAAGCACTCTTCTCCCTGGACGTCAGCAAGTCGAGGTGGGCCCGATGGAGTCCCTCCCATTGTGCTGAAGACGTGTGCTCCGGAGTTGGCACCGGTTTTAACGCGTCTTTTCCTGTACTCCTACTCCCAAGGCGTAGTCCCGAACTCATGGAAGACAGCTTTGGTGCACCCGATCCCTAAAACAGGCGACCGCTCAGACCCGTCCAACTACAGGCCTATCACCATCACCTTCTTGTTCTCCAAAATAATGGAAGCCGTTATAAACTGCCAGCTCATGAGGTACCTTGAGGATCACCAGCTGATTAGTGTCCGCCAGCACGGTTTTCGTCGGGGTCGATCAGCTGGTGATCTTCTAGTCTACTTAACTCTTAGATGGGCGGAGGCAGTAGAGTCCAAGGGGGAGGCATTAGCCGTTAGTTTGGACGTAGCGAAGGCCTTTGATCGGGTCTGGCACAAAGCGCTTCTTTCGAAGCTTCCTTCCTATGGGCTTCCCGAGAAATTGTGCAAATGGATCACCAGTTTCCTTGCTGATCGGAGCATCAAGGTCGTAGTAGACGGTGCATGCTCTGATCTTAAGCCTATCAACGCTGGTGTTCCACAAGGCTGCGTGCTATCACCAACGCTGTTTCTCCTGCATATCAATGATATGTTGCTAACTGGTAGCATTCATTGCTATGCAGACGACAGCACTGGTGATGCCTTATATATCGGCCGTGCCAATATTTCTCGTGAAAACGTCGCCGAGTACCGGGACAAACTTGTGTCTGAAGTCGAGTCTTTGCTTAACAAAGTCTCGAATTGGGGCCGATTAAATCTAGTCCAGTTCAATCCTCAGAAGACACAAGTTTGCGCGTTTACCGCTAAAAAGAACCCCTTTGTCGTATCTCCTCAGTTTCAACGCACTCCCCTTACTGCCTCAGCCAGTATCGGAATCCTTGGCGTCGACATATCGAATTGTGTGCAGTTTCGTGGTCACTTGGAAGATAAGGCCAAATTGGCCTCTAAAAAGCTTGGCGTGCTCAGCAGACCGAGACAGTATTTCATGCCGGCACATCGCTTGCAACTTTACAAAGTGCAAGTTCGGCCTCACATGGAATACTGTTCTCATCTCTGGGCCGGGGCACCCCAGTGCCAGCTCCTTCCACTTGACCGCATCCAGCGCAGAGCAGTTCGAATCGTCGATGACCGAGTTCTTTCTGATCGGCTCGATACACTGGCACTGCGTAGAGATGTTGCATCTCTTTGCGTATTTTATCGCATCTATCACGGGGAGTGCTCTGAGGAATTGTTCGGACTAATTCCAGCCGCTCAATTTCACCATCGCACATCGCGACAAAATTCGCGTTACCATCCATACCATTTGGTTGATTGGCGGTCCACTACTGTGCTATTTAGAATAAGTTTTCTCCCTCGCACGACTTCCTTGTGGAGTCAATTACCACCAGCGAATTTTCCGGACCGATACGACTTAGGAACCTTCAAGAAAAGAGCTTTCTAAAAGGTCGGCAACGCATCTGCAATTCCCCTGGTGTTGCGGTTGTTCATGGGCGACGGTAGTCACTTACCATCAGGTGAGCCGCATGCTCGTTTGCCCCCTATTCCATAAAAATAAAAAAATTTGAAGAAGAGATTAGTCGACGTATCTATCTTGGCTGGGCAAGATCTAGAGAAAACGACATATATCCGCGTCACCTATACGTCTTAACCTGAAAATAAGAGTATAAATGCAGTGCGTGTTGCAAACAGTATTGTGTTGAAAGGTTCTAGAGTGGCAACCTCATACTGGCAAGCAGAGTGTAACACGGCCTCGCACAGGTTGAATCGATGACCTGGTAAGGTCAAAAAGGGTCAAAGGTTCAGGAAGTCGATGAATGCAGGCGACTCAGGACAGGGAAGAAGGTCTGTAATTTTTAATGATCAATTACAGAATGCGTATGGTGATGGGGTTCATTAGATTATCTTTGATGCGTTATTGAGTAAAGATATTGAACAGGGTTTGATAAAAGATCAAGGAGATTGTTAAGAGAACTTAATTTTGTATCGCGAGCAACCCGACGACCAACGAGTTTCTATTTGGGTTAAACTCCACTTATTTCCAAATTGAGAACTTAATTTTGTATCGCGAGCAACCCGACGACCAACGAGTTTCTATTTGGGTAAAACTCCACTTATTTCCAAATTTCGAAAAAATTTTTCAACCATAATGCTTTGTAACTCATGTACTAATATATAATGAACCTCCAAGACATGAAAAACGAACTCTAACAAAGTAAAATACATAAAGTACATTTTTCTAAATGTGCCAAAACCATAACGGGGTATGGCATATTCAATGAGAAAAGAACCAATAAATTTGGTTTAAAATCGAAAACCATACCACGTAACATAAAAAAACGTCTTTAGAACCTCTTCCATTTTGACTTTTAGTGATCAAATGCATTCCCATACCTATACCCGTGTATATACATAATTTAAATGATTTCTTTCTATACATAAATTAAATGACTTCCTTTGTTTTGTCAGTATTTTTTCCTACTTCTGTTTTTTTTTCAAGGATACATTTCAAAATCGAAGCGACAAGCGGAATTATCGTACGTACGTAAGTGGTTATTGCAGGTCCGTGGACACCTGCGATCCTTTTCAAAATAAAAAGGATACAGATGCGTTGTCACCTCTAAACTCCAAGATAATATAATTGTAGGGGCTCTCCTGAAGGAAGGATATACTCAAGGATATATACTCCGGAAGATATACCTTCATTCCAGAATACAACAGTGCACGCACTGATATTTTGCGGCAGAAATAAGAAAAAAAAACGTGTGGTACCTACCCCGACGGATTCCTAGGCAAATAAGGTGTCCTACTACCTACTTTTTATCGATCATAGGATCAACAACACATTATAATGTTTAGAATATATTAATTTTTTTTTCTTGACTGCCTGACTGCAAGGACAAGGCTTTTCATACGAATCCGGGTATGTGTTTGAAATTCTAAATTATTAATTAAAGCATTTAAAAAGTATAGATGAATTATAAGGAATATTATATCATCTATTAAAATTCATTCATTCTTATCTATCCATAATTTGTATGTATAAATTCAAAACGGCGTCCTTAAAAGACAAAATGGCAATGAAGACAAAAAAATGCATACCATATTGAGTGATATAACGCTTAATAGGCTATTCAAAATCAAAATGATGTCTCCCAAATGATTTCACAGTCATATGCTCCTTATAAAAACAACCTGTAAGTTTTGTAAGTAGGATCTCTTAATATTCCTTGTTTATATTGCTGCAAATCACTGCGGTAGAGTTCTTTGATCTTACTAATAATTTACTTGATAAAGATTAATTTGCTATAGTGAAAACGTCAGTCGAGAGTTCTTTATTATAGCTATTAAGTGTGCGGCATATGACCGAGTTCTTGGCATAATTTGAGTAGCTCGAAGGAACAAGAGATAACGAGGTATGTCCAGTACGCTTGGGGTGCTCGTAGTTTATGGATTTTCATCAGTTGGTTAACAGAGCCCAATCCGTTATTGGAATTGTTAGAATTAGTATTCTATCAAAATACCTACTAACTGTTAAATTATTTTTTTTTAACATTTCATCAAATACTATCGGAACTATTACAAAAATATTTAAACTAAGTGATCTTATTAATAATTTAAGAAAAATTAATAAATGAGCGAATAAAAAATTTGCTGCCGACTCATAATGATATGATATACTGACTTACTGACTTGAGTAGTATTTTAATATTTAAAAAAAATACCTAACTGCCTATTAATGTTAATTGAAAATTAAAACAAAGTTTCAAACTTAAATAAAACTAATTTTACGGATTTTATCGCATATATTAACTTATTTTATATTCCCGACGTTTCGAGCAATTTAAAGCACCCATGATCACGTGGGGGACTGAGGTGTATGCCGTCCCAATATCATAGTTAACCACGGCTACCTCCAGATTAAAAAAATATTAATTTTTGTTCCGATCTACACAGTATGAACTTACAGTATCTTGAAGTCTTGCAGTTGTATGCTTGGGTTGGGATTTAATTTTATTGATTATGGTATCACAAGCAGATGGTAGCACCCAGCCATCTTCTCTATTGAAATAAGGATGTCTTTGATTTCAATAGACTCGCGAATCATTCTTGCATTCTTGTGTTCTTTAGCGAGGATTTGTGGTCTATCAAATCTAATGTAGTAACAGGGGATCTTGTACGTGTTCACAAACTGCAGATTTCCCGGAGCGTCGATTCTTCACATCAGCTATGTGTTCTTTAACGCGGGTTTTTATGGATCTTTTAGTTTGTCCTATATAAGAGAGACCAAATTCACAATAAAGCTTGTACAAATATAAAATAAGTTAATATACGCGATAAAATCCATAAAATTAGTTTTATTTAAATGTGTAGTATTCGCGTAAATATAAGAAATCATTAAAGTTTCAATCGTTCTGCAAAATGTTAACAAATCTGTAAATAAAACAAAATGTAAATCAACAATATCCATAAAGGGCATTAAATTTTAGGAGAGCTTTGAAAATACTAAATGAGAAACTAAAATACTGAGTGAGCAACGTATTTTTAAAGATGCTAACCTACTGGAAGCCGCGTACATTTATATAATGTGTTTTTTTAAATATTAGACTTGTGCGTATGTACCTATACATATTACAATGCTTAACAAAATATTTCTTCGTGAGATTTCACTTTATTAATTTCCTTTCCTTACTTTACGTAAAATGCAGCTCTATTTAAATAAGAGCTTAACCAAACGTTGAATATAATACGAAATATGTAAGTTACTCAAACGATTTCTCATATTTACGCGAACACTACTCATTGAATAAAACTATTATTTACGGATTTTGTCGCGTTTAATCTACTATTTTAATTCCCGACTTTTCCGGGTCCGTAAAAATCCGCAAAAAAAAGTTTTATTCAAAGTTACTCAAACATTAATAAGGTCGCTCAAACGATATAATGCTGGTCGTTTTAAATAAAGTTAGTATTATCGGTCACTGTTTTCCAACTTTGCAGTCACTCACAGTCAGTCGCTCTCTTAGTTTTGAAAACTTAAATTTGAATTTAGACCACTTACAGTATTGTAAAATAATATTGGCCATAACATTCAATTAATTTTAAAAACATCGGTGAAATATTAACAAAACATAATATTACTAATGCCAAATAACATTATTAATGGTAGAAAATAATTACTGTAATACTCATTATGTAAGCGACAATCTATCAACGTAAGTCTGATCGTAGGTCTATTCATTACAACGGAGCCCCATGTTACTTTGTGACGTACTGTCCCAAAGGTGTCATGTACCGAACGCGATTGAATTAGCAACAGAACAGATTAATCACGAAGTAATAAAATAGTGTTAAATATATATAATAAAATAGTGTGTTAGGCGTCAGTAGCCTAATGGCAGGGCGCGGACCGCGAACTCGAAAGGTCGTGGGTTCGAATCCGCCATTCGACTACTGTCGTGAACCACTTCTAACACAAGCATTTTAAGCTTACCAGAAGTGGTTAAAAGGGAATATTAGTAAGGTTTTAATAACATTACTAGTATTTAAAAAAAAACAAGTGTTAATAATAATATTTATTTATATATTTAATTTATATTGTAAAAATAGACTTCGCTTTGTGTTAGTGATATCAATAAGCACAAACTTGTGTTATATGAAATGAAAAAAAATAAGTATTTTAATAAACCGTGGCAATTTAACCGACATTATTTTGACACGCGTAGTTTCACGGGTATACTCATGTCTTGGAAAATCAAACGAAAACCGAAAACTTGACACGCAGAATTTATTGGTTTTGTGTATAACAAAAAAACATGAGCGCTCGAAACTCGTTAAAATTAAACAAATTCTTAAAATACTTGAATGATATAATGCAAATGAATTAATGATTATCTTTATTATAATGCCGAAGAACCTTAGCATAGGGTAATCTATTTTCGTTCTGTTTCCAGACAACTAAAAATGCTTTAGCAATGTAAGTTATAAATGTAACTATAGTATGATGTGCACTGGAACCGCATTCCTCGTCAAAACTGTTCTTTTTTTTCCATCCCATAGATCTGGTTCTTATTTCTATTCCTTATTTATTGTTGTGCGGTTAGGTTTTGAAGTCGATAAAGCCTCGCTTTATACGTTCCGATTCATATTAAAAATCGTGTAGGAGGCCACTATTTAGATATACTAGTGGTGGCCTTGTCGCCGAAATTCGAACATAATTCATTAAATTTTTAGGTTAGACTTCATATTCTAACCTGAAAATTTATAGCAACTTGTGTTTAGCATACTATTGAGATATGAACAACCTTTTCTAAAATTTCTCTCTGTGCGGGCTAATATCCAAAACGGCTTAACTGATTTTAATTAACTTTACGAACAGATATACCAGATATATATATAGCAATACCAGAAGTTACCGGTACCGTTGCAGCCTATTAAATTCCACTGCTAAAGATAGGCCTCCCCTTAGATTGCCTCATAGGATATTTGCCATAGCTGCCACGCTTAGGAAGCGGGTAGGTAAACGACGTTTTTATTTTTAGTCATTATTATATGAAGTCAGGGCGGGCCACTAGTTTATATATAACACATATAGCTAGTGTACAAATATATGCTTTCACGAATTACATATACAGAACACCAGGCTGAAATAGCAGCCCAAAGCTGCTGTGTTTCGTATAGTGAGTGTAGAGAACCGGAGAACTCTCTTATCTTAGTACACAGGCTTGACAACGCATCTGCATTTGGATCCTTAATCGAGGATAGACGTAGATGTCTATGATCCACAGTATCCACTTACCATCAGGTGGGCTGTATACTAAAAAAATATAGAGATTGGCATAAAATTTTCATGCAATGTCATTTCAACGGTATTGGTGAATCTGTAAACAAAACTAATAACTATTTTCATTTTAATTGCCTTATGTTAAATATAGACTAAGAAATTAAAAAAAAACACACTTAATATCATTTTTCAACAACAGCAGGTATCTTTTTTAATCAATGGATTTATTATGAATCAGAAGTTCGAAATCTGGGTTTAGTATCGGATAGTCTCATAAATTTTGAACAACATGTTCAAAGCAGTTAATAATTGCTTTTATAGACTAAAAGTTTTGTACTAAATGTAGCCTTGCCTAAAGAAGGCACTAAGAATTACGCTGATTATCTGGTACTTACACGGTTACAAAGCTCAATGCTGATGTTGTATATGGACCTTGTGTCTCATACTAGGTTATCCTTGTTATTCTATCACTCTCTTTGGAAATAATGAAATATAATGTAAATATGTCTACGGATTGATATAATATTGAAATACTAGACGACATTGTAATTTGAAAGTATTTAATCGTATTATCGAAACAATTATCGAAACAAACAACGAAAGAAAAAACAAAAATTTTCAACAGTGGTAGAGCCACGCGGCAGCTTCTGCTGTCGCACGGATGGGCCGGCTCAAACCGGGGTGGTACCAAGACCTCACAGAATACCAGCGTGAAGTAGAGGTTTACCTCTGCGTTTCGCTTGGTGAGTGCAGGTGGCCGGAGGCCCTTTTTACTGGAAATGAGGCATTCCATCTTAGTCCTCACGGGTGACAACGCATCTGCAGTTTGATTCGCAAACGAGGATAGATGTAGATGTCTATGGGCCCCAGCAACCACTTACCATCAGGTGGACTGTGTGCTCGTTTGTCACCCTTATCCTATAAAAAAAAATATAACTGTAGCGCGAGTGGGCCAGACCAGAGCAGGAGTACACTCACACAGGATACCGGCGTAAGTTAGCAACAAAATGCTGGTTTGTTTAGTGAGTAAAGGAACACCGGAGATACTTTTAACTGCTGCTTATTAGGCATTCCAACTGAATTCATACGGGTGACAACGCATCTGTATTTCAATTTCTTATCAATGATACATGAAAACTGCTATGGGCTATAGTATTGATGTTTACTTACCGTCAGGTGTTTACCACATACCCTTACTTCTATAAAAATGCACAAAGATACGATAAAAATTAGTTATTTAGACAACGAACTTTTAAATTGTAGTTAGGTTAAACAAAAATTCCTATCGTAATTTTTATTGAGACATACTCTATACTCAACATAAAACAATGGCTTACTAGCCCAGTAAAACGTAATCATACTAATGCTTCCTATTTTAAAGGTTGTCTCCTACTCGGTGGTCTTTTCAAAGTGACATTTAATAACTTATCTGAAACAAGGATCTTCCCATATCATAAATATTATTTTCTACGTTTTTGTACTTCTTGACTCGCATTCTTAACTAAAATTTATGGCTTCTATTTTGTCTCAGTAATTTATTTATTGCGTATTGTTACTTTTTACACAATATTTTGGATCAGAATAAAATAGGAGCTTTCTTCATATCTTTATATATTATATTTTAATTTATATAGTTAAAGTTTTGATGCCAAAAACCTGCAAATTTTACCATGTCATTATGACTTGACTACAGGATAGACGGGTACGTGGCGCAGTGACTTAGCATTGAGTAACTTGTTCCGTGCGAGATTCGAACCCGCTTATTTATTAGCAATGAGTTGCAATGCTGGGGACCGCGGGTTGGAATTCCGCACGGAACAAATATTTGTATGACCTACAAATAATTTTTCCGGGTCTGGATCCTTGTGAATATCCTTGTAAAATTTATGTGAGTAAACTGCCCCCATAATACAGGAGAAAATCCTAGTGTGGAAGCAAAGTATAAAAAAGAAGAAATTGTGAATTTTATGTATTTAAACTGCCTCTACGATACAAGAGAAAATCCTGGTGTATTTAAGTAGAAGTTAAAGGGAATGATTTCTTATTTACGTGAATATAAAAAATGAAATATACCTAACTTAAATTTAAACAAGTAAGGCCCGCGGTCTCATAGAATACCAGCGTAAATAGTAGCTAAATGCTGCTGTGTTTCATATGGTGAAAGAAAAAAACCTGAGACACTTTTTACTGTAAATAAGGCATTTCACCATAGTTCTCAAGGGTGACGACACATCTTCATTTTGATTTGTAACGCAGGATAGATTTAAATGGGCCACAATATCCACTTACCATCAGGTGGACTGTGTGTTCGTTTGTTACTCTTATTCTTTAAAAAATCTTCAATTCTCGACGTTTCGAGCGCTTTACAGGAGACATTGAGGTGGCAGACATCAGGACATGTCATAGTTTTTACTTAATAGTTAGTGGTCATAGTTAACGAAGGCTACTTTAAACTTTTAAATTTTCGTCCTTGGTTCGATTAACGCAGAACCAACTTACAGCATCTTGAAATCTTGTAGTAGTTTGCTTGCGCTTGAATTTTTGAAACATATTCAGGAGCGCCATAACTTGATGAAACAGGACTTGATAGAGCTCTATCCTCGTAAAAGAAAACCGATTCTAACCCAGGATGATTAACAGATAAATGCATAATACATAAATATCCTTCGTTCTTTATTTCTAATAAGGATGAGTGCTGTAAAGCGTCCGAAAAGTTAAAAACCAACAAGTTAAAATTAAGCGCGATAGAATCCGTAAAATTAAATATTAACAACCATTTAACCGAGTTTATGATGTGAAATCCGCCAATTCACACTAATTAACCCTTTATAATAAACTAATTAATAATTAACCCTTTATAATAAAATAAAATATTAACCCTTAAATAACAAGAGTTAAAATATAAAGTAAATATATAATTGTAAAACTTTCTTGCTATTTTTCCTATGCATAATATATATATATATATATATATATATATATATATATATATATATATATATATATATATATATATATATATATATATATATCATATAAATAAAAACACACCTACACACATACATGACATTGTCACATCGTGGACACACAACTTGTTGCAATATGTAATATAATTGCAAAGCTTTGTAAGTTCGCTAGCGTTTATTTTGAAAGTGGCGTAGCATTCTGTTTTGTTTGTATTTGTCTTATGCCGCCATCTTATTCCTTCGAGCATATTTTGATTTTAGGTAGCAAAGTATCTTGAATTAGTATCTAGTTTCATTACAAAACAAAAGCTATTATTTACGTGACCTGAAAAGAAAGCCAACTTTTTCTTAAGGTTTATTGTCTTTTAGAAATCGGTTTTCTTTTAACATTTCATTGAAACTCTAATATTTTGACTTTTTTCAGTGAAATAATTTATACCAAAGGCCCAATGTCATCTAAACAGTTAAATTAAAAACTTCATACCCCTTTTTCCATTCTTAGGGTTGGATTATTTTAATAATTTATATGGAACCCCGTCCTCAAGAATAACCTATTTAATTATTATACGTGGTAGAACTACGCTGCAGCTATATTAGTTGTAGCAAGAATGGGTCGGCTCGACCGGGGTAGTACCACGCTTTCACGGAATACCAGCGTAAAATAGCAGCTTAATGCTGCCGTGTTTCTTATGGTGATTGTAGAGAACCGGAGAAACATTTTACTAGAAACGAGGCATTCCATCTTACTCCTCAAGGGTGACAACACATCTGCATTTTGATTCGTAATCGAGGAAAGTTGTAGATATCTATAGGCCACAGCAACCACTTACCATCAAGTGAACTGTGTGCTCGTTTATCACACTTATGATATAAAAAATATTAAAAATAATCATTAATATCGGTTTACAATTAACGAAGATATCGTTCGCATTACTAATTTACA
Source organism: Parnassius glacialis (assembly GCA_033319125.1). Lineage (NCBI taxonomy): Eukaryota > Metazoa > Arthropoda > Insecta > Lepidoptera > Papilionidae > Parnassius > Parnassius glacialis. Next base: position 21,108,930 of record JAVANC010000009.1, read on the forward strand.
ATTTTATATGTTGTAAAATTAAATATGAGGACATTTAGAATATGCATGTACCCTGTACATGCATAAATGGTAGCTAGCAATCACCTCATTCCCAGGGGTTATTATCAAACATGTACTCTTTAGTTTATACTATAATAACCCTTATTAAGTAATAAGACATTTAAACTTTTTGATAGATATGTCGTGCATATTTTCTAGTATTTTATCGTAAAAGAGTTTATTATTGCCCCACTAATGAATTAGTAACACGTTGGGGTCTATTTTTAAAATACTATTTTATTTTTGTAAACATACAGTAAATTTTCATAATATACTAAAATGCCACTGTTAATATTATAATTATTATTTTAAATTTTTCTCTAAGAGACCTCTCTGGACGTAGGTTATAACTTATAAATAACTGTTATTATAGCTTTCTTCTGCAAAGCAAACATAGTTTCAATGTCAGTCGCTTTATCTCATAGCAAGAGAGTGAAATGTGTTTTGATATTTCAGGTTTCATCATCATCATTAAAATATCCCTTCACAAATACACTGCAGAGCATAGACCTCTACCTAGGAATGCCACAGAGCACAGTCCTGGGCAACCAGCAACAATCGACTTTCCGCATCCCTTAACAGGCCATCACTCCATCTAATGAAGGGAACACTTTGCTTAGGTACCGTTACCTGCCTATCGAGAACCTGTCTTCCCTATTTTGGTTGAATCGGTTCTTCAAACTATATGGCCAGCCCATTGCCACTTCAGCTTACTGATCCGATAGGCTATAACGGTTACTGTAGATCTACTGCAGATATCCTCAATTCAAAGTCTATCACGCAGAGAAACTCAGTGTATAGCTCTCCTCATAGGTACACGTCTCAGATCTTTACGTCATCACTGGCAATTATATATTATTTTCATTTTATTTCAGATTTCCTACAACATAACTATTATAGAGCCAATTTAATAGATCACATTTGACACTTCATCAAAATTCAACAACGTAACCTTGTAACGGTGGACATAAAATATTATTTATTGTTGCGAGGTTAGAACTGCATAATTGCTTAACTTTTTTCAATTATAATTACATATTTATTGTAATAGTGACAAAAGAAGGTAATTTTACGATTTACTTTCACTAATAAACCATATAAATATAATACCTAAACAATTTCTGTTCTAAACAGAACTGAACGTCGTTACAATTTTGCGTCAATGAACCCTTTTTCTTTTTAAACACTAGGGATGTTACCTAAAAAGATGTTGCTAAGAAGATTCGAATAAAGTGATTATGTATATTATTATATATTATATTATTAAGTATACATATACTTGTGAAGGAATATTTCACCATAAATGAATAACCACATTGTGACGATACATTATAAATATTACTTTAACATATTATTCTTATAATTAACTAAAAAAAATACAAAAATAACTAAATATAAAAATCATTGAAGTTAGGTATAATTTGCCTGTCGATGACGCCATGTCATGTCGCCATTACATGTCTTTTGTCGTCGTGTGAAGTGACTGTGCGTTTATGGTGTGGTCTCTGTTATTTTCTTCTGGCCCGGCTTTTTATTGGACTGATCTTATTCTGACGTTTACCTGGCAAAAAGTTGGACAACAACTTTTACAATTATTACATAAACAAGAACAACAGTCTTGTTTTACCATGTCAAAACGAGGAAAAACGCTAAATAGTTAATTTCGCGAACTAGTGGTGAAATTGTACAATTATTTTGAACGTGAATCAGTTAATGATGCGCCTCATTTACCATTGACACAACCGAGAAAACGTGTTGCCGATGCATTGGGAATAGGGAAGAGGACGGTCACTCAAATTCTTAAAGAGAAATTCGGGCAATCAGACTCAGAAGACAATACTTTACGTACACCGAAAAAAAAAAGAAAGAGGGACTAGAAAATTGTTGGCGTTGATAATGTTAATGCTGCTGCAATTCGCAACCACATTTATGGATATTACTCGAGAAAAGAATATTATACTAGGAAAAATCTATTGAGTTCGTTAAAAGAGGTAGACTTATTTTTGGCGGTAAATTGTCATTATCTAAGGTTTTAAAATCAATTGGAAATTTAGTTTTATAAAATCTAACAAGAGGAAAATCCTGCTGGAACGCTACGATATTATTTTAAAGAGAGTAACATGCTTACGTCAAGTAAATAAAATAAAAGATTGGGACAGTGTCGTTTTTATTGACTAAACATAGTTGTATGTAAAACATATGGTTTCGCGGACTTAGACCGATGACAAAGCGGTCTCCATCTCAAAAATTCGATCGGAAATAGGAGCCCGCCTTATTATATGTCAGGCGGGCTCAGCTTCTCAAGGTTTTATACCAGACTGCCTCCTCACATTCGAATCTAAATTTACAAGGGATTACCATGAGGAAATGAACTTTGAGATTTTTAAAGTGGTTTGAGAAGCTGCTAGTCAACTTGGAAACTCCATCGAAAATTATTATAGACAAAGCACCGTATCATTCTGTACAAGTTGTTAAACCACTAACTCAAGCAAATAAAAGCAAGAAAATGTCTCGTGGCTGCTAAGAAATGGTTTGGAAGCAAATCCAACTTTATAAAAAGTTGAGTCGTTAAATCTGGTAAAAGCAAGTAAACCGTCCAAACCCCGCTATGTAATCGATGAACTAGCCCTAGAGTATGATCACGAAGTTATTCGATTGCCTCCCTACCATTGCCAGTATAACGCTATCGAGTTTATTTGGGCACAAATAAAGGGTCATGCAGGGCGAAACAATACTGAACCACCCTTCGGTACTGTTAAAATGCTGACTCTGCTACAAACTGCCTGTGCAGAAGTCAGTACAGAAGACTGGAGAAAGGTCGTGGAGAAAACAAAGGAAATAATTTTACTAGATTTTGAAGGAGACGAGTATATAGGCAATATTATTGAAATTGAATTAATAATATCTCTGAGTGCTGATACCAGTGATTAAGATGACAATACCAGTTACAGATCTGATTATTAATTATTATTATTAATAGCCATTTATTTCTCAATTTTCATACAAAAGTCAACGTTAGTGAAATAATTTACAATTTACAATATTATTATGATTCATGCAATTTTGTTTCCTTTACTAAATGTCATGTTATCAGTGTTAATTTCAAATAAATATGTTCACAAAATTAACTTTTGATTATAAAGAACGTTTCAGTAAATAAACCATTTTATATTTAGGTAAATGTCAATTTTGTCTAACATTTCTGATAGTTCAACTGAATAAATGCTATTTTTTGTTAAGTTTTGTACTTGTCTTATTTTGTTCTTTAAATTTACGATAGAACATAATAATGGGACAGGAATTCGACTGCTATTTTTTTTTATAAAACTACGGTACCCATTCAGTTATAATGAAAAGGTACTTATAGATACTGTAATTTTACTCACATATGTTTGAAGTTCGTATCGATTCATTCACTTTAGTCGATATTTTTTAGCAGGTCACCAAAGTTGACAAGTGTCAAATATGATCTATTAAATTGGCCTTACTTTAGTTTGTTTTTATGGAAGTTTAAAACCATTGCCATTAACAATTAAAAAGCGATTTAAAAATAAAATTTTTACGTCACTTCTTTATTCAATCAATTATAATTCTATCACTCGAACTACTTGCGAAACTCGATTGCCTTGACAATATATAAATAACCGCATCAATCAATGTTCTTCTGATCTAGGGTAATTATACGTAAATGCAAAAACTGAGCTATCATTGAAATTCGTTTATAATTACTTTCAAGCTTCAATTTAAAATTTAAAAGAAAATAATTTCATTTATAAATAGAATAGAATAGAATAGAATAATTTTTTATTCAATATTGATTATTACATAATTCTTATTGAAAGTCATTTTTTTATTTACCACTGGTTCGGAAAATACCTCTGTCCTGGGAAGAACCAGCAAGAAACCCAGCGGGATTTTTTTTCCAAACATCACTTAACAATAATTTCGTTTATACAATTTTAAATGATTTTTCATAGAACCAGCATGGTAGCAATCACCTTATTCCCAGGGGTTATTTTCATTCATGTATTCCTTGATATTATAATAACCCTTTTTGTACAGTTTCTCTTTAATAAAACTTTTAAACTTGTTTATTGACAAACTTTGAATATGTTCTGGGATTTTGTTGTAAAAGCGTATACAATGCCCCATAAATGAATTACTGATTCTGTGGAGTCTAGTAACTGGTATTACAAGCTTATGTTTGTTCCTAGTGTTTAATGTATGCACATCCTTATTCTTATTAAAGCTATTTATGTTTTTATGTACATACATTACATTTTCATAAATATATTGCGATGCCAAAGTTAATATATTTATTTCTTTAAATTTTTGTCTGAGGGACTCTACAATTTACATTATAAATCGCCCGAACGGCTCTCTTTTGCAAAACAAAAAAAAAATGTATGGTTTGTTTTGTCATTCATAGCTGCGTACAGACAGCATCCTTTGCTGTGGAATAATTTGCTGTCATTTGATTTTTCATCCTTTAATAATATACATACGTGTATTCAAGCCAAGAGTGAACAAACGTTTGTTATGCTACGTCAGCGTACTTTACCGTGTTTGGCTGCGTCACCACTTATCATCAGGTGGCACAGTTGTCAAGCACTGGCATATAACAGTTGAAAAACGTATTGCTTTTAGTAAGTAGTTATTCTTTAAAATGAGGCTCCAGCAACATCAACAGCAACAAATAAACAACAGCTATACTTGGTGGCACGGACGTAAAATAAGGAAATAATGTTAAATTAGAAATAATGTGAAGCACACCAGGTCCTACAAAATTTTGTTCATTCCCGAGATGCATGCACACAATACAACACACTATACAAAATAACAATTTGTATAGTGTCGCATGCAGCGCGCATCGGTGTTATAGCGGACAGCGCTGCAGACAAGCACCAATTGTCGAACCTTGAATTGTATGTTGAATGTATCAAATAAAACTTTAGGGCCTAGGGTGGGCTTCTTTACATCCGTGCTTGGCTGGACTCCATTTCTGCCTTTGAATTCGTCTGTACTGTACGTCTTCATATGTACCACCCACTTACCTATTTCTGGTGCCAAGTTATACTCCGTGCGATGCTGTTTCCGATCTGAAGGATATAAAGAGCCAGTATGATTAATAAACGAACTTACCTAAAGTGAAGTTCTATCATAATTATACAAGGTGATTCGTCCATCCAAATTCCATCCAGTGTCCATCGTGGTAAGTACCATTACAAGCCATACAAGAGGATAAAGATTACGTCTTCATTAAATAATACAATGTACTCAACATTGTATTATTTTATGATTTCATTAGTTACGGACGAAACTTGCAACCGTTAACTAATCATCGTTATTATATTCTTACTATAAAGGTTGTGAAAATACCACCTTACCACAGGCACCGTCTAACTAATCAGCATTCACCCTGGAGATACTGGTGCGGGATGTAGCGGCGTGTCGCATACTATGTGCTGTAAATATGGGCATATCACAACCCAAATATTTTAGTGTACCTCTGATCCAACGATTTAGCACTTGCGTAGAGGCTGGCCGGTGTGGTTTCTTAAATGTCAAGAATAAGTCAATATATTGACAAAACTGGGAGATTTTTTCAAATATGTATTTATGAGTTTGAGCTGGACAAATTACGGATTTTTCATCGAAGTTATGACTGTTGTGGGCCAATTTGTTTAAACACAACAGATATTAATTAAATAATAATTTTATCGATATTAATATTTATTATTATAATAGCGACCCGCTCCGATTACGCACGGGTATTTTTGGATCTCGATGACAGCGCCACCTACCGCATCCAAATGGAAATCTAAACCATTTAGGGACCCATTCAAACACACGCTAAAACTTTCATCAAAATCGATCGAGTCGCTCTTGAGTTCTACCGCGACTAACGGACAACAATTAGTTTGTTTTTATATAGAGATATTTACATTGTATATTTTTTTGTTTTGTAATTGTTTGCAAACGTTAATGTTATTTGCAGCTTTTGAGTAATTTAAAATGACTGTAGTCATCATCGTATTTTAGTATGGTGGTGTTTAGCTGTAGATCCTAAAAATCTCGCAATACTATAGTTTTTGAGTATTTCATGACCTAATAGCAAAGAGAATACAAATGTTGTATGTATGAATTAGATGTACTATACTGTGCGTCATTTTCACATTACATATAGTAAGAGAGCCACTAATTTTAGGAATTGAAATCTTAAATTTATTAATTAACTTTTTTGTACAAATCTCCGTTAATTTTCTTTGGTTAGTGACGTCGCATAGCCTTACAGAGCTATCTGTGAACGATACTGCCATGATTTCTGCTGCGGTTGTTCTAAGTATTCCGTCTGCCGGAATGAAATACTCATAAAAAAGGTTGCGGACTATTTGTAAAGTTAATATTTTGTTAAAATAGACAATTAAGGCTGAGTTGGCCACATGATATCATTTTATTTGATTTTAAAGGTGTATACTCAGTTTCAGTATGTTCAGTTTCTTCAAAATGAACTAAACTTACTATATTCTTCATTATCGGATTTTATTTTAAAAGGTGTGTGTTCAGTTTCTTCAAAATGAACGAACTTTACGTTATACTTCATTATCGGATATCATTTATAAGGTGTGTGTTCAGTTTCTTCAAAATGAACGAACCTTACGTTATACTTCATTATCGGATATCATTTATAAGGTGTGTGTTCAGTTTCTTCAAAATGAACGAACCTTACTTTATACTACATTTTCGAACATTATTTGAAAGTTGTGTGTTCAGTTTTTTTTCAAATGAACGTACCTTATTTAATTCTTCATTATCGGATATCATTTATAACGTCTGTGTTCAATGTCTTCAGAATGAACGAACCTTACGTTATACTTCATTATCGGATATTATTTAAGAGGTGTGTGTTCAATTTCTTCAAAATGATCGAACCTTACGTTATACTTCATTATCGGATATCATTTATAACGTCTGTGTTCAATGTCTTCAAAATGAACGAACCTTACGTTATACTTCATTATCAGATATCATTTATAAGGTGTGTGTTCAGTTTCTTCAAAATGAACGAACCTTACGTTATACTTCATTATCGGATATTATTTAAAAGGTGTGTCTTCAATTTCTTCAAAATGAACGAACCTTACTTCATACTTCATTATCCGATATTATTTGAAAGTTATGTGTTCAGTTTCTTAGAAATGAACGAACCTTACTTTAATAAAAACACTATGTTTTAAAGTTCCTATAAACAGATCATCGCTAACTTCTTGTGAGATTATGTTACATTTCCCTTAAAAAAACGAACTCATTTTATTTTATTGAAATATTTCCTACCCTCCAATTGATCCAAGTCCAGCGGCGAATCACTCGGAGGCTTGCTTGATCTTTGCGCTTTCAAGCACGCTGGTAATTTATACTTTAGTTTCTTTATTTTCTATATTTAAGTAGCACTTACTTTTCGGCATAATATCAGCTAATCACTACGTTTCACTGATAGCAAAACACTGAATCATACACAATTCAACACAATATAACAAGTAATAGTTATACGTGGCAATCGGTAATTAAGTAAGCTCCGCTGTAATTCCATCCTCGCCTGGGGCCTTGCCGTTTTTAAGGTGCTGGAGAGCCATTCTAATCTCGCTCAGACTGACGTCCGGGATATCTTCGGAATAGTGTCGAATAAGACTCGCTCTTGGATCGTTACTCACACTTGCGTGTGGCTCCAACGATGACGTGTACAGCTGCCCATAGAACCTCTCAATCTCACTCAAAATCTCAGGTGCCCCGGAAACGATGCTGCGACATTCGGTGTTCAGCTCTGACAGTTGGCAAAGACTTTGGAGCCTTGGTTCCGCTCGATCGCTTCTTCAATACGAGCTTTATTGAAGTTGCGTAAGTCTCGCCGCATGCATTTCGAGATCTGTCTGTTCAGTTGCCTGTATGCTGTCAAATCTGTTGAAGAATGTAGCCTCATCTCCCGTTTAACAGCCATGAGATTAAGAGTGTGATTGGAGAGTTTTTGTGTTCTTCTGCGGTGGGTCTTGCAGAACTTAGCTCCGACCGCATGGACAGTTTCCACGAGCTTGTCATTCATATCATCCACTTCATTGCAGTCTTCTAGGCACTGAAAACGGTTTTGTAACTCGAGCTGAAAGGTTTCGGGACTTTGGATTAGAGCACGAGGGGGACGGAGCGTTGACTTCATCAGACGAGACCTATCCAACTTAACATTTAGGTTCAGTGTGCCTCTAACCATTCGGTGATCGCTGCCGGTTTTCACCCTCGCGATCACTGAGACATCACTGAACAGTTGTCGTCTGGTCGTCATAATGAAGTCAATCTCATTTTTTTTTCGAAACGTCGGGGCTCAACCAGGTCCACTTCCTGTGGGGCCGCTTCTTGAAGAAAGAGTTCATCATAAAGAGTCCCTCTTTCTCCATGAAGTCGAGTCGGCCAGCTGCTGGCCCCTTGGGTTCCGTTGCCCTATTCCAAATTTCCCTACTTTCAGCTCACCGTTCTCTCTTGTGCCTAGTTTTGCATTGAAGTCTCCCATTAACACCGTATATTGGGTTTTGGAGGAATGCATGGCTCTAGAGATATCCTCATACATTTCCTCCACCTCCTCATCGGGGTGTGCCGAGGTTGGTGCGTAAACCTGTATGACCTTCAGCGAATACCGTTTGGTGATTCTGAGTATAAGGTACGCAACCCTCGTCGACACACTCCCGATCTTTACAACGTTGTTAACGAGAGACTTGTGGACGATAAATCCGACACCTCCTTGGGACAGATGGTCGCCCTCCCGGTGAAATTTGGGCGGTGCCGCAGTCCCTTCAGCGGTGCCAAGTTGACTGTCGGTATATCGAGGTGCTGAAGTGTTTGTACAATAGAGCTACGATGGCTATCCGAGTAGAGAACCAGAGTACGAAACCTATCCAATTGCAGAGAGGTGTAAGACAGGGTGACGTTATATCCCCGAAACTCTTCACCGCTGCATTGGAAGACGTTTTCAAGCTTCTGCACTGGAAAGGATACGGAATTAACATCAATGGTGAGTACATTACTCACCTTCGATTTGCCGACGATATAGTCCTCATGGCAGAATCGCTGGAGGAACTAAGCACTATGCTCAATAACCTCAATAGTGTCTCCCAACGGATAGGTCTTAAGATGAACATGGACAAAACAAAGATTATGTTTAATGTCCATGTCACACCTATGCCGGCAGTTGTTGGGAACACTAAGCTCGAAGTTGTTGACGAGTATGTTTACCTGGGACAAATAGTCCGACTAGGTAAGTCCAACTTCGACCGAGAGGTCAATCGACGGATTCAACTCGGCTGGGCAGCGTTCGGGATGCTACGACGCATCTTCTCGTCAGAAATACCTCAAAACCTTAAAACAAAATTGTACAACCAGTGCGTGTTGCCAGTGATGACTTACGGAACTGAGACGTGGTCCTTCACTGCTGGCCGTATGAGGAAGCTCAAGGTCGCTCAGCGAGCTATGGAGAGGGCTATGCTCGGAGTTTCACTGCGTGATAAACTTAGGAATGAGGATATCCGCAGTAGAACCAGAGTAGCCGACATAGCCCAACGGATTAGTAAGCTGAAGTGGCAGTGGGCCGGCCATATAGCTCAAAGAACCGACAACCGATGGAGAAGAAAGGTTCTCGAGTGGCAGCCTCGTACCGGTAGGCGAAGTGTAGGGCGTCCCCCCACAAGATGGAGTGACGACCTGGTAAGACATGCAGGAAGTTGATGGATGCAGGTGGCTCGGGACCGTGCTTTGTGGCATTCCTTGGGGGAGGCCTATGTTCAGCAGTGGACTTGTGAAGGGCTGTAATGATGATGATGATGATATATATAAATTAGATGTACTATACTGTGCGCCATTTTTACGTTACATATAGTAAGAGAACGACTAATTTTAGGAATTGAAATCTTAAATTTATTAATTAAATCTTTTGTACAAAGCTGCGTTAATTTTCTTCGGTTAGTTACGTCGCATAGCCTTACAGAACTATCTGTCAACGATACTGCCATGATTTCTGCTGCGGTTGTTCTAAGTATTCCGTCTGCCGGAATGAAATACTCATAAAAAAGGTTGCGAGAAAGGCGGACTGTTTCTAAAGTTAACATTTTATTAAAATAGACAATGAAGGCTGTGTTAGCCGCATGATATAATTTTATTTGATTTTAAATGTGTACACTCAGTTTCAGTATGTTCAGTTTTTTCAAAATGAACGAAACTTACTATATTCTTCATTATCGGATATTATTTAAAAGGTGTGTGTTCAGTTTCTTCAAAATGAACGAACCTTACTTTATACTACATTTTCGAACATTATTTGAAAGTTGTGTGTTCAGTTTCTTCCAAATGAACGTACTTTATTTAATTCTTCATAGTCGGATATTATTCATAAGGTGTGTGTTCAGTTTCTTAAAAATGAACGAACCTTACTTTATACTACATTTTCGAACATTATTTGAAAGTTGTGTGTTCAGTTTCTTCCAAATGAACGAACCTTATTTAATTATTCATTATCGGATATTATTTAAAAGGTGTGTGTTCAGTTTCTTCAAAATGAACGAACCTTACTTCATACTTCATTATCCGATTATATTTGAAAGTTGTGTGTTCAGTTTCTTTAAACTTAACGAACTTTACTTTATTAAAGACACTATGTTTTAAAGTTCCTATAAACAGATCGTCGCTAACTTCTTTTGAGATTATGTTACATTTCCCTTGAAAAAAAACGAACTTATTTTATTTTATTGAGATATTTTCTGCCTTCCAATTGATCCAAGTCCAGCGGCATATCACTCGGAGGCTTGCTTGATCTTTGCACTTTCAAGTACGCTGGTAATTTATACTTTAGTTTCTTTATTTTCTATATTTAAGTAACACTTACTTTTCGGCATAATATCAGCATACAAAATTCAACACAATATAACAAGTAATAGTTATACGTGGTAGAGCCATGCTGCAGCTATATTAGTAGTATTGTTGCAGCACGAATGAGTCTGCTCGACCGGGGAAGGACCACGCTCTCACAGAATACCAGCGTAAAATAGCAGCTTAAAACTGCTGTGTTTCGTATGGTGAGTGTAGAAAACCGGAGACCCTTTTTACTGGAAAAGAAGCATCCCATCTTAGTCCTCACGGGTGACAACGCATCTGCATTTTGATTTGTAAACGAGGATAGATGTAGATGTATATGGGCCACAGCAACCACTTACCATCAGGTGGACTGTGTGCTCGTTTGTTACCCTATCGTATAAAAAATAGTGGTAAATCTAAAAAATTTGCTGGTCAGGTCAAACTGAAAAGCTACTGGTCAGACCTTGATCTAATTATGGGACTACATGAAGAACACCAGCTTTCAAATAAAAAAAGAATCATCGAAGTCGCTTCACCGAGAAAAAAGTTTGAATTGAGTACCTCTTCCTTTTTTAAGTCCGTTGAAAATAGAAAAAGGTGTTGAGTGGTGAAGCACTAAACTGTGAAATAGCATATCGTGGACAGAATCTATGGCTGGTCCTCGGGAGTGGGGTTCTCCCCACTCTTTGTGATCGGAGCAAGAAGGGGAAAGTAGGGGTGTATAATTTTTAGATTCTCAACTATAGTGCGAGTTGTGAATACTACAATACGACGTGATACTACCTGTTTTTAATAAATTTCAGTTACTAATCTAGAGGACGAAGCACGAAGTATAATCACAGAGTGTGAGACATTCCATTTTAGTTCTCAACGGTAACAACGCAGTTGTAGCGTTCTTTGCTTATAAATGGGTTGCAGATGTGCATTAATTGCAGCAGTAGTCATATACTATTTTTTTTTATAGTATAAGGGTGACAAACGAGCACACAGTCCACCTGATGGTAAGTGCTTGCTGCGGCCCATAGACATCTACATCTATCCTCTATTAGAAATCAAAATGTAGATGCGTTGTCACCCGTGAGGACTAAGATGGAATGCCTCATTTCCAGTAAAAAGGGCCTCCGGCCACCTGCACTCACCAAGCGAAACGCAGAGGTAAACCTCTACTTCACGCTGGTTTTCTGTGAGGTCGTGGTACCACCCCGGTTCGATCCGGCCCATCCGTGCGACAGCAAAAGCTGCTGCCTGGCTCTACCACTGTTAAAACTAACTATCAGCTGTAATGTAAGTGCCTTTGTTACTTCTATTTAAAAAAAGTTAGCGTTATGTTTTTATCTTGATGGCTTTTTAATTATAGGAGAGGGGGCAAACGAGCATGTGGCTCACCTGATGGTAAGTGACTACCGCCGGCCATGAACAACTGCAACACCAGGGAGGGAGTTGCAGATGCGTTTCCGGCCATTATATCTCAGTGACTAAGTGCTAGCCATTAATTATCGAAAGTACGAGTTGCACTCGAGTTCGATTCCGGCTTGCAGCATTAAAATTGTTATTTCTGGGAAATAAATATTTTTAACTAAAGTAAAGTGTAAAGTTCGCTAACAGTTCGCTAACTGGAACCGCGTGGCAGATTAACTGCTCCATAATCTCATAAATGAGAAAAGGTTTTTGCCAAGACGGGACGTGTATAGTCTGTAACTTCATCATTATCATCATTACAGCCCTTCACAAGTCCACTGATGACCATAGGCTTCCCTGCGTCCTGAACCATCTACATCCATTGACTTGCTGAATGTCTTACCAGATCGTCACTCACTTCAAGGGGACGCTCTACCCTTCGTCTACCAGTACGGGGCTGCCACTCGATAACCTATCTCCCCCATCGCTTGTCGGTTCCTCGAGCTATATGGCTGAACCATTGCCACTTTAGCTTACTAGCAAAATTGAACTTCCTTATAATAACCACGTGAAGTACCACGTCTCAGAACTATAAGTCTTCACTGGCAACACGTACTAGCTATATAATCTTGTTTTGAAGTTGTGAGATATACCGAAGAGATTCGCAATATGGCAGGTTTGAAAGATGACCTTATCACAAAAATTTATAAGGGCGTGCTTCGATGGTTTGGGCACGTTGAGAGAATGAGTGAAGACCGAATGGTGAAGAAAATATATAGCGCGAAAGTTAATGTTAAAAGGTGTCGAGGTAGACCGAGACTAACTTTCGAAGACCATGTGAGCAAATTATTCGAAGAGGGGAGGGTCAAGAGTACTCGGATACCTAGACGTGCATGTATGAAGAAGATAATGAATCTGAAAGAAGCGAAAGAGGTATGTAAGGATCGTGACACTTGGCGATCTGTTCTCTCTGGCTACCCCGTCAGGGATTGTGCGTGACGATAAGTAAGTAAGTAAGTGAGATATACCTGACTGATTATACTGATTAGAGCACGAGGGGGACGGAGCATTGACTTATAGACGTCTTAATTCAGTATGCCTCTCACCATTCGGTGATTACTGCCAGTTTTCAAACTCGCAATCACTAAGACATCATTGAATAGTTGTCGTCTCGTCGTCATAATAAATCTCATTTTTGTCGAACCGCGTTGGCCAGGTCCACTTTCAGCGGGGCCGCCTATGGAAGAAAGTTTTCAATATCAATGTTATTACCAGTAAATATATATCCTGCGATGTTTAGTAATTTAAGTTCTAGAATTGTACGATAAGTGTATTAGTCTTGAAAGTGACTACTCACTCTTACTTTTAAGAGTTAATTACTATAGCATTTTGAAAGGAATAACGTCGGTATGATGTTTTTATAATTTCAATCCTTCTTTTATGAAGACTTTTGAATTTACTTAACGTCCTTGAGACAGATGGTCGCCCTCCCTGTGATAGAGTAAGTTGCCGGATTCGAGGATTACCGTGTGTAATATTCCAGCACAACTTATCTATCTCTTGTTCCAACTCTAGAATCTTCTCGTCAGTCCTCAAGGTGCGTGCATTCCTCCAAACCTCTACCAGAAATTCTAAGCACTCCCTGTAACTTCACTTCATATTTTACAGTAGTTTATACAGTAGATTGAATCTTCGAAAATGCAATCTAAATTCCAATTTTAACCATGCGTACTGTAATTAATCCTGATGCGGCACTTTTAAATGCAAATATGTATTTAGACAAAGTAACCAACGTCAACTTCCGTTTACGAATAGTTAAATTTAGTTGCAGAGTAAATTTGCATCCTATTTAATTTGTATCTCTTCTGATTTTGAATTCATTATTATTAGTGTAGACACAGTAATTTGTTTAAAAATATTCATTCGTTTTGAATGTATTTGGTGGGATTTATGTTCTTAAGTTAACAAATATAAAAGTATAAAATATATTTAATTAGTGATATCTTTATAAAAATTGCCGTCTTCATAAATTTTGTACGAATTAAATCCAGATTATAAGTATTTTTACAATATTTTTATTTTATATTTGTATTCAACTTTTGAAGCACTTTCTGACAGTAGATTGAACCGAAATTTGGCAAATTTATGTCATTACAATGATATATATTATATAATGAAATATAATTATATATATAATATTATATCATGGAGCTAATTTAGTGATGAAACCGGATCCTTAGCGACGCCTGAAAGCTTGTTTTAAAATAGATTTTTTATTGCATTAAGACTATTCTTCTTTTCTTATTGTAATAAAAATTTGTATTCACAGCCTATATTCAGAGACTGCACAAGTTTTTAAAATGTTTATTTAATTTCTTAGTCATGTAGGCTTGCTATCATTATTTATTTTTCGTTCACAGCCGAGCTCGTAGTAAATCAGCACTTATAATTGCAATTAAATATTTCATTTGTGTCTGTGGGAATCGCACTCGGTTTGCTCAAGTAATATAAAATTTCAAAGCGAGTGCTTATGAAATGCCATGCTTTTTTTAATAAAAAATTTTAATCAACTGCTGAAAATTGAAGTAAAAGCGTAAAAGCAGCATTTAAGCAATATTAATGTGGGACGACGCTGATAGAGCGGTGATCTATACAAGAACAAATCTGGAGGCGTTCTTTAGAAGACGAGGTTAGTTTCCAGGGGAAGCTGCAGCCTAATTTAGTAATTAACCAAAATCTAATTTAATAATAAGATAAAATAACAATCTACATACACCCTCTCTGGCCTTTCCTATTTTTTTCTTATTTTCAAAAAGAGGTTACTACACTATGATTTTTTATTAGAACTTGAGTTTAGTGAACTATTGAATATATAAAGCCGTAGTAGGTCAGGGAAGAAGCGTTCACCTAAAATTTCTTAGTTAGTAAAATTTCGATCGCCTTAGACAGATAAAAAAAATTTCAATCGCAATTTTATTTGCTGATTTACCTTGTGCTTTGCACGTGCGAGAGAAATATCATGAGGGTCATACGTCAGAAAAATTAAAATTTTGAGGACATGTGTGAAGTTTGTCAATATGTGTATGTGTATGTATTTGTCATGTGTGATAATTCACAGCGCGGCGGTCTTTCATTGCCAACAAAAGCTTCTCAGAAATCAGAGTCTTCTCTTCACACATCCATGCACGCACGCACGCACTCACGTACGCACGCACGCACGCCCGCCTGCACGCACTCACGCAGATATCTGTTGCTACTTGCTAGAACATAATTTTATTGCATGCCTTAAGCGCAAAGCGCGTAGGTATGTTCTACTAGCGCCTAAAAATCAAGATTCCAACGTTTTGTCGCTTGAAATCGTATCTAACAATCATGTTAAACATATAAATGACATAAAAAGCACATTGTCAGAAAGATAAATGATTGTTGAACTTATTAATATTTTTTTTAATCGATTAATTAAATTAATTATATTATCGATTAATTGCTATTTTTACATAAAAAGTGGTTTTAGTAGCTTATGGTGTAGATTTATCAAGTCCGCATGGAGTGGTAAACACGATAACTTTTGAAAATCTCAATTTTTCACCTCAATCTATTTTTTAATCTCTTCATCTATCATGGGGGAAGCCATGGTATGTAAATGTCTGTTTAATTTAGGTATAATTAATTTTTTTTCAGCTGCGCAATGTCGAAAGTTTTGGTGTTTTAGCAACCTCGTAATCATTTATTTTACTAAATAGACTGCCTCACTCACTTACTCTCACTTCAGCATCAACCGCCGTCGTGAGTGGATACTGTATCGGTTATTTGCTGCGGCTCAAAAAGATCGCTGTACAAATACAAAATATTGGAATAACCAAATTTCATACATACTTGATTATTATAATAATCAGAGATTTTTATTACAATATTTTAAAATCACAGAATAAATAATAGTACTACGTACTAAAAGTACGTAGGATGTATATATTTAAGTATATTTATACTTCAATACGTCTTGGCCTTTATGGAGTGACCTGAATGATGATATAATGATCATATGAGCATTATGAGTCGTGCACTTTTGGATTTTCCAAACTTTTTTTTTAAATTGAAGTTTGACATAAAATTATTAGGAAATTGGAAGTGTAATAGGTTATTAATAAAAACTTGTGTGTATTTAAACTACTTTAAAAAAATCCATATAATCATGTTATAGAAGTAATTTTTAATGCTCTTAGAGCATGCACAATTGGATTTACCAATAGTTTATTTCATAAATTACTATAGAAAAGTTAACAACATTATAGTTTTAAATTTGAAATTATCTTTTCTAAACAGAATACATCTCACATAAAATAGTATCAATTTTGCCCAAGCTAACATGAAATTGACGTAAATTGGGATGATGATGAAAGAGCGCTGACAGAGAGCACAAGTTAATTTTATACTGCCGACGTAGCCAGAAAAATGAAAATATAAACGATTATAATATATTATTAGGCCTTTCTCTGTGCCACAAAAAGTCTAATGATAATTGAGTTCTACTTTATGGAGAGCAAGTCTAATATCTATACTAGCTACCAAGAGAGAGCAGAAGTAAATAATTTTTTATCATTTCGTAAAAATAATAATATTGTCCTCCAGACCAAATTTCGGTAACGGCAGCCAGTCTCAATGGAAACTAGTCACCTCCACAGAGTAATTATATTGCTAGAGTGTGTGCGCAAACACAGGTGCAATCTCTATCCGAAGCGTCAGCAATCCGACACGATGGAAAAGAGAATAGGCACAGGATGGCTTTACATGTTTTCCAAGACACACTGCCTGACTTAGGGCTTATACTGACAGTTCCTTGAGAATAAAACCCGATAACTGATTCTTTGTTTAACCCATGGATCACAGTATTCGCGCTTATGACCTCTAGACCAATGATCCGCGTGTAAAAATAAAAATAAAATAACAGTGTGTATTACCTAGTTTGAAGAAGATCCATCTTTCCTTGCATATTCAGAGCCACACTAAGCCCCCAATGTAGATAAATCCTAAAACAAACAAAGAAAGAAAGACGTAGCGCTGCGTAAATTTCAAGCAACGCAAAATCCAAGACCTTGCTCAACTTATTGTAAAAACACGCACTCGTGTACACACACGCATCATGAATCATTTGTAACCAACAACATTCGGTTTTAGGTATGTATGCGTCCAGCATTAAACTTTTCCCGGCTACTAAACTAAGATATGTGCGTGCTTTTTTTTCGTCTGAGTATTATTATTAAGAATAATTATTATTTATTACAGACACAAAAATCCACGTTAATTTCAGAAGCGCTAAAATAGCGATTAAATTCCATTAGATGATGAGAATGTTTTGACATGGTAGAGCCATGCTGCAGCTATATTAATTGTATAATTTTAGCACGAATGGGTTGGCTTTACCGGGGAAGGATCACGCTTTCACAGAATACCGGCGTGAAATAGCAGCTTAATGCTGCTGTGTTTCGTATGGTGAAGGTAAAAACCCGGAGACCCTTTTTACTACAAAAGAGGCATTTCATCTTAGTCTTATATAATATATATCTTATCCTATAAAGAAATTAGAGATTTACGTATAAATAGTAATCGGTCGCTGTCCTTTTAGCATCCATGTGAGTTTGCGTAATCTAATACATTTACACTACTAATTCTCAGAACAATAATTATTGCTCTAAGGGCTAATTACAAACATATGTTACTGCTAATGCACATGGCTGCAGTAAGAACTTGCCATCGAGTACAATGTTGATCCATATTATGTTAATCACATATCTTCATAAAAATATAAGTATGTAATTTTTTTCAATATTAGCTTAAATAGTTATAGTCTCAGTTATCATTGAATAGTAAAGTTTCAGAAACAATGTGTGCAAATTTGCTGCGTAACTTTTATCTACTTTGAAAATATTTTGACGTTGCTTAAAATTTTATTTTTATATAAAACCGTCACTAATATTTCTCGTTAAATCAAATATTATGCACTTTCTTTTAACTACTTTAACTAAGATACTTTGTTTGGTAGAAAAAAGGTCCTCTCGAAAATCGATATAAAGAAACAAAACGTTAACCCTAAAAAAAATTAAATTAATATTGACAATAAACTACAGTAAAATTTAATAAAAAAAACAACGAACATCTTTGGTTACAAACTGATTTGTAAAATATAAATTAGATCTAACTGGGTTTCTTATGTAATATATTATATTAGTAAACTGGAGCGGCAATGAGCCGGTAATATAGCTTGAAGAATCAAGAACCGACGGGTATAAAGGTCCTCGAGTGGCAGCTTCGTACTAGTAAGTAAGGTGTGCGGCGGCCTCCCACTAGAGTGAATGACAAACTGGTAAGAGATGTTATAGTCCTTGGATGCTGATTTTGACCCGATGGCGATCTCTGGGGGGGTTCGGGCGTCCCCGCAGTCTCCAGATCAAGCTCCCATGGGCACAGTAACTCTGATAGTATCGTTTGGTTGCTAATGCAACGCCTCGCTCAACTGCCATTCTCCATCCTTATTCACTCTCAACACATAAAATGAAAACAAAAAAGAAAAGTAGTGTTAAACAGCGGTTGCACGTCCTCTCACTAAAAGTGCACCTCACTAATATTCGAGGATTGCACTCTAATCTCAGCGCAGTCCATCACCATCTTGAGACTGAAAAGCCGCACCTACTTTTCTTGACAGAGACGCAAATTGGATGTCCATTGAGTGCGGGGTACCTTGACTATCCTGGATTCTCCCTGGAGCGCAAATTCCATCCACGTGCCGGAGTATGTGTGTACGTCCGCAATGACATCTGCTTCCAGCGTCTCTGTCACCTTGAAGACCCCACTTTTTCGGCAATCTGGGTGATGGTAGATACAGGTATTGATAAAATCCTTTATGCCTGTGTCTATCGATCGCACAGCGGTGACCAGGAGACGACTCGGTTATTTGATCACCTTAGTGAGGCTGCTGACGTGGCCATTAATCGGTATCCTACTGCACAGTTGGTCTTTCTGGGGGACTTTAACGCTTGTCACCAAGACTGGCTGTTCCCATACCAAAAGACCGACCATGCTGGAAGAGAAGCGTGGAATTTTGCTTTGACGCTAGGTCTTTCTCAGATGGTAAAGGTGGCGACTAGGGTACCCGATGTAGACGGTCACACAGCAAATTGCTTGGACCTTCTGCTGACTACCGAACCAGACATATATGAAGTACAGGTTACTTCTCCTTTGGGTACATCTGACCACTGTCTGGTGAAATCTGTATCGTCATATTCTCCACCTGATTACGAGTCCCAAGGTGTTCGACGAATATGGCGGTATAAGTCAGCTGATTGGGATGAGATGCGACACTTTTTTGCATCTTATCCTTGGCGGGAGGTTTGTTTCTCTTCTGCGGATCCGTCGAGCTGCGCGGTTGCGATAACGGATGTGTTGCGTCAAGCTATGGAGTACTTTATCCCCTTCTTCGACGCTCCCACCGGTAGCAAAGCTCGCCCATGGTTTAACGCTGAATGCGCCCAAGCTGAAAAGCGCAAGCATTTAGCTTACCTATCCTGGGTTGACGCTCGAAACCGCAAAGCTCCGGATATTAGCTCCAAGAAGAGAACCTTCAATCAGACCGCCAAGTCCTACAAAAAAGCATTACGGAAAGCTTGTCTTGATCGCATTAAACATATTGGCGCAAAACTCTCTGCCAGACCATCCGGCACTAGAGCTTTTTGGTCTCTCGCCAAAACGATCGAGACAAACTTCTGTCGGCCTACACTGCCTCCATTGGTAAAACCGGATGGCACACTGGCTCATACTGCTAAAGAGAAAGCGGACTTGTTCGCGTCTCTCTTTGCCTACAATTCACGTCTGGATAGTGGCAACAACGTTCCACCAAAATTACCTCACTGCGGGACCTCTATGTCGGAGATTCGTATAACGAATAAGGAGGTTCTTAAAACCTTGCGGTGTCTAGACGTGAATAAAGCTAGTGGATCAGATGGTATACCAGCCATAGTCCTAAAGGCTTGTGCACCTGAGTTGTCTCCTGTGTTGACACGCTTGTTCCGCCTCTCATTTAGTACTGGAATAGTGCCAAAATCCTGGAAGCTGGCCAACGTGCAGCCTGTTCCAAAAAAAGGCAGCCGCGCCGACCCTGCCAATTATCGTCCAATCTCAATTACCTCCATACTCTGCAAGATTATGGAGCGTATATTGAATGCCCGCTTAATGGCATACCTAGAACAGAATTACCTTCTTAGTGACCGGCAATATGGGTTTCGCCGAAATCGGTCAGCTGGGGACCTTCTAGCGTATGCCACACACGTATGGGGCGAGGCACTCGAGAACAGTGGGGAAGCACTTGCTGTTTCCCTTGATGTCTCGAAGGCCTTTGACAGAGTTTGGCACAATAGCCTTTTGGGTAAGCTTCCAGCGTACGGCTTATCCCCTGGTCTGATTGAATGGGTAAAGGACTTTCTGAGTGAACGGTCTCTCCGGGTCGTCGTCGATGGCTGCTCATCCGAACCTATGGCGACTAACGCCGGTGTTCCTCAGGGGTCCGTTCTCTCCGCAACTCTCTTCCTGCTACATATAAATGATCTGCGTATGCCCGGTATCTATGGGTATGCAGACGATAGCACAGTGGTTGAGAGATACCAACCAAGTCCTCGGGCCAGTCGGGATTAAATCCAGTCCGATAGAGAAGCTATGGTAGAGCGTGTGAATCTCACATTACAGGCAGTCTCCGATTGGGGCGATGCCAATCTTGTGAAGTTCAACGCCTTCAAAACACAAGCGTGTCTCATCACTGCAAAAAGGAGCCAGCTCACCTTGGCTCCTTCTTTCCGAAATGTATCACTGGAGTATACCGACCGCCTTCAGTTGTTAGGGTTTGAAATATCCTCAAATTTGAACTTTGGGCGGTTCATTGAGTCCAAGGCCAAAGCAGCTGCAAGGAAGCTGGGAGTCCTTGCAAAGGTGCGGCGATACTTCACGCCGGGACAGCTGCTTACTTTATATAAAGCGCAAGTCCGGTCGTGCATGGAGTATTGCTGCCATATATGGGCTGGTGCTGCAAAATGCCACCTAGGAGCCTTGAACTCAATGGAAAGGCGTGCTATGAGGCTTATTGGTGACGCGAATTTGGTTAAAACCAATCTTACCAGCCTCGAACACAGACGTAAAGTAGCCAGCCTTTCGGTTTTCTACAGGATGCATTTTCACCACCGGACAACCAGACGTTCGGCCAGTCTCCACCCTTTCGTTGTTGACTTACCACACATTCGAACCAAACGGTTCGCCACGTCGTTCATCATGCGTACAGCAAAGGAGTGGAATAAGTTGCCAGCATCTGTCTTTCCATCCGATTACAGTGTGGGTGTCTTCAAGGCAAGAGTGAATAGGCTTTTTTTAAGTCAGTGCGCTTCACCATCTTAGGCTACATCACCACTTACCATCAGGTGGGATCGTAGATAAGCGCTGGCTTAGTAGAATAAAAAAAAATGCAGGCGGCTCAGGACCGTGCCTGGTGGTATTTCTTGGGGGAGGACTATGTACAGCTATTGATTTGTGATTGGATATAATGATGATGATGAATGTACATCTCTATACATCTAACTTTATATTTTTTATAATATGATGTTATACAACACCAAGATGTATTTAAGGTATTTTGAAACAAATGATTGAACACGTTTTCGATGATGCACGTAATACCTAACAGTAAAATCAAGCCCGTTATGTTTTCTGTTTTCTGTCTCCGTTTTCCAAAAAACTTTGTATTACGGATACATTTACTTTAAATACGCAATTCATCAATAGTAAGAAAAAAGTAATAAAAATACTGAGATATATTATTATATTTAAAATAAAAGTTGCCATCCAAAATAGTAATAATCAAGATATATTGGAATGTACAAAACCACTTCAAAAAATACTCAAATATAAAAGAATAAAAAAATAATATCAGATAACGGCCTAATAATTAAATCATGGCAATTTTTTCAACTCAATATTCTCTTCCAAACGTAACATGGTAAATGGAATGTAAAATGCATATTGTGTTTCTCTGATGTTGTGAAAAACAACAAGTAATTACGCGTACATCGTTTCGAATTAAATGTAATACTATCTACACAAACAAAATTTCGACTATACGCATGAAATTTCATGTACTTGTACATTTTTTTTATAGGATTAGGGTGACAAGCGAGCATACAGTCCACCTGATAGTAAGTGGTTGCTGCAGCCCATAGACATATACATATATCCTCTATTACAAATCAAAATGCAGACGCGTTGTCACCCGTGAAGACTAAGATGGAATGCCTTTTTCCAGTAAAAAGGGTCTTCGGTTCTCTACACTCACCATACGAAACACAGCAGCGTTAAGCTGCTATTTTACGCTGTTATTCTGTGAGAGCATGGTCCTTCCCCGGTCGAGCCGACCCATTCGTACTACAACTATACTATTAATATAGCTGCAGCATGGCTCTACCACGTAAGATAATGATGTGATGTGTAAGTTGCTAGTGCAGCCCATGGATATCTGAAACCAATTTCAAATAGGCTACGGATGCATTGTCACCTATAAGGACTAAAATTGAAAGCTTCAAAGCATGTTATTATTCTGGCTACCTATAGCCTTCGCAACAGAACACAACAGTACTCTGCTGTGTCAAATATCGTGACTGCTTGCCCTCAGTATTTAACGTAACTACCCAGGTGGACTCCTAGGCAGAAATAGAGTCCAGCTACCTTTGATAACGTAGATGTAATACATTGATATTCATTTAAAAAAGCAAAAGTATTCTTCCAAAATTCGTTTTAGTGGAAATACGGCGAATATTACAGCTGGAATAATACAAAATATGAAACTCGTTCGCTATCGTAAAACGAATTGTGTTAGATGAATAATTACAAACCTGGATTCTTTATTATGTGTAAATTTAGGTTGAAGAAAATATCGTCTAAATTTTGGGTAAGTAGGCTAGTTGATGGATGATCTATGTAAGAATTAATTCACTGCTGTTGCCGTAATGGCAAATGATACAGCAAAATTTGAATTAATACCTTTCATATTAGCCATAGCTGTACAATAAATTTTCGCAATATATTAAAATAATTTTACGTATATATATATATATATATATATATATATATATATATATATATATATATATATATATATAAATATATACAACATGTCCCGAAATTCAACGATAAGCCAACACCGGAGGATAGACCTGCCCCGGACTAATCGGGGGAAAAAAAGAAAAAAAATATATCCCAATTATATTTTAAGTTATATAAAAAAAATGAAATTCTTCAGAAATTGAGACCGTTTATGATATTTTTCACTACCATGACCACAATTTTTTAAATATTTTTCTCTTTTTTTTTATAGGCAACCTGAATAGTACTGCTATCTACCACAATTCTTAAAAACTCCAGAATAACTCTTGTTTTATCACGAAAATTAATGAAACTTATTTTATTCCCTAAATTTTTTGAAGACTTACTTTTAACCAAATTTAACTTATCGTGGTGTAAAAAAAAAAGTATGAACACTAGTATGGCAAGTTTTTTTAAAAATTGACGCAACTAACCAACATAATATATAAAAAAATATGGGCTTATTATTTCTTAACAGGGGCCAAATGACGGTCGGGTGTAATAAAAGTATTAGTTCTTGAAAAGTGTTTAATATTTCAAAACAAATGGTACAAACAGTTTCACGTGTAATTTATTAAGTTATTAACATTATAGCAAATGTTCGAACTGTTTGCCACCAGCATTAATACATGCACGACATCGCCTTAAAAATTATCGTTTTATTTGTCTTGCATATCTTCTGCTATTAATGTAATCAGCAGCCTGAGTGATATTTCGACGAAGCTCGTCCAATGTCACAATGGGTTTTGAGTAGACCCTGTTTTTAAGACAACCCCAATAGAAGAAGACCAGGGGGTTCAAATCGGGTGAACGGGGTGGCCATAAGATAGGACCAAGTCGCCCGATCCAACGCCCTGGATACTCTTGATTTAAATATTCTCGCACAGGACGGGCATAATGTGCTGGGCAACCATCATTTTGGAACCACATGTTTTGAAGATCACTTAAGGGTACGTCGTTTAACAATTCTTGCAAGTCATTTTGTAAAAAGTTTAAATAACTATTGCCATCTAAGTTTCCTTGTAACTCAAAGGGCCCAATTACTTTTCCATTTAATATGCCGGTCCATAGGTTAACCTTGAATTGATATTGGGATTTGTCTTGTCTCATCAAGTGTGGATTTTCATTACTCCAACTATGGTAGTGAAAAAATATCATAAACGGTCTCAATTTGTGAAGAATTTCATTTTTTTATATAACTTAAAATTTAATTAGGATATTTTTTTTTTCTTTTTTTCCCCGATTAGTCCGGGGCAGGTCTATCATCCGGTGTTGGCTTATCGTTGAATTTTGGGACACGTTGTATAGATATATATATATATATCTATATATATATATATATATATGTATATATATATATATATATATATATATATATATATATATATATATATATATATATATATATAATATGTCCTAAATAAAATCATTAAATTCACAATAAAAAAATTAAGGTCACTTATTAGGATAAAAAACTATCCTATCTCTCAAGTTGGACCAAACTGCACATATTGTGAAATAATTCATTGAAATTAGTTCAATGGTTTAGGAGTTCATCGCGGACAAACAACGTGACACGTAATTTTTATATATAAAGATTATAATTTTTTAATGTGTATATCTTAAAAAAAATATATAAGTTATAAGTTACGATATTTGCCTTTAGATTGGAATACAATAGTGTGCTGTTACGTTCTGTTATGTGACCCATAAAACAAATCCTTCAAGTTTTTTTTTCGAACAATATGCGTTTTCTTAACATTTTTAGGTAGTAGGACTCGTGTTTTGCGTAAGTACCACCCTCTCACCTATTTCGGCCACGAAATAGCATTGCGTGCACTGATGTTTTCCGATTTGAAGTGAATAGAGAGCCAGTATAACTACAAGCTATGACGTATTACGTCTTATTCCTCAGAGGTGATTTGTGCCTCGTTGATGAAAGTTGGCCGCAAGTGTTAATAGACTTCAGTAGCCATTTACCATCAAGTGACTGTAAATTCGTTTGTTACTTTAGTTTTATAAAAAAATATATAAATAATTAGATAGTTAGTAAGTCGGAACGCCTACATCACGACTAGAAGGCAAAGAAGACGTATTTGAATATCTCTAGAGACCTTTATTCCTCTAACACCCACCATGGAAGATTTCAACGCAAAACTAGGCAAAAGAGAGGACGGTGATGTGAAAGTATGAAAATTTAATCGAACGCAGGGGCCACCAGCAGACTTAATGGAAAGAGTCCTTTTCTTCATAATAAAGTCTTCCTTAACTAAGCCCCTTTGAAATCGGACCTGGTCCATTCCAGACGGGCTGACAAAAAACGAGAGTGATTTCACTATGACGTGATCGTGAGGATGAAAGTTGATAGTGATTATCGAATGGTAAAAAAAAACAGATATAACGGCGTATAGGTATGACTAGAGAGAATTTCAATTGCACTTTGTATTGTTTGTAAACTATGAGAAAGCCTTTGATTCCGTCGAAATATAGGCCTAGCTACAGTCCCTCCAGCAATGCCAGGTTAGAATCCACCCTTTGTAACTCATAGTTGAAGAAGTTTATTCAATAAAGTGTAAATAAATAAAAAGTGTTTGCATAGGTCTACTATGACTTTCTGCATACAGGACCAGAGTATGAAACCTGGATAGGTTGCAACTGCAGAGAGGTGAAGTTATATCCGCGAAACTCTTCAATACTGTATTGGAAGACGTTTTAAGCTACTAGAGAAGTTGTTGAAAAGTATGCTTACCTAAAAAAAAAAAACGTGCAACTATGTTAGTTCAATTTCGACCGAGAGGTCAATCTACGGATCCAACTGGGCTGGGCAATGAAACAATAGTGTAAGCTATGTGCGTGCTACCGGCAATGACATATGGATCTGAGGCAAGGTCCTCGCCATTGGTTGTATGAGGAAGCTCAAGGTCGTTTAGCGAACTACGTAGAGGGTTATTCTCGTAGTTTTTTGGATTGCAAATTCTGATTTTCTTTTTTCCTTCCTTATATATTATCTGACACACTCCCACTTTCCTTCCTTGAATTGATTGGCAGATTGATTGGCTTGGTCACACGGACCGTCCCTAACATTAACACTCACGCTATGATGAATGCGTCACGTATCTTTGGTCGTTCGGACTGTTGTGCGAACAATCAATTCACGATCGAACCTGTTACATTGACTGAATTTTTGAGTGTCTACGAACGATACAAACCTCGCTACGTGAGTGGCCTCGTTAGCCTAACGTCAGTTATCAGGAAGACTGACAGTGGCGTTGTAGATATATGATTTTCAATATTTCATTCGGTTTAGTAAATACGTGTTTTTAACACTAGTTAAATGATATACTTTTGAACATTTCTATATGTATTGTAGATTAGTTAAATTTGTTTTTCATAAAAATGATTTTATTTCGCACACGCATAGAGGTAGGTAAGGTAAAATAAAAGCTTAACGCTATTGAGTTTTGTATGGGTAGTGACAAAAAACAAAGACCCTTTTCAATGATATGGAGTTTTTCTGTTTTAGAGATGGTACCAAATCATACCTCTCTTCTAGGTACTAATATTGTTTTTACTATTCTAAACCAGCGCTTAACTACTATCCCGCTTGATGGTAAGTGAAGGAGACACCAACACTATAATCGGTATGGAAAGCCAGAATCTGGCAACTTATTTCACTCCATTGCCGTACGCATAGCGAAAGATGTTTTTTATTTAATATACTATATAATTTCATTCTGTATATTTTTCTTAATTTTATTATTATTATTGTTTTGTTTACTTGACATTATGATTATCAATTGAATTAAATTTTTAGAATATTCAATAATATATCTAATGTTGTATAACTTATTTAAAAATGTAATTTAATATTGTAACTTAATAATGAAAATCTAATTATGTAATTTAATAATACAACAATTTTTTATGATTGCTACGCCCAAACCGGGTTCAAATGCGGACTATTTTTAAAACATCACATCTATTGATAACCATTTGATTGCAATAAAGATTATGATTATGATTATGATGTAGCAATCTGTTTGGTGCAAATACGTGGTAAGTCGACAACAAAACGGTGGAGACTGGCCGAGTGCCTAGTTTTCCAATGGTGGAAGGGAGAGGGAGCAATTAATTTATGCAATTTCTGAGCACTCCTTTCTCTTTCGGACTGGATTTGATTTCGACTAGCCCGAGCACTTGGTATCTCTCAGCAACTGTGCTGTCGTCTGCGTACCCATAGACATCGGGTATAAGTAGAGCAGTAGGGAGAGAGTTGTGGAGAGAACAGACCCCTGAGGCGATCCGACGTTAGTCGCCATTGGATCAGGTGAGCAGCCGTCGACGACGATTTGGAAAGACCGTTCACTCAGAAAGTTCTTCACCCAGTCAATCAGGACAGGGGATAAAGCGGTACGCTGGAAGCTTACATGAAAGGCTAGCGTACCAAACTCTGTCAAAGACTTTCGAGATATCAAGGGAAACAGCAAGTGCTTGCCCAATATACTCTAGTACATCGCCAGCATGCGTGGCAAGGTCTCCAGCTGACCGATTTCAACGAAACCCGTACTGGATTATCCTCGAATAACAATCAAATTGCAGATACGTTGTCACCCCGCGGTCACGACCTTTTCTTCTTCTACTTCTTATTAATTTGGTCTTTTATCATTTAGTTACAATTCAAAGACAAGTTAAAGTTGACCAATTATACTTTAACTGTATTATTTTTCGTATCCAGATGTTATGTCCATCCAACATTTAATAAACGTTTTTCAATTGGTTTACCTATTACATATTTAACCGATTTATGCACCGCTAATCTTGTCACATAACAATTATTTTATAAACTGAACGGAAACTTTCAATAAATTTTAATTTTAATCGTTCAAAAAACGCAATACGTGGCTCTAATTATAGCCACTGAACTTTTAGTACTATGTCATATTTACTTAGGACCAACTGAATCTAAACAACAACTCTAATTATTAAATTTTGCTCAAAACCCGGTACTCGAACTTGGGTCGCATGATCAGCAGTTTCGATCAACACCAAGAAAACACGAAGTGATAGCATGGAGAAATTCATAAAAACTCGTATTTTACTAAATGACCTAAAATCACTTTAAAAATATATTTAAAATAACAAGCAAAATGTATAATATCATATGTGAGTGACAAACTAGCCACCGAGTTTACTTAATTGTAACTGCAGTAGCGTAGAAAATGGACCAAAGAGTCATATCTAAGCAAATAGATAGCCACAGAAATGCGTTAGTAGACCAACCCCTGATGACAAAGGTGAAATGTCTCACAGTCTGTAATTACATTGCAGTGCAGTTATGGGATAGAAAGAGCTAGGAGATTGATACTAAATAAGACGAACTTATAAGTCCTTATAGTTTGGTATCACTACCTAAGGACATAGTCTGCTACCTACTTTACTAATAGAGTAAATCCTCTTATTTTTTAATCTTCGTTTTTTCTTTCTAAGAATTTTATTTTCAGACTGTATTTATCACCAGTGCCACTTGGAATGGACTACCATAACTTTTATATTCATTAAAAATTCAACATCCTCACTCACAATATCCTATTATTTTCACACTGTATATTGACAAGATGATACGAATGTGCGCAACGTGCAGCTGTAAGGACAAATATCTCAGACAAAGAAATAAAGCAGGTGTTTCCATCTGATTCTGCTATTTATGCATCCATACCAACATCACGTTGAAAAATATATTTAGTGCTTATTAGATTTCTCGACAAAATCAGATATATAAAACACGGACCGCAACTTTACTTAAATAATATCTTACACTTTTAATTATACCATTTAATTTAGTCATCACGAAATAAAACATGTGCATTGTTCATATATTATAAATAGAAACGATCAGCATAATACTTTAATGGTCATAGACTCAAGTATTTAAATTTTTTTCTTCTAAACCCACGTAAATACCGCCCTTAGAATGCCTACATTTAGGTACATAGTAAGTTAAATGCTTTACAATTTTGTTTCAAAATGGCCCGACGACATTAGAAATGTCCACACTCCATGTTGAATACTCTATGGTAACACCGGTGACAAGTTGTAAAATACTTGCTCCCAAATATTTTATAAATTAAATATTGTAAATTGATAATATCCACCTCAATTTTGAGTTCCAGTTTTAAATGTGACTTATTTGTATTTGTAAAATAAGTAAAAGTCATAAGTATTTTAATTAAATTGTTTTTAGTGTTCCAACCAAAAGTAACAGCTGTAACGCACATCGTTCAAACTTACTGTAAGTGTAATTCTTGTTATGCCTTTAATATTGTAAGATTTACCTTTTAAGTAAGTATTAGTTTGGATTTCATTTTGAATTAATAACATGATAATTGAATTTGAGATCTGTATAATATATGAATAAACCCATAGATCTATACATTTTCTTACACTGTTTCTTCGGTTTTCTTTCTTTGTTTTATTTTGCTATTTACACTTAATAGTAAAATGAATACACGCAACGCCAAAACGCGCCAATTGGAGAATTAACTTCAAATGGCGCTTCAAGAGCTTAAGGCGTCAAAGGATCAGTGTGAGCTGTTGTGTAAAGAAAGGGATGACAATGAAAAGGAAATAATAAATTTAATTGTTCAAAATACTGAGCTAAAAGTGATATGGTTAAGTTGCATAAAGAATATAATTCTGTTTTAAAAGGAAGGGATCAACTTCAAAGAACAGTCGATGAGTTTGACCAATGCATCTTAGATTAATTGCTGCATTGCAGTTACAGTTAAGTGAGGCTAATGAGCAGGTTGTGCAATTAAAACAATACATAGATAACTTAAAACCGTTCCAAACTCAAAGTCTGTTCTATGAGCTCATAGTATGTGAATCTTCGAAGGCATTGCAACCCTCCACAACAATTGATTTATAATCTATATTGAATAAAAAAGTTTCTGTTTCTGTTTTCATCGATAAAATGCAAATTAGTGTAACTGACTATTACCTGCGTACTAAAATCCTAAACAAGTGATTTTTAATTTTATTTCTCGCGGAGTTAACTACAAAATGCCATTAGGCACTTAGACCGATCAATGTAGCCCTTAATTTAATGTTACTTAAAATAAAATAAAGAAATGTCTATTCAAATGAATGAATAGGCTTGAAGTTTTGTTGACAATGATGTTACAACAGATAATATTTAAAGTTACATACAAACAATAGTCAATAGTAATAATCAAAAATTAATTAAAATAATATTACAACAAATATGAAACTGAATACAATATTCCCTTGATTATTTTATGAGCCGTGGTAACTCAGGGAGTAAACGCTCGCTGTAAATTTCGCAGTAGTCTTAATTGGTACTAAAAGCGTTTTTAATTATCCTATAAATGACCGATTAAAGTTATATATTTAAGCTATTTTCAAAATTAAAATATGCACTTATACATGTATACAAAATAAGAAACTGATTTAATTTTTAGACATACTGGTACGTGTTTTTTAAATCTCAATTTTACACGAAAAATTTCAATTTGACACGACAGTGACGTTAAAAATTACAAGCGTGACATTTTTGGTGGCACCTCTGTGTTCTTGTTTTCCTGCAATACCATAAAGGTTTCCAGTGGAATTAAAAATTTTAACAATGTATTTTAGTTATAACCAACATTTACGTGGTAGAGCCATCCTGCAGCTATATTAGTAGTATAGTTATAACACGAATGGGCCGGCTTGACTGGGGAAGGACCACGCTCTCACAGAATACCATCGTAAAATAGCAGATTAATACTGCTGTTTCGTATAGTGAATGTAGAGATCCGGAGACCCTTTTTACTGGAAAAGAGGCATTCCATCTTAGTCCTCACGGGTGTCAACAGATCTGCATTTTGATTCGCAAACGAGGATAGATGTAAATGTCTATGGGCCACAGCAACCACTTACCATCAGGTGAACTGTGTGCTCGTTTGTCACCCTATCTTATAAAAATCTAGATGAAACTCTACATTTATGCTTTGTATTGTCTTATGTTCTTGTTTTTCTTGTATTTCTATTTATTCAATATGGAACAGACCAGTTTTGCCTTACGACATCATCAGGTAGTTATTCCCCGATGCAACATTTAATAGGTAAAGTCCTAAGAGCTAAGTACATAATTACAGGAAACAAAAATATGAAATAGCTAATAGTTTCTACAAGATGGTGGTTTAACCATCGCGATAACTGATTTGCAGTTGTAACATATTTTTATCGACGACTGGTGGATTTCTTTATTTATTAATGAAGAAGATTAAGGTGTTGGGTAATTGTTTTTTCCCAATAAATTAGTAAAATATATATTAACGTTTAAATTCTACGTTTTATTATATGTATAAATAACTAGTGATTCGCCCCAGTTATGCACGGGTGATTTATAGGTCTCGACAACAGCGCCACCTACAGGGTCTAACTATAGCTAAGAACCATCGAAATGACCCCATATGTACCCCATAACATTTTTTTCAAAATCTTACAAAAATTAGGAGGTGAAGAATTACGGACACACGCATACCGGAATTATATAAATAAAAAAACTTGCAATCCACCTTGGCTTAGTACGGGTAGATATCTCCAGCCCGATGACCTGGGGTGACCAGTGAGCGAAGTGGTAAATTTACCTAATAGCCTGTTGTTCACCGATTTCGATTTATCGTGTGACTCAGTGAATGTCGCGCAGGGTCATTTTTGCGTACGAAAAACACTTGTGAACTAACTTTAATCTAATAGTTCAAAAGTTTTATACTAGATAAAATTCAAATGAATAAAATTATGTTTATAGTTAATTTGATAACAATTAGAAACTTGTTACACAAAAGACTCACGTTTAAAGCATGTACTGCTCGCTAATTAAAAATGAAACATGTTTTTTTTTGTTTGTTTTTTCTTTAATAATATAAAAGCATATAAAAGTTTATTATGGAGTGACTTACATTAGCTTAGGGAGGGTTGAAGTGGAAGGAAACGAAGAATTTCCTATATTACTTTTATTTTCTAACTTACAAGTTAACTTAACTACCGTGACAATGTGAGTACACAGGAATACTAGACTACCTAAGTTACAAACTAACTTAATTACTACTATCTATCTTAACAAGTAGACCCTGGGTGTTATTGTATGGGAAATTATTGGAAATTTAAATACGAATACTATTTGCCTACTACTATAATAATATGCTGGATCATTGATATCATAATACTCTCTAAATTCTAGGTTTTTTGAAACTAATGTAGTTATAGAACTCGTATACCATCTTATCCTAATCGCTTTGAAGTATCATAATAAGATGATGATTCGTAAATAGAATCGGCGGAATAGTTATAACTATGATTGTAATCTGAATCTAGATCGGTATTACAACAACTATAAGCATTATAATCGGTGTCAATGCATGCACATTCATTAACATGCATTTCGCGAGTCTTAAAGTAGTTACTAGGAGGTAGATTTCCGTGTTTAATTAAAGCTGTCCGAATACCTAACCTACTGTCGGGTCATAGAATAATTATATGTGTCGGGTATTTCCAAACGGTGAACTCCGACCTCTAGCATATATCCTCAAGCAAGGCAATAATTTTGCTAGTTTAAGAAACATAAATAATACCTTAAAATGACAATAAAATGAGATAATTCAATAAAAGTGGACGAAAAGTCATTTAGTATCGATATCGTTATTTGCGCCCATCGATCACTAATAAAAAACTAGATACACAAACCCATGCAAAAGTTCTCTAAAAACTGTCGCCAATTGTTTTAACGTAATTCTAGTTGAAATAAATATACATTAATATAGATTCAACCTTAAATGCATTGCCTGAAGTTGTATTCACAAAGCTACGTTCAAATTAAAAGCGGACCAAAATGTTCGAGTGGGCGCTCGTTCGGTAAGGATCCATAGATTACTATGGTAGATATACTAGATGGTATGGACATTTTTGTCACTGATTGTGTATCTAGTTCTTCACTAGTGAATTAGTGATCGATGTTTTCTTTTAAAAACAAAACAAAAGTTGTATTGCTTCGTACTTTTTTAAATACCACGGCACTTTTATTATCGGCCAGTAACATGTTCAAATTATTACAACTTTTTTCGTATTGTGTTATTTTGTATATTTTTTTCAAGCAAAAACCGCGGTTTTTTTCCGCAAATTAGTGTAATATTAAGTACAAACTTTTACAGGGCTATTTTTTCAATGCGAAATAGTTGAAAAAATACTGATTTGAATCAATTTTATTTACACATTCAACATTATAAGCAACTTTCTTCACGATAGGATAATCCCAAATGATTGACAAAGTCCCAAATGATTGACGATATATAATTAGTAAACTTGAGCTCAACTACTCATCTGGTAACTTTGCAAGAAAAGACTTGCTTTTTTTTTATACAGGTGCCTGTCCATAATTTTTTTAATTTATCAAATTAGAACATTAAAAAGAAAACATAATTGTACTTATGTTTTAATGAGCAACTTTTATGAATTTTATAAACTTACTCCGTATTATTAGTTAGGTTAAATACTATGCTTCATGTTACGTCAACGATCGTAAATATTCTCGTTTTTTCTATTTCACTGAAATATGCCAATCGCGTTAAAGGCCTTTCTGTCATGTTTTTGGAATTGTTTTGCACAATAAATAAAAAAGTAAGACACTTTTTTCAAATAATTATTTCTGTTTTATCACAAAACTAGTTTTAGACTAAAATATATTCACTGTTCATGAATAAAAAATAAAGATTTTTTTTTATTTATGAAACTTTTAAACATTCTTAAATGGAACGCGTGCTATCCAATTTCGATCCCCGTCAGAACTAATGGAATCGTAATTTTAAATTCTGATTTAATACGTGCTCAGCGGTGAAGGATAATAACATAGAAATTCGTCTAAGAAATCGAAATAAATTCATAAATATGCATTGGGACAACCCAGATGTCCCGGCTGCAACAGAACCTTAGAAATGAGTAGTACGAATAGAGGCTTAACTCTTAGAATATACATAAGCTAGCTTGCTTATGTATACTCTAAGGTTTTAATTTTTTAATTACTTACCATATGGTACCAATAACTTAAAAAAAGTGTTTCTGAAAGTTTGTACAATGTTTCTGTGTTTCGCGTGGTGAGTGAACTTGAGACCATTTTTACTATTAAAGAAGGCATTCCATCTTAAGGCTGATATACATCTTGGCCGAGCGAAGGCGAGTACCAACGTATAGAGAGTCCATTTGTCCAGCCTCGCCATTGTTCGTCGACGCTTGCCTATCTGGCCGGGTGCAGGCGAGCGCCAACGTGTATACGGGTTGTTTGACATGCCTTGCCATCACTCGGGTTCGCTCGCTACGACTAGTCTCATTTCGAAAGTGACGGTTTTTCTGCACAAATCAAAGGCGCTCACTTCCACTTGGCAAGTCGGGTCCACAAGTTACAGCTTGGTGCCCGTCCCAGTGAGATGTTATGTTGGAGTTAAGTTGCAATAATCTTAAAAAATAATCTTCAAAATAATTTCTCCAATGTCACTGTTTCTTCTTTCTTACAACTTTACTACACACTGCACTGTCATTCTAATTAAATGCACTCATTAAATAAATAACAGAAGCTGCAATAATTTCTACGTCGTCCATATCGTTCCAATTCTCAATGCAAACTAATGCCAACATGTGGATAACGCCACACTAACTCGTGAAATTGGCAGTTGGCATTGGTCTCTTCCAAACTTGACCAACGTGTAGACTGCAGCACTCGTTTTGTACCAATTTGTCTACGCTCGCGTTGGATGACGCTTGGCCAATATGTATTGCCGAGGTAACGAGTGACAGCGTATCTGTGTTTTATTCTTTATCGATGGCAGATGGTTTCTACCACGTCCAAGCATTCATTTACAAAATGCAGATATTCTTCCCTACCTTCCTATTTTAACCGAGTTCCAAAACGAGAAGATTCTATATTATTTTTTGAATTATCGTTATTAAAGTGGAAGATAACGGTGAGGAAAGACTAATTTTTCTGCATTTTCAGGCAGTAGTTTACTCCTTTTCTTCTCGCAGACAATCCCAACTTCAGAGAATAGACGCTCTGAATAAACACTACTTCCTTTCCGGGCGAATACTTTTACCTAATATTCGGCTATTCCACCAGATAGCCCGCAGAATATTCGGTATTTGGCGTGTGGCCGAATTTACTATTCGTTGCAAGTCGAATTTTAATGATTCTTCATTTATTATATAGGAGTAGTCCCATATACATTTTAAGAAAATTCACACGAATATGCAGAAGAAGCAGTGTTGGTGATAGCACGCAGCCTTGTGGAACATCAGCGTTAATAGGCTTGTAATCGGAGCATGCAAAGTCTACAACGACATTGATGCTCCGACCTGTAAGAAATCTGGTGATCCAATTGCACAATTTCTCGGGAAGCCCATAAGAAGGAAGCTTTGAATGAACCGCTTTGTGCCAAACCCAATCTAAGGCTATCGCAATGTCTAAACTAACGGCCAATGCCTCCCCCTTGGACTCTACTGCCTCCGCCTATCTATGATTCAGGTAGACTAGAAGATCACCAGCTGATCGAGCCCGACGAAAAAAATCGTACTGGTGGTCACTAATCAGCTGGTGATCCTCATGGTACCGCATGAGCTGGCAGTTTATAATGGATTTCATTATTTTGAAGAACAAGGAGGTGCTGGCGATAGGTATGTAGTTAGACGAGTCTGAGCGGTCGCCTTTTTTAGAGATCAGGTGGACGAAAGCCGTCTACCATGATTTCGAGACTACGCTTAGGTAGTAGAAGTACCGAAGAAGATGCGTAAGAACCGCGAGACGGTCGGTGGTACTCGTATGTTCGTCCCTTCAACTCGAATCTGTTGATCTAAATAGCTGATCACCTTTCTCCTTTGCGGCATAGGCCGGGAGTCGTCCTCCCTGTCCTAGCAAACGAGCCCCCAAGGGTGGGATGCAAAGACAGACCGCATCCTATCCCAATCGGCCAACCTATAGTACTAAACACGGCGGCAAACTGTAGAATACAACCACGATTAAAGCGTGAGTGGCAGCACATTCCGGACTAGACAATGTTCCGAAGAGTCAAGAGGGTCTTCAACAGAGACTTGATATCTGTCGGGATAAAAGGTCAGCAGGACGTTCAACAAGGAAAATGCATGATTCTCCACATCTAGAACCCGCGTAGGCGAAGTAACCAGTTGTGTCAGATCATATACCAAGGCAAAATCATGAACAGATCTCCCCGCAGGATCGGTTAAACGTGAGCCAAGCCGTTCGGCGTGGTGTGCGTCAAAATCGCCGAGGATCACGATATCTGCGGATGGGATCTGCTGCAGTAAAGAATCTATAGCCATTTGAACGTGGTCGATGAGTCGGTCTGTTTCGGCATTACCACAATGGACCTATAGAGGCACCCGTAGACGCGTGGATGGTCCTCGCTGTCTACGCGTAGCCAAAGAATGGACAGGTCCGAACTTTCAAGACTACTGAGGCGTCGAGATCAGATGTCCTCTCTGACGTATAACTCCAGCCCGAGGCACAAAGGAGTGTTCCAATGTTTACCGCAGGTAGGAGAGATACGAAGTTTCAGCCAGAGAGGACACTTGCATTT
This sequence comes from Parnassius glacialis, assembly GCA_033319125.1. Classification (NCBI taxonomy): domain Eukaryota; kingdom Metazoa; phylum Arthropoda; class Insecta; order Lepidoptera; family Papilionidae; genus Parnassius; species Parnassius glacialis. The sequence continues at coordinate 21,146,063 of JAVANC010000009.1, forward strand.
CGGTCAGAAAGATTCCATTCCCAGGTTGGTGGTGCTGGTATTCTCCTAGGGTATTCTTCCATGTAATTCCGCTACCATGGTGATGAGGGGGGGTGGAAGAATTGGGCCTCCAGCCACTTGCACTAACCAGACGAAATGCGGAAGCAGAGCTTCTACTTCACGTCGGTCAAGCAGGTCAAGGTACCAGCCCGGCTCGAGCCAGCCTATACGTGCAACTTCAAAAACTGCCGCATGACTCTACCACTATTGGATATAGATTTCTGCCAACATTAAAAAGGAGACGGTACTCAATTCGACTGTGTGTTTTTAATGTATGATTTCGATGATTCTTTTTTTATTTGAAAGCTGGTGATTCACATGTGGTCCGATATGAATTTAATCTAGGTCCGACTAATAGTTTTTGAGTTATTCTTAATAATTTATATTGAAGTTGGTTGTACAAAATTTTTAATTTTAAATTATTAATATAACTATTAAGATGGCTTTCTAGTAGTTACTTTGAACTCGTGATAATATTCCTAAGTCCACTCAAATGGGTAGACAAATGAAACTTATTATAAAAAGTAAAGGCATTTTAAAATAAAAAAAACATTATACGTGGGAGAACCATGCTGCAGCTATATTATGGTTGTAGCACGAATGAGTCGGCTCGACCGGGGAAGGACCACGCTCTCACAGAATACCAGCGTAAAATAGGGGCTTAACGCTGCTGTGTTTCGTAAGGCGAGTGTAGAGAACCGGAGACCCTTTTTACTGGAAACGAGGTATTCCATCTTAGTCCTCACGGGACAACGCATCTGCATTTTGATTCATAATCGAAGATAGATGTAGATGTCCATGGGCCACAGCAACCACTTACCATCAGGTGGACTGTGTGCTCGTTTGTCACCCTAACCTATAAAAAGAAATTTCGGTACAATATTTATAAGAACTGACTTCAGAAGCTATCATGTCAACATTTTTTTTTGTTTTTGAAGTCCGTTTTACTTTTTAAGAGTTTAAAAGTTTAATTATTCTTCATTTAAATCTTAACGCTATCGTCTTGCAAAGTAATCTCTAAAGAATAACAAGTGTAACAAACAAGGGAACAAAAAACCAAATAATAATCATTTGAATACTAAAATGTTACGAGTACATTCAAACAAAGTGATTTAATAATGAGTCAGTTAAGCGATTGCCTTATAGCAAGCATATTGGAGTCATTCTTTAGGTTACACTTATACAACAAGCTTAAAGATTAAAACAGTAATTAAAAACCCGACTGCGTAAAAAAAATACTGAAAAGAGAAAAATTTTATACCCTATGTATGTCACTCCCAGAATGAGGGCTAATATTTTTCTGCTCACCAGATGTCGCTAGTTGACACTGAGGTAAAGTTTTTTGTTACGCAATGTAATTTAATTGAGAAGTTGTTTTTAATAAAAGTTTATTAGATTCTAGAATGTTTTATATTAATACACAAAACAATGCGTCAGTGGTTTGCTCCTTTATTTTTTGCACATTTTTAACTTTTTTATCATTTTTCTACTCTTATGAATATCTGTGGTTTGTTTTATTTATTTTAATGTTATTAATACAATATATAGCTAATATTACAGAAAGAAACAATAACTTTTACATTTTCCAAACAAATTAACTTCCCTGTTATGAAATCTGTCAAATATTATACCTCACTTTCTAATGGCGCCACCCTGGTGGCAGAAAAAGTCGTTGATGCCTGTGTGTCGATGAAATGTAACTACACCTTATAATGTTAAAATCCATCAAGCCGTTTAGACTATAGAGCGAGCCAAAAAATAGACCTACATATTATACTACCATAGTCTCGAAAATCATTACCCTACTTCTGGGGTAGTCGGGTAATTAAAGTAATGCTGCATTATATTTCAACTGAAATTCAGTTTAAAATGACTATGTTGATTTCCTAATGAGACAAGCGGTTGATATAATTCCGATGTCGTGGACATTTGACGAGAGATCGTGAGAAAAAAGCACATTATGGTTTCGAACCGTCCCGCCATAAATTCCTTTATGTATGGACTAGCTGTCCCTCGCGACTTCGCCTGCGTAGAATTTACGACGATTTCATGGGTTTTTTTTTGCGCGGAACTCTAATTCTTTTTCTAAAATAAAAGTATCCTAAGTCACTCCTTATAACATCAGCTATCTACCAGTGAAAGTCCCGTCAAAATCGCTCCAGCCGTTTAGGAGATTAGCCGGAACAAACAGACAGACAAAAATTTTAAAAATTGTTTTTTGTTATTAGTACCGTATATACTTTCATATGCATTTAGTAAAAAGCTGTTATTTTAACATTACAAACAGACACTTCAATTTTATTTATTTATATACATAGATAAACAAAAAATTAATAGATATTATTAAAAAACCTTGATCATATCTCATCAAATAAATATGGTTTTCTAATGAAAGACGTATCATCGCCAAATTTTAATGACTGTGGAATAATCAGACGTACAATTTTTATTGATAGAAAATGTTCAAAAAGAAAACTACAGAATGAATATAAATTTTATTAGTAACTAGCTGTTCCCCGCAACTTCGCCCGCGTGTTATTTGGGGTTTTAATATTTTTGCGCGGAACCGTAATTCTTTTTCTAAAATAAAAGTAGCCTAAGTTAGTTCTTGTGACATCAGCTATCTGCCAGTGAAAATCCCGTCAAAATTGGTCCAGCCATTTCGGAGATTAGCCGGAACAAACAGACAGACAGACAAACACTTTAAAAATTGTATTTTTGTTATTAGTACCGTATATACTTTCATATGCATTTAGTAAAAAGCTGTAATTTTGAAATTACAAACAGACACTTCAATTTTATTTATTTGTATAGATAATAGATATAATTTCAGCCGGCCTCCTAAACAACACTTTATCGTCTCCAACATAAAATCTCTAAAATGTTGAAGCGGTTGACGGATTTATGTTTTAGATTGAATTTGACGATTTTATATGTGTATATATATATATATCATCATCATCATCATTACAGCCCTTCACAAGTCCACTGCTGAACATAGGCCTCCCCCAAGGAATGCCACAAAGCACGGTCCCGAGCCACCTGCATCCATCGACTTCCTGCATGTCTTACCAGGTCGTCACTCCATCTTGTGGGGGGACGCCCTACACTTCGCCTACCGGTACGAGGCTGCCACTCGAGAACCTTTCTTCCCCATCGGTTGTCGGTTCTTCGAGCTATATGGCCGGCCCACTGCCACTTCAGCTTACTAATCCGTTGGGCTATGTCGGTTACTCTGGTTCTACTGCGGATATCTTCATTCCTAAGTTTATCACGCAGAGAAACTCCGAGCATAGCCCTCTCCATAGCTCGCTGAGCGACCTTGAGCTTCCTCATACGGCCAGCAGTGAAGGACCACGTCTCAGTTCCGTAGGTCATCACTGGCAACACGCACTGGTTGTACAATTTTGTTTTAAGGTTTTGAGGTATTTCTGAGGAGAAGATGTGTCGTAGCTTCCCGAACGCTGCCCAGCCGAGTTGAATCCGTCGATTGACCTCTCGGTCGAAGTTGGACTTACCTAGTCGGACTATTTGTCCCAGGTAAACATACTCGTCAACAACTTCGAGCTTAGTGCTCCCAACAACTACCGGCATAGGTGTGACATGGACATTAAACATAATCTTTGTTTTGTCCATGTTCATCTTAAGACCTATCCGTTGGGAGACACTCTTGAGGTCATTGAGCATAGTGCTTAGTTCCTCCAGCGATTCTGCCATGAGGACTATAACGTCGGCAAATCGAAGGTGAGTGATGTACTCGCCATTGATGTTAATTCCGTATTCTTTCCAGTCCAGAAGCTTGAAAACGTCTTCCATATATATATATATATATATATGCTTTGTATCATTTGATTTGTATTATAAGGAGATTTAATAGTATAAGATAATTTAACTAGGCGATGTAGATTTTAAATTTATTGTGTGCGAAATGGCTTTGTCGCTTAGCCCTTTTTACGCTAAATTAAAAAAAAAAACATTAAGATACTGTTGATGCAGTATAATGACATTTTATTTGTGTCTGTAAACAGTATAAGTGTTTTTCACCTTAGACACCCGCATTATCGATTCATGTTTTACGCTAGGCATACTTTTAAGGATTATTTAATGTTCGAAACTGGTAAATTGAGACAAAGCGATGGATTTTTAATGTCGCCATCATCATCATCATCATCATTACAGCCCTTCAGAAGTCCACTGCTGAACATAGGCATTCCCCAAGGAATGCCACAAAGCACAGTCCTGAGTCACCTGCTTTTTAACAGTGTTAGAGCCACGCGGCAGTTTTTGCTGTCGCACGGATGGGCCGATTCGAACCGGGGTGGTACCACGACCTCACAGAATACCAGCGTGAAGTAGAGGTTTACCTCTGCGTTTCGCTTGGTGAGTGCAGGTGGCCGGAGTCCCTTTTTACTGGAAATGAGGCATTCCATCTTAGTCCTCACGGGTGACAACGCATCTACATTTTGATTTGTAATAGAAGATAGATGTAGATGTCTATGGGCCGCAGCCACCACTTACCAACAGCTGGACTGTGTGCTCGTTTGTCACCCTTATTCTATAGTAAAAAAAAGAAAACCTGCATCCACATTGACTTCCTGCATGTCGTACCAGGTCGGCACTCTATCTAGTGGAGGGTTACCCTACACTTCGTCTACCGGTACGAGGCCGCTACTCGAGAACCTTTCTTCCCCATCGGTTGTCGGTTCTTGGAGCCATATGGCCGACCCATTGCCACTTCAGCTTACTAATCCATTGGGCTATGTCGGTCACTCCAATTCTACTGCGGATACCCTCATTTCTAAATTTATCACGCAGAGATATCCCGAGCATAGTCGCCATAATATATTAGACAAAATATTTTACTAGATTAGATTTCTGGATATTTTTATATACTTAGAGATGAAACGTTTTAAATATCATTAATTTCCAAATGGTAGACAACTAGTAATAAACCTCATAACTGTTTCTCCTCCGACGATCCGTGAAACATAAATTTGAAGCTTTATTAAAGGATTTGCCGTGTGTCTAGGCACGGACGTAGTAAATTATTCACTTGAATGCTTATAGAAATAGCAATCGTACTTTAAATTTAACGGCCACGCCGAATGGCTTTTTGAATTTTTGTAAAAGCAAAATTTATAGAGAAAAGAAATAAAAAGACAGCTTAGCTTAAATTATTACGTACTTAATCTATACGAAGTGCGTCATTTACCCTTAATAATTTTTAAGAATGAGAATTTTCAAAAATCAAACAGTTTAAAAGAAATTAAGCGAAAAAATACTTAAATGATTTCTGACATTTACGTCAATATTGCGCATTGAGTAAAACTATTTTTACGGATTTTATTGTTTTTTTTTTTAAGTTTTTAATATTTCTACGTTCCGAATGCTTTACAACACCCATGGATACAGGGAAGCCGAGATATTTTTGAGAGGATATCCTGACATAATAGCTTTAAGGTTAACCTTCGTACTTTCAAACTTTTAAATATTAATTTTTGGTACTATCGACGTAGAACGAGCTTGCAGTATCTTGAAGTCTTGCAGTGGTAGGCTTTGGTTTAAATCTAATTTTATTAATTAATTGACCCCTAGCAGATGAAAGCACCCAGCCATCTTCTCTATTGAAATTAGCATGCAAATCATTCATAATAGGAATTGCTATTCTTATGTAAAGATTTGTGGTCTACAAAAAATAAATCTAATATATAAAAATTAATGTTTGTTTGTTCGTATTTGATGCGCTGCCATAGCGTTCATCAGATTTCGCTAAAACTTTGTCTACTTATTGCTTGCACTTGTGCGAAGGTTTATAGGCATAGTACAATTTACTGACAATAGGTGGCGCGCGTACCGTACCGACAAGTGTTTGAAAGTCAAATATCATTAAATTTCAATGAATGTATTATTATTCTTAATCAAACAATATAACCCTTCTAAATTTAAAACTATATTACCCACAATTATTTTTTTTCTATGGCAGCAATGTGCCGGGTACGAGCTAGTAATAAATCACAATAAAAATATAAATAAATATGTAAGTTTTATAAAGTTTAATTCTTAGACTTACATAGTCCACTAACCCATTACAGCCTTTAAAATTCTACTGCTAAACATAGGCTTCCCCCATAAATTGCTTCATAATTGGCCATAGTTGCTACGCTTGGCAGGGAGTTGGCAACCGCAGTTTTATTATAATTTAGAGTGGTAATAAGAAAGATGCTACTGGCCATCTCCTGTTACGATTTCCCCCTGTCGTGTCGCCTCTTACGACATCTACGGGATGATATGGGTTAAAATATACTCCTACAACGGTCCACACGGTCATTTTACATAGTAAACAAAACTATTTAATAATAAATCTATCGACTTGGGAAATCTAGGGGAAAAGGTTTTAGCTTTAAAAACATACACAGAAGATGAAAATTTTGTTTAACACTAATATATGCCAGTAATTATGACTAAGAGTTGAGTGGTTTAGTTTAATAAATTTAATTGACTTAATATTAAAAATGGTCGTGTACTAACATTATTAAAGTAAGAATTCTTTGATAAAGCTTTGTTATGACGAAACATGTCTTTAAGCCTTACAATTAAGAACATTTTCTATTATTTCTACAATTTTAAATCGTTTATTGCTTTAGGATCTAAATTTATTCGCGTATATGTAACTTATTATAATCACAATTTATTTTATTATATTATTTTCTACACGATAACAGGCACTGCAAAATATATTTAATATTGAAACACGAAATTTACTGTAAGTCTGAGTTAGCGCATGCAGTTGTTGCATACTCTAGAGCTTTGCAATGACAAACGGCTATAAAAGTGAGAATACAAAGGTCTTCTTTATTAAAATTCTAAATTCACATCCATTTACAGACGTATTCTGAAAATATAAGCACAGCAGTTTTGACTAGTACAAGCAATACTTAATTATATAATATTTACGTGCTAAAGCCATGCTGCAGCTATATTAGTAGTGTAGTTGTAGCACGAATGGGTCGGCTCGACCGGGGTAGGACCACGCTCTCACAGAATACCAGCGTAAAATAGCAGCTTAACGCTGTTGTGTTTCGTATGGTGAGTGTAGAGAACCGAAGACCGATTTTAGTGTAATTGAGGCATCCTATCTTAGTCCTCACGGGTGACAACGCTTTTCCATTTTGTTTCATGTAGATGTCTATGGGCCGCAGCAACCATTTACCATCAGGTGGACTGTGTGCTCGTTTGTCACCCTTACCCTATAAAAAAATGTAAGCCTAGAGTCATGGTGCGATGTGAGATTATATGATATGATATATTCATACGCGCGTGAGTGATCGTGCGTGTCCATTAATGCATGATAAGTGTGTACTAAATTTGTACGTACATTATAAAAATATATTTTTTATAAAACTGTAGTGACTAATGAACTTACAGATCAACTGACAGTAGTTGCTTAATGGTGCTAATGGAATGCCTCACAGCCTGGGTTTATACTGGCTCTCTATGTCCTTCAGACTGGAAAGCAGCAATGCAAGCTCTGCTATTGGCAGCTGAAATAGGTAAGAGTTTGGTAAGCATAAGCATAACGTAGTTCTGGTTTAGCCCAGAAGTACTCTTAAGCAGAAAAAGAGTCCTACTACCTTTTTTCACAAATGGGGTAATGCCTACGCATACCCGCCTCGTGGGGGCAAGGACGGTTTATGTCGGGTTGGTATCCACTATTGGCAGGGCCACGAGATCGCACACATCGCGGCCCCATAAGTGCCGGCCGCTACATGGCAGCCCCTACTCCGTGAAAAACTTCTCCTCTCCTTTTTCTTTCAGGTAAGGTGCTTCAGGGACGTAAGGCATGCCTTCCTCCGCGGTCTAAGCTCCACCTGCGAAATCTGGTCCGTAGCTCCACCAGCAACCAAGTTTCAGCCGCGGTGGGTATCCCTAGGCTAGGCGGGCGGTGGTATCAGTAGAGCGGCGCCTAGCAATACCACCACTCCTCTCTCTCTCCATGCGGCCTCGCCTCCGCTGAACCTCCACGACTGCATCGGTAGGGAGGGAGAAGGACACCCCTCTTGCCGCAGCTCACCAACACATATCTGAAGTGGGCTTTTCAAATCCACTTGGAGTAGTCACCTTGGGCCGTCCCTTCACCTCGGACCAGTCAAGTGGGTTCCTCTATGTTCACCGTGGGTTACCAAGCCATGTCTACTAAGTCCCCCTTCCCATCAGAAACAGTTCACATGATGGTAAGTGAATGCTGTGGCCCATAGCCCAATAGACCACATGGTCATTTATTCTCGATTAAGAATCAAAATGCAAACACGTTGTCATCCCTGAGGACTAAGATGGGATGCTTCCTTTCCAATAAAAAGGGTCTTCGGATCTCTAGATACTCAACGGACTTTTTACCATACGAAACATTTTTACCCATATGAAATACAACAGCATTAAGTAAGCTCCTATTTCATGCTGAAATTCTGTGATAGCATGGTCTTATCCCAGTTCAGCCGACCCATTTATGCTTCAACCATAATGTAGCTGCGGATTGTTTCTATCACGTAACAACATAAATACACAAATTCATCTACTTGCTCAAAGTACGTCACAGTTAATTTACCTTTATTTATTAATTTATCTTTATACAACATGAATATGTAGACGGACTTAATGCCTGAGGCATTCTCAACTAGTCAACCTTTGAATAACGTAGAAAGAAAATGAAGTAGGCGTATAAATTGTTAAGAGATAGGAATTAAAGTATTATAAATACAAATACTTGAATATTATAAAAATCCATAATATTATTAAATTATGAACATATAAACATAGATAAATTATATATTTATACTAACTTCCAGCGTCCAGGATATAACTTCCAGACAGTCATAACCTACACGCAGAATACGGAGAGCTCATGCTATCGCATAGAAACTTTCTCATATTTCAAAATGATTACCATCACAAATTTTAAGTTAAACTAATGTATATCGAATAGTGAAAACCGCTCTAACAATCTCCCCCTTTCTATTTTTTTTATTCCACAATCATTTCAAGGATATTTAACGCTTAGCGTATGTCAGTCCCATCGTACAATAACATACGTCACTAACTCATATAAAGTTAATTATTATACTATGTGAGCCATGGATTCAAACAGAACTTTCGCATCGTCGCAATTTGCGAATCTGTCTCTTTGTACTCCCGTACATTCATCCTATACGTCTTCGATGTCATTCTGTCTCTGAAAATTAGTTTCTGTTACAGCTGTATGCTTGTGAAACTGCTTTTCTCTTCATATTCGCTATATACTCATGCATCAAATTCCAAATTCAAAAAAAAACATTATTTTTTTATTTTGTTATACGATAAGGGTGACAGACAAGCACACAGTCCACCTGATATTAAGTGGTTTCTGCGGCCCATAGACATCTGCATCTATCCTCGATTACGAATCAAAATGCAGATGCGTTGTCACCCGTGAGGACTAAGATGGCATGCCTCTTTCCCAGTAAAAAGGGTCTCCGGTTCTCTGCACTCACCATACGAAACACAGCAGCATTAAGCTACTATTTTACGCTGGTATTCTGTGAGAGCGTGGTCCTTCCCCGGTCAAGCCGACCCATTTGTGCTACAACTATACCAGTAATATAGCTGCAGCATTATTTATTAATGAATTTTTCTCCATACAAATAAGAATTAGTAACATTGTTTTGAAAAATCTCAAAATACGTTTTTATTCACTTCATTTACAGAGTACCATTAGTAAGTTTCGGGTCAATCTCCCCGTAAAATAAAAGTTTCATACATACTTTAACATATTATTTCATCGGGTTGAATTTTCCGAAATTCTTTCTTAACGGATGCTTACGTCATAAAAAGGAGCTACTGTACAAACTTTGCACCGTAATTTTAAGACCATAAGAGATTTTTGAAGAAATTGAAAATGTGATTATTTTTCATTTCTGAGTATATACACTTATTATGAAATAAAAAACAATTCATACAAATTTAAACACCCTCTGACCCCCTTCCTTCGTAAGAGGTTGTTTTAAAAAATTGCTAAATTCGAATTTATTTATTTATTTACGTACCTTTAGTTAATTTTGAGTCAATCGTGCCATAAAATAAAAAGTTTCATACAAACTGTAATAACCTTTTTCACCCCTTAGGTTTCTACGTCTACCAGTTTGGGTCGAGCGTCCGTCACTCAGGACATCCTCTTTTATCTAATATACTAGCTGGTACCCGGCGTATTGCTGCCACAGAAGAATTAAGATAGAATAGTTTTATGTCTAATAGGGAATGATATTATCATCGAAGTAGAATGGTACAGTATATTTCAAACAAATTTTTCGGTACAATACGCGCGCTACTTATTCTAATTTGATTGTAAATACTATGCCTATAACATCCACAGCAATAAGTTAACAAAGTTTTACTGCAATCTGATGAACGGTATGGCAGCGCATAAAATACGAACAAACAAACATTAATTTTTATATATTAGATAGATAACTATGGATGAGTTACTATTAAAATAATTCTGCCAGTTTGTTCAAAAATGTTCTCAAACTTTCTTCTTGAAGGCATAAAGATTGTTATCCATTGTTGTGGCTGCTTTCAATTAAGTGTGTTTTAGAGGATAACAGACTGTACAGTGAAGGATGAACAGAGATATCCAGATTTATGAGTCACTAATCTGCGGTTCCTGGGTTTTAATTCTAATTGTTCGGATTAAACCCAGCCGCCAAATTCCACGAACGCACATCGCGGCAGAACTTTCGATACCATCCACACCATCTGTATGATTGGCGGTCCACCACTGTGTGATTTAGAAGGTGTTTTCTTCCTCGCACGACTTCCTTGTGGAATCGATTATCATCAGCGATTTTTCCGGACCGATACGACTTAGGGACCTTCAAGAAAAGAGCCTATTCCTTTTTAAAAAGTGTTGCGGTTGTTCATGGGCGGCGGTAGTTACTTAGCATCAGGTGAGCCGCATGCTCGTTTGCCCCCTCTCCTATAAAAAAGTGAAGCCAGCATTAGTACAAAAACATACATTTTAGAGAATGGTTTTAATGCTCTTCTCTACCTTCGATCTAATGGCCTTAATCTTACATAGGAGATGGTTTAGTTGGAACACTATATTATAAATAGTGTAGTTGAATATTTTTGAGATTGGTTAGGAGAACATCACTATCAAGTTGTGATATAGTTATATGAATACGAATCCATAGCCTAGATTTTATCCGTAGGGGTTGTAAAAGTTTGATAAAGTCCTACAGAATCTTATGTACAACAGTATGTTTAAGGTATGTTTATATAAAGAGAACTTTATAACCCTTTTAGAAATTAAAAGACGCCTCTGCCCAGCTGCAGGAACGTATATAGATTGTAACTTACCGTCACAGTGGGCATTTCAGCCTATTAAAGTCTACTGCTGAACATAATCCGCCCACGCAAGTTGCCTCATAGGCATTTGCCATAGTTGCAACTCTTGGCAAGCGAGTCGGTTACCGCAGTTTTTTAAAAGAAAACTTTTTTAGCATCGATGTGATATGAAACTGAATGAAACGAAAAAGCGACACTAAAAAGATACAAATATATAAATCTATAGGAGATAATGAGATAGAATCTATACTAATATGATAAAGCGGAAGAAGTTTTGGTTTATTTAAATATGCTTATCTCTGGAACTACCAGTCCGATTTGATAAATTATTTTTGTATATGATAGCCAGATTTACGAAAAATAGTTATAGCATTAGGCTACACTTCTGAGTTAGCCTTAAATATTGATTTTTGTTAAGCAAGTCAAAAGAAAAAGCCCTCTCAAACTGCTTTATCCTCGTGCGCTGGTGTAATGGTTAGTGATACGTAAATTCTATGTTCTATAAAAATATAGATCTTTCTTTCATCTAAAAGAACGTTTGCGTTAGCAAATGCCTATTTCTTATAGATACGCCAAAACAAGCTATTTTGGGATTTAAAAAAAAAACATGGAAAATTAAAAAGAGATTTATGAGCGTTATTATTAGGCAGAGCATATTAATCCTTACGAACGAAAGTTACTTCATCATCAGTACAATTTTATTAAGATAAACTTTGATCTTTATAGCATGTTATTTGGACTCATAGTTTAAGACATAATGTAAAATTAAAATAATTCAACACTCAGCTCGGCGCGCGAAATATGCCTAGCCGCCCGATGAGATTCGAGAACGCGGCTCAGAGCGTGATATACGCGGGTAATACCGCGGGGAACTGCTAGTTCCGCATAAAGTATTTCCTATTATCCCAGTCTCCTCTGTGTGCGGTGCTTTAAAGATGATTCATATAACTTTTAACTGTTAATAAAGGATTACAAATTTATTATCAAATAAATAAAATAAATAATATAAAAAATAAAATTCTTAACAATCCACGATTTCACATCTTACTGATTTCTATTAAATTAGTCGTGTCTATGCCATCCAGTGTCTATTTTACGGACATCTTTGAGAATCACTTAATCTTCTACCGACTTCAAAAAGGAGACGGTACTCAATTCGACTGTATGTATTTTTTTACCCATATTGTATCATTTACCTCATATCTTTTTACTAGGTGAACTGATTTCGATTATTCTTTTTTTAATTGAAAGCTGGTGCTTCACCTGTGGTTCCGTTTAAATTTGATCAAGGTCTGACCAATACTTTTTGAGTTATTCTTAATAATTTACATTGAAGTCGGTTGTACAAAATTTTTAATTTTAAATTATTGTTATATAAAATTAATTTACCTATTGAATAAAGTAGACTTCAGTATTACAAAGCTATTTTAATCAAAAGAAAATATTATTTTAATTTAATAGACTAGATTGTATTATTACATTTATTAGTATTATTAGTATAGATTACATTTATTTTCTATAAAATTAAACTTTTATCTTATATTTTATGCCGCACTTGTGGTTGAACATTATTATCAAATTAAATAAATCATTTGCTGTGAAATGTTTCTGTTTTATATTTCGTTTTATTTGAAGGTTTCTCTTCTAACGCGTGTGAACTGTACACATGGTTTTTATAGTCGTTACTAGGAAGAAGCTCCTGTCCATGTCCTGATTTGTTTCCCTCTATCGCCTCTTACGACATCCTCGGGATGATGAGGTAGTGGATATTCTTACATCGCCACTACACGGTAGGTTATAACTTAACTTTTAGTCTTTATATCTAAAAGCACACCTAGTATAGCAAGTACTAATTAATGGTTAGATGATAACAACAAACCTAACTTTAAAACTAAAAATAACAAGAAAACTAAAGAAGTTGACTTCTTATCAATATGATGATTGTAGGAAAAACTGTACTCGTTAACGATAAAGAAATATAAATGAAAACCTTATATTTTTCGTCATAACGTGACAAATATTTTTTATAAAAAAGAGCTTTGATGTTTTTAAACAGTGGCTTTGTACCAAATTGTGTCAACAAAGCGGGATGCTAAAACTTGAGAAAAGTTCGACAGTTGCTAAGGCCGCTATAACTTTACGTCATAAGTTTTCATTTATCGAGTTTAATTTCTCCCTAAAAGAATTATGATATTAATATAATATTTTTCTATTCTGTTTTACGTACAATAATTATTTTTATTGAAATATTAAAATATATCACGTTGTGGCGGTGTAAGTCAATCCATCCGATATTACGTTATGTAGTGTCATATGAAGCAAGAGTGAGGGAAGCCTGAGTGACCTGTCATGGTCTCTGATATATTATCGTGATATTATATCAACTCGTATAAGATGTGAAATGCCTCAACTGGCAACGAGAATTTGCGAGCGAGATATCTACTGATAATATCGCAGTGGCGAATTTGATAACTCCTCTCATGGAATGCAAGCAAACCGAGTTCGCTCCCTGACGAAAGCAATAAAAAATCTAGTTACAATTTAAACAGCTGATTCACCACGTACTCGGCGGCGAAGGAAACCATTGTTAAGAAACCTGCACATTTAAAAAATTTAAATAGATAATCAAGGTCATGTAAAGTCCGTCTTCGCGCGGTGAAAGTGTAGTGTACTTTTTCCTATTCCAAAAACCCCTTAGTAACAAAAGGCCAGCACCCAGTAGTGAAATGTATGTAGACTGTCACTACTACCTATAATATAAAAAAAACTTTATGACATTCAATAAATAATAATAAAGCGTTAGAGAAGGATCTTAAATAAACTTGTTAAAGTATCGTTATGGTCTATATCAAGTGCTACTGCTGGGCACATACCACCTCTCGTTACTTAGAGGGTTAAATTAATAAGTCCGCCCCACTGCGCCCGTGTGTTGGCGAACTTCACATGACTGAAATATTTTAATTCTACAGATGTGCAATCATAACGTTGTTTTTCCCTACGGGTAGACTTTTTAATAAGTTACGTATTTAAATATGCCGTCGAAACGAGTTTTAGAAAAACATCTACTCGGAATAATGATTTGTAAACTCAGAACAACAAAGAAAGGCAGTATTACCATCACGTATATTTCTGATGACACTGAAACGATGCTCTATGCATTTTCTTCTTTTTAACTTCCCGCTTTGTAAATTAATAATTTCTAAATTGGAAGTTATAGATTTCGGTCTGATTTAGAAAATGCGAGTTTTCATCAGATCTCCACGTTTTGAGGTCCTAAGAAGACATTCCGAGTATTCTCGGCTGGACGTCCGGCCGTGTCTCTCTCTCTCTCTCTCTCTCACTCTGTGTGTGTGTGTGTGTGTGTGTGTGCGTTTGTGTGCATGTATGTATGTATGTAAATAAAATTTTGTCGTACGATATCTTTAGAACAAATCAACCGATCGAGATGGGCGACACGGTGTTTGAAATTGTTCATTGAGACTTCAAGCTAATTAGATTTTCAAGTCAATCTTCAAGTATTGCGCTCGAAAATGGCCTGCAGGGTCAGCCGTATTTTTTTTCCTTTCCCTAATAGGCGGTAAAAGTCCACAGCTAGACAGACAAATATGGACTCAAAACCTTTTTATTACAATACCTTTCTGTTGTTTGCACACTCGCATGTGTTGTTGAGTGGGTTTTCTTACAAGTTTACGTCAATTGTTATGTACGCTTCACCCCGTATATCTTCCTTTGTTGGTTTGAGTTTGGTCATACGAATACTTATTATATCCTGCAGTATTCAAAGCCGCTGGAAATTTTAATCTTACTTAAAGCCAGGAGACCCTCGTGACATATTCGATTTTCGAATCTTACCAGCCCCACGCGATTAGTGTTAATTAATATTATGCAGCCACTGCGTGTACACGTACACATGAATACACTTACATTCAGGGACACTACACTTACTTCTTCACAACATAACATTCGGGGATACTTACCGCCAGTGCTAAAAGTTTTCGGTTTTCGATTCTAGGTGTTCCTTTTTATAAAACAGTCAAACGAATTAAATGCCCATTAGATAATAAACTGCTACTGTCAGCTGACATATACACTTTCAATCAAACCGAAAGGAAGCCACAGTGTTAGATATATAAAAGCAAATACAGAACTAACTAGTCTTAACATACGCGTATCTCATATTTAACGTTGATATGATAGTAAGCAAAAATGGTAATGGACTGGCCATATAGCTCGAAGAACCGCCAACCGATGTTGCAAAGAGGTTCTCGGGTAGGCGTCTCGTACAGGTAGGTGAAATATAGGGCAACCCCCCACTAGATGGAGTGACGAACTGGTAAGACATACAAGAAGGTGATGGATGCAGGTGGCTCAGGCTCGTGCTTTGTGGCATTCCTTGGATGAGGCCTTTGTTCATCAGAGAATTTGTGAAGGGCTATAATTATGACGATGATGATGCAAAAAGATTTAAGGTAAATCTGTGATGCTTTATCGCCATGTTTCATTCCCGTAACTACTTCTGTCCAAGAAACAGAACGTTTACTAATGTGTTGCAGTTAGATAGATTTTAGTTAACAGAAAATATATTATTTTCATGAGGCTCTGCATAGAGGCCTTTTGCATAAATTATTCCTACCTAAACGGTATTTACATACATAATTAACTTAACGCTCTATCGGGGTTTTGTTATACATACAGGAGGCTTTGGTTTGAGATAAGAATGAATATAGCTGCTCGCCCCTTTTCGTTTTATTATCCCTCAAGACTAATAAACAAGAAGCTTTTGTATTAGCACTTTATGCTTTATTAACTCTGGATTTGTTATTGTACTTTGGAAATAAGTTTTGAATAAATAAATATTCCAGACCAGTTAAATTGGCAACCTTACCTAATGTTAGGTCGATAGGCTGATATTTTCCTGTGCCCAGTTGTGGAATGTGTGACGGGTTATATAACTACCACAGTAGTAGTTCTTTGACCATCACAACCACAGTTGTAGATGATCAAAAAACAGTCACCTTCAAATGGTATGTGATCATGAAGGCAACACAGCGCAGCACTCGACTACCGAGACGCTCGATTTTTCACCGACTTCAAACAGGAGGAGGTACTCAATTCGACTGAGTGTTTTTTTATGTGTGTCACCTCATAACTTTTTTGTAAGTGAACCGATTTCTATGATTATTTTATTATTTGAAAGCTGGTGCTTCTCATGCGGTCACATCGAGGTCTGACCAGTACTTTTTGAGTTATCCTTAATAATTTATATTGAAGTCTACAAAATTTAAAATTTTACTACTTGTTCAATTATAAAAAATGTGTCTATACTAACTCAATGTGATAATAATATACACAGTCAGGTCATAAGTATTGTCACACAGTAAAAATTTTCTTTTAGAATGCTGGCCACAAAAAAGTTTATTGAATTAAAATTTCGAATTGTTCATGAAAATAAAACTGTATACTTTTTAGAATTTCACTCATTTTAAATATGGAGTGGACGCTTAAAGAAGACCGTGTTGCAGTTATTGCGTTGCATCGTTGCGGTTACGTGCCAGTTCAAATTTTTGACATACTGAAAAATTTGATCTTACCATCAAACGATACAATGAAGACTCTAGTGTAGATGACAGGTTAAGAAGTGGTCGCCCTCGGTCTCTTAGGACTCCAGCAGTGATAAAAGTTCTGAAGGCGCGAATTCAAAGAAATCCCAAACGTAAGCAGAAACTGTTGGCCCTTCAGATCGGGTTAAGTAGAACCACGGTGAAAAGGATGTTAAATGAAGACTTAGGGCTTCGTTTGAATGCACGTCTAATGGACCTGAAACTGAAGAGATGCCGCGCTTTGTAGAAGCGGTACGCGGGAAAAAAATATCGGGAAATTCTTTTTTCGGATGAAAAAATTTTTACCGTAGAAGAGAGCTACAACAAACAAAATGATAAGGTGTACGCACACAGTAGTGAAGAAACGAGCAACCGTATTCCGCGTGTCCAACGAGGTCATTTTCCATCCTCGCTCATGGTATGGTTGGGAGTTTCTTATTGGGGCTTAACAGAGGTACATTTTTGTGAGAAAGTTCAAACTACAGTCCTGACGAACCTTGTGGAACCTGTTTCTCATACCATGTTCAATAACAGGCACAGGGTATCCCAACAAGATTCGGCGCCAGCTCATAGAGCGAAGAGCACACAAGACTGGCTGGCGGCGCGTGAAATCGACTTCATCCGGCACGAAGACTGGCCCCTCCAGTCCAGATTTGAATACGTTAGATTACAAGATATGGCAACACTTGGAGGAAAAGGCGTGCTCAAAGCCTCATCCCAATTTGGAGTCACTCAAGACATCCTTGATTAAGGCAGCCGCCGATATTGACATGGACCTCGTTCGTGCTGCGATAGACGACTGGCTGCGCAGATTGAAGGCCTGTATTCAAAATCACGGAGGTCATTTTGAATAAACTTTAGTGTCATAAGAATCTATGTTGTGTTAAGTTCATTTTGGTATATAAATGGTTACATAATGAATAAACTTGTTTCAATTATTTTATATTAAACATGTGACAGAATTTATGACCTGACTAGGTATATTGCGAATAGTATATGCCGTGATAACTTATAGACTTAGCGATTGCTATAAATTTCACAATAGGCAAACTACCCGGGTTCGAACCTCGCCGACACCTATGAAAATGTTAATTACAATTTTAAGTGCTGATTTACCACGTGCTCAGCGAGGAATCAAAACCACCGTGAGGAAACCTGCATGTCTGAGAAATGGAAAAAAATATTTCAAAGATATGTGTCCACCAACACGCACTGGGGGAGCGCGGTTAACAGTTCCTTGTATAAACCGTACCGAGTCGAACGAATAAAGGCTGTAACTTCACTTTACTTTTTTGTTAATAGTATTTAATAAACCAACGAAAGAAAAGATCAGTAACATTTTCTTTGATATACCATCAGCAGTACTATGGTAATGTGAAAAAAAATTATCTAAACCAACGACCTTTTCTGAGCATGTAAAACATTATCCACTCAGAAGAAATAAAAAAAAACGAAGGCACAACTCAATAAAAATACTCGTAAATCCCCAGTAAGTGCAGACAGAAGTCAGGAAATGATTTAATAACACTGCTATTCTACTTCACATTTTTTAAATCTATCCAATAAAGTTCTGGACATGAAGCTCCCACCGTTTGTAGGAAGGGTGTACCAATTTCACAATTTACGTAAGCGAAACGGGTGAACTAATGACTTGTTTGCGTCGCGTAAAAAGAGGAGATTTTAGTAAGAAAAACATCTGCTTTTGAAATAGGAATTCCTGTTTCAGCTTTAGCTCGATGATTTACGACTGCCTTACCTCACCAAAGATATTACTAATATCGTAAATGTTCGTACCTAATAACCGTACATGTTATTACATAAATAAACCGTAAATGGCTCTTTTCAAAAACAAGCTGCTAATAAGATTTAAAACAAATTCATCTATGACCCATAAGTTACATTGAAATAATTAAGCCAAAACTAAAAAAGGTCTGAATGACGGATAGGTGTCTACATGAGCTAAAGTTGGAAACACATATCCCAGAAAATATATTGTTATATCGATATTTTACGATATACAGGTTGTTTGGAAGAGGGGTGCAAAGCCTGAAGGGAATGACACCTTGAACCGTTTAGAACATAATATTAAGGTAAACTTGTCTAAGACGAAGTATGTTCTATTTTTTAATTGAATTTCTGAGGTTTTTACCAATAAAACCCCTTTTTTTTTAATTAATTGCTAATAGCGTCCAGTAAAAGTTGTTATGTTACTATTTTTTATTTATTTTATTTATGTAATGTGATAATTATTCAAACAAAATAATTTCCAAGCATCAAAAACATTCTACGCATATTTATGTATAAAAAACCAAAAAAAATAAGGAAATGTTGTCTTGTTGGGTTGGGATTTAATTTTATTATTTATGGGATCCCAAGCAGATGGTAGCACCCAGCCATCTTCTCTAGGTACCCAAGCATACAACTGCAAGACTTCAAGATACTGTAAGTTCATACTGCGTAGATTGGAACAAAAATTAATAACTTTAATCTGGCGGTAGCCGTTGGTAACTATGACATTGGGACGTCATACACCTCAGTCAAACCCCTTCCCTCCCCCTCCCCCGTGACTACTGGTGCTGTAAAGTGCTCGAAACATCGGGAATATAAAATAAGTTAATATACGCGATAAAAGCCGTAAAATTAGTTTTATTTAAATGGGTTTTATTGTTAAAAACCATAAAAATTCAATTTAATGCCAATATTAATTGAGGATTGAAAATATTGACTCAATGCTTTAAGAGTTTGGGCACTATTTTTGAGCAATTTTGGGCAGGATTCTGGATTCCCGAAAACACCATCAGGCCTGAAGTCCTCTAAGTCAATAAGGACATATAACAAAATATGGAAAAAGGTATGTAACAGGTTTTTTTACACTTATATAAAAACTTGAAAACAGAATTGACGCAAGGTTTTTACAGTGTGTGACTACTGTTACCAAATAGAAATGTATGCTACCAGTTAGATAAGGTTTTCACTAAGTTGTGATTTACAAATTCAAGATATTTTTAATACTAACACTTGCTACTAATACTACTACTACTAATAATTCATCACTAAATCTTATCATATATTTCATAACTATAGACGTAGGTTATTCCAGCCATTGTCAAGTTTTTGCCAGAATAACACACAGCAATTTTTTTTATATATAAAGCAGATATAGGTACTTACATTTAAAACCATTAGGGTAACGCGGCGGCCACTTTCTTGCACTAAAACCCTTTTAGAATTAAGAGGAGGCCTGTGCCCAAGAGTAGGACGTAAATTGGCTGTAACTTTACTAAAACTTTATAACTTTATAAGTGACAGCACCAATGGTCACCTCACGAGAAATAGAAACGTTTAATGTTCATTATGCTACGCTTTTATTATTTGTCATATCAATCCGCAGCATTATTAAACCACAAATATGGTTGTTGTTGTTGTTGATATTGAGAGAAAATGTTGACGAATTCTTGTTTACTCTGTTCAGATAAATTATAAGTAGTTTTTAAATGAAAGATTCACATGTTGTCGCCCCATGTAATGTTTGCATTAAGCTCGTCCACGCGTAGAATAGAATAACATATACAATGTCATTAACGAGGAATGTTATGCGGCGCTCCGTGCAGTTATTGCACTGACCGTTGCAGACAGCTTAAGTGCAAATTTAATTTAACAGATATATTTTGATCGTGAGTAGAAATATTTGCCTTTATTTTGTATAAGAAAATTTTATAATTTTCTACAATTCTATGGACTTCTTTTGATGTAGAATCTCTAGTAAAACTATTTTTAACCGACGAAAAAACGGAGGTTCTCAAGTCGACGTGTATATTTATTTTATGTATGACCACGAATAACTTTTTACAGAGTAATGCGATTTTGATAATTCTTTTTTTATTGGACAGGGCATAACTCAAAATTGGTCCCATATAAATTTGGAAAAATATGTCTACCCTAAAGGTGGGAAAATAGGGGTGCTTTATTGTTTACTCACAGATTTTAATTCTGAGTTGTGTATTACTACATTACATAATAATTACATTACATTACATTACAAACAACCTCACGATGAATGAGCTTTAGACCTGTCAGTCTCTTGTGTGTAGATCTCTCAGTGTCTGCATTTCTGCTAAAGCTCGTTCATCGTGAGGTTTGTGTAATACTTTATTTGGCTTTAGATCAGATAAAGCAATACCCTCAAGTGTTTTTACTCTACTCAGTGCCACATATCCTTGCCTTTAGGCAAACACTTTCTTTCCGAGGTTGACCTTGTAATTTGTGACACGCGACGGCCCAGCATAAAATTATCGGCAACATCCTGCGCTCAATGTCGACATAATCCTTCGTACCTTGAAAATTTGCTGCCACTGAAGGTATGGCGACACAACCATCTTTTAGTCTGCTTCCTTTATATTACCTAAAGCTACCAATTCATTTGGCAAAATGGAGCCTAAATTTGTACTTTGCAATATCTTACGTTACTGAGGATACAGACTTTTTTGCATATTGAACACGGCAAGGCAGCATAAACATTTTTCACAGGTTTTTTGCTCGCAATCCGTTTGTCGTATGGCGCTTAAACGATTAGTTCTCTCCTCGGGAGTTTCGTGAAGTATCACCATTGCAGAACAGTTACGAGCGGCATCCAAACGTAGCAAATGTTTGTCTTCAGTTACATTTGAAAGCGCTCTCTTATCTGACCTAAACGATGAGCGCGTTGCTTTTCACATTCTTGCGATAACCTATCGTTAATGTAGCTTCTCATCTTCGACAGTCTTTCCTCGCGCTGATCAAAGCTCTCCTGTGAACGTGTTAATCTAATTCTCTTTCTATTTGCTTCAAACCTTTTATTTTTCTCATTGTTAGATTCTTCTAAATATCTTTTTCTCATTCGTTCCCATTTGTACCCATGGTGGTATATAAAGCCTGTCTTTTTAAAGTATTTATATTATACAACAAATAATAGTTAAAGCAGGATAATATAACAGTTAATAGCGAAAGTAAGGTAAGTAGCTAATTTGAAAGTAATCAAAAATTAAGCATGTAGTAAGTAGTAGATTACAGTCACGAACAAAACACTAAATTACCTTGAATTTAAATTAATAACCAAATCAAATTAACAATGCAACGTGAAATCTTCAGCGACAAACATTAACATTCCAAAAAATGCGCTCTCCGCACGACCACTCGCAACGACGTGTGCCCCATAGGTTACTGTATATTATATTGGTGTGCCCTCACGTGTGTGCCCGTTCGGGTTTTTGTATCGCTGACATTAACTTCGTGAACGCTCGGCATTTTCCGGGCGTATCGCACCGTGCATCACGCTTTACGTAATTAATTAATTTGCTTGTTTGGCGCCGACTCAAAATTACTTAGGTATACTTACATTAGTTTTAAAACTTGGTTATTAAGATTAATTAAAAACTCAAGATTATTACAAAAATATATATTTAGGTATACTTAAATTAGTTTAAGAACTTAGTTCTTAAGGTTAAATAAAAAAGGTTTATTATTTTTTGCTTTTCAGTTTTTTCGGCAGTTTAATTTTTTGTTAAAATTTTTTTCTTTTTTTTCTTTTAGTAAAGTTTTTACGTTGTTTAAACCAAATAAGAAACGTTTGTGGAAACGATTTACTTCAAATGCAACAGTGAGTGCATATAATTCACTCGGGGCTCTTCTTTGTTTCTGTAATGTTTTCTAGTCGATAACCTAATAATGACCTTTTTTTTATAGGAGAGAGGGCAAACGAGCTTGCGGCTCACCTGATGGTAAGTGAAAGTTGCAGGCGTTGTGCCGGCACGAAATACTGTCCCGCTCTGCTGAGCACGCCAAGCTTTTTAGAGGCCAATTTGGCCTTCTCTTCCAAGTGACCACGAAACTGCATGTAGTAAGTAGTAGATTACAGTCACGAACAAAACACTAAATTACCTTGAATTTAAATTAATAACCAAATCAAATTAACAATGCAACGTGAAATCTTCAGCGACAAACATTAACATTCCAAAAAATGCGCTCTCCGCACGACCACTCGCAACGACGTGTGCCCCATAGGTTACTGTATATTATATTGGTGTGCCCTCACGTGTGTGCCCGTTCGGGTTTTTGTATCGCTGACATTAACTTCGTGAACGCTCGGCATTTTCCGGGCGTATCGCACCGTGCATCACGCTTTACGTAATTAATTAATTTGCTTGTTTGGCGCCGACTCAGAATTACTTAGGTATACTTACATTAGTTTTAAAACTTGGTTATTAAGATTAATTAAAAACTCAAGATTATTACAAAAATATATATTTAGGTATACTTAAATTAGTTTAAGAATTTAGTTCTTAAGGTTAAATAAAAAAGGTTTATTATTTTTTGCTTTTCACTTTTTTCGGCGGTTTAATTTTTTGATAAATTTTTTTTCTTTTATTTCTTTTAGTATAGTTTTTACGTTGTTTAAACCAAATAAGAAACGTTTGTGGAAACGATTTACTTCAAATGCAACAGTGAGTGCATATAATTCACTCGGGGCTCTTCTTTGTTTCTGTAATGTTTTCTAGTCGATAACCTAATAATGACCTTTTTTTATAGGAGAGGGGGCAAACGAGCTTGCGGCTCACCTGATGGTAAGTGAGTACCGCCGCCCATGAACAACCGCAACACCAAGGGAATTGCAGATGCGTTGCCGGCCTTTTAAAAAGGAGTAGGCTCTTTTCTTGAAGGTCCCTAAGTCGTATCGGTCCGGAAAAATCGCTGGTGGTAAACTATTCCACAAGGAAGTTGTGCGAAGAAGAAAACATCTTCTAAATCGCACAGTGGTGTACCGCCAATCATCCAGATGGTGTGGATGGTATCGGGAGTTCTGCCGCGATGTACGTTCGTGAAATTTAGCGGCTGGGATTAATCTGAACAATTCCTCAGAGCACTCCCCGTAGTAAATGCGAAAGAAAATGCAAAGAGATGCAACATCTCTTTGCAGCGCCAATGAGTCGAGCCGATCGGAAAGGACTCGGTCGTCGACGATTCGAGCCGCTCTACGTTGGATGCGGTCAAGTGGAAGGAGCTGGCACTGGGGAGGCCCAGCCCAGAAATGGGAACAGTATTCAATGTGAGGCCGAACCTGCGCCTTGTAAAGTTGCAGGCGTTGTGCCGGCACGAAATACTGTCCCGCTCTGCTGAGCACGCCAAGCTTTTTAGAGGCCAATTTGGCCTTCTCTTCCAAGTGACCACGAAACTGCACGTCACTCGATATGTCGACGCCGAGGATTCCGATACTGGCTGGGGCAACAAGGGGAGTACCTTGAAACTGAGGAGATACGACTAAAAGGGGTTCTTTTTAGCGGTAAACGCGCAAACTTGTGTCTTCTGAGGATTAGACTGGACTAGATTTAGTCGCCCCCAATCCGAGACTTTGTCCAGCAAAGACTCGACTTCAGACACAAGTTTGTTCCGGTACTCGGCGACGTTTTCAATGCAAATAATAAGTATAAAGTTCAAATATGTTCATTTGGAATATTGAATATTCTAGTATAGTTAACGCATCAATTGTGTCTAAAAATCTCTAAAATTATTAAAATTCGTTTTAAAATATTCAAAATGTATTAAATCATATAAATAAGAGTTAGAAAAAATGGATCAAACTTTCCTAAGTTGATGAAGGTGTTCTTGTAATGTTGGTTTATATGGGGTCGTTGCCGGAGACGCATACCCAAGGTTGTAAATGTATATGGGGTGGTCGGCTGATCGACTGCTAGTAGTAAGGTTGCACAATAACTAGTCCTATTTTTTTTTATAGGATAAGGGTGACAAACGAGCACACAGTCCACCTGATGGTGAGTGGTTGCTGCAGCCCATAGACATCTACATCTATTCTCTATTACAATCAAAAATGTAGATGCGTTGTCACCCGTGAGGACTAAGATGGAATGCCTCATTTCCAGTAAAAAGGGCCTCCGGCCACCTGCACTCACCAAGCGAAACGCAGAGGTGAACCTCTACTTCACGCTAGTTTTCTGTGAGGTCGTGGTACCACCCCGGTTCGAGCCAGCCCATCCGTGCGACAGCAAAAGCTGCCGCGTGGCTCTACCACTGTTAAAATTATCCTATATTAGGGACTTATAATAATAATAATAATAATAACCGAGGGCTTCCATCTGGTTGGGTTTTTATATATTTATGTAATTTTTATGTATTTATTCTATTTTATTGATATTTATGTATGTTTATATATTTCGTTTACAATTATATATTTAAACAGCCCAACCAGATGAGAAAATTTTAAAGATAACCCCAATAATAATAATAATTTATTTGATACAGACAACACAGATCTATTATAAAATTAAAATTATTTTTTTTATTACACTATACCTTAAATTTTAATTATAATTATTGGTTAATCAATGATATTATTACATTTTATTATTAAGATTTTAATAAATTTGACCACCTACTAAAAATTTTACTACATGCATAAATATTACAAATAATTTTGATGAGATTATTCTGCGAGCCAAAAACAAAACTTCTAAATCGCGCGATATGTTGACGGATCAACGCATCCAAACCAACGACACGGGCCGCTGCGAACATCTGGAACGCACTACAGTATCGTGGCTGACGGAACAACACGCGGAACGTATCATTATACTGCACCTTCAGTCTGCAATATTCCTCTTTAGTGTAATTCGTCCACAGCTGAGGAGTGTAAAGTGGCTGACAGTATGCTGAAAACAACGCCAGCTTTGAGGTATAAGAACACTTTTGAAAGCGTCTATCTATCAAGTTGGCACGCACTGACAAGGAACGTCGCTCGCGGTCCATATCAAAACCATCACATAGATCCTGAGTAACAATATGACCCAGGTATTTAAACTTCGTTACCCACTCTAATTGTGAATTACACAAATACAATGGGGGGATATGAGGTTGAACCCTACCACTCTTAAAAAGCAAACAAACAGACTTGTTGGTGTTATACAATAGGTTATAATCCATCGCATATTTCTCACATACCTGGAGTAGTGCACGCAGCGCACCTATCGAGGGACTCAGCAGCACCATATCGTCAGCATAACGCAAGTTATTAAAGCATTCAGAACCAATGTGGCAACCCAGTCTGGTGCTTCAAAGCTCCTCGATCAGCTGATTAACATACAGATTAAAAAGCTTAGGCGATGTTAGCCCTCCCTGCCTCACGCCGCATTGTAGTAGAAATTCCTCAGAGTATGTATCACGCCACTTTACTACATTAATTTGCCTACTATACCATGCGATCAATATGTTAATACATAATGACGGCACTCCCGTATCACGTAACTTCCTCCAAAGTATATCATAACTGACTCTGTCAAAAGCCCTACTTAAGTCCAAGAAACATGCATAAATATTTGTTTTCCCCTTATTATAACAACTAACAGTTTGCTTTAAAGTAAAAACCGCCGCATCCGTAGAACTATCTTTTTTAAATCCAAATTGAGCATCGCTAATTTGTATATATTTGGAAATAACACCTAATATGGTGTAACACCTAATGGTGTCAAACAGTTTAGCACAAGTTGTAGCTACGGATATCGGTCTATAATTACCACTGTCGGTCAAACTACTCGATTTACATTTAAAAACAGGACTTATTACCGTTTTTAGCATTTCTACCGGTAAATAAGCATGCTTTATACAAGCATTGAAAAATACAGATAGGAACGCAATTACCCATGGTCCTCCAAACCGAAGATGTTCCACGCTTATATTGTCATATCCTATCGCCTTTCCTAGTTTCATCTGGCGCAGAGCATTAAAGATCATCTCTTTAGATACATGAATGTCCTTGCCATCTGCTAAAAGATATTGATTATGAGAAGTAAAGTGTCCTGCACTTAACGCAAGAAATTTGTCCCTAAACAAATTTGCAATCGCCAGTGTGTCCGTCAGGCCATCCACACACTCCGTAATCTTAGACCCGCTCTTAAGTAAATTTCCCGTATATTTCCAAAATTGACTAAAGTTTCTACTTAAACAAGATGCCGAAATCTTATCTAAGATTATTTAATCACCGGAATTGTGGCAAAATCTTAACCTACTTTTAAAAATAGTTCGCGTTCTTTTAATTTGATCGAACAGCGGACCAGAAGAAGGCGCCCCAGCCGTTAACCACCCAGCTCGAGCGTGCCGTGCCTTCATGTGTGCCTCGCGTACATACTCATTCCACCCCGGAACAGGCGGCCTCTGGATGACATGCTGAGACGCGCGACGTGTGGCCGCGTGAATTATACAACTAATAAAAGAGTTATACAAGCTATAACGTATTGCTATAACACTTAGCAGATAAATGCCTTAACCTCTCCCAATCCAAGTTACGTATATACTCAGAACAAAGAGAGGAATAAAATTCAATTTCGAGACCATTTCTTTTTCCCTATTTTGACAAGGCGTTACATTTCTGTAAAGGAACGTTATTATGCACCGCCTTAGAGGTCAAATTAATGTTGCATTCAACACACAAAGGCTTATGGTCGGACCACATGACGTCTTCCAAAACATAAACGTTGGTTACAGTAGCCCATGCCTGCCGTGTAGTTACACAATGATCGAACCAACTTTTTGAACCATGAGCATAGCTAATATAATATGTAAAGACACCACTTTTGGGTCGCAGAAATTCATAATCAGCACACACCAAATCATTATCAGTACAAAAATTAAATAACTCTAAACCAAACAATGTATTCACATCTGCGTTAAAATCACCTAAAATAAAAGCATAATTAATATCCTTATCTAAAATAATTGATTGAATAATACTTAAAATATTCGTAAAATCAGTCAAATTTTCATAATTATTTTGAGGCATATACACAGATACACACAAATATTTATTACCACACATTTCGTAAATAACTGCACATAAACTAGAATTGTAACCATCAACAATCTCCACTTTATTAAACATCGACGAACTCCACAAATAACCCAACCCCTCCATAGGGCCGGTAGGCCCTATGGGGGGTGTGACATCTACAGCTGAAATACCATGACTAGAAAATTTGGTATGTATAGTGTTTAAGTAAAGAATAGCATCGGGTAATAACCAGGTTTCCTGCAATGCTATTATATCAAAGTCATTACATAATTCCCGTACTTGTACAACACTACGCCTGACTGATCGACAATTAAAGGAACAAAGTTTCATATTTAAACTATACTAATAATAACTATATTAAAAATGCTACCGAAATAATGAAAATCACTTAAAATTCCTACTATAATTTGTTACTATTATATATTATGTATATTACTAAAATTCTTATATAATTATATAATATTACAATTACAATCTACTGAATTTCACTAATTTGAGACCCTTCTACACCTCTTTTTTGTCTCCAGAAATTTACAAAACGCCGAAATGCTATTCCCTCCGGTCAAAAGTCCTTATTTAGAAATATATCTAGTTTATTTCTAGGTACAAATATTTTATATGCATCGTAATCCTTTTTAACATTCATATTAATTTTTTCAATGGTCACTTCAATGTTAGATTTATTCCTAATGTAGCTTGTTATGTCACACACAGATACATCCTTCGATACGTTATAAATATATAAAGGAATTTTTATATCAGCCGCTTTGAAATGGGCATTATCGTCCACCATAGCATTTCCTCTATTTCCAATAAAACGATTCCTTCTTCTTCTTTTCTGTACTTCAATCCATTCTTCGCTACGAGTCTCCGGCTTCCATTGTCTATTACGCACAACATCTGCAAAACATCTTTCTTTGGGAGTTGTGTCTAATGCGGTGGCCATGTGTCCCTCCACCGACACGAGATCGGGTCGCTTCGGCCTATGAATAATAGGTTGGAGTTGCTCCGCAGCTGATTTGTTGTTAATTATCTCAACTGGAATGTTTTTACCACTACCGTCTATATTGATAGTTGAACATACATCATTGAAATATTTCTCAGATTGAATTATTGAGTCACAAATATTCGTATGGCACTTTTCGTCAGTTATTTGCCCTTTGTTTAACGAACTTGAGATTATATCATTTAATTCTGTTGATTTTATATATGAACATTGAATCGTACGCACGTCTTGTTTTAGTCTCAAAATATCTTTCAGCGACGAAGATACATCCACATGATCGAATGTAACAGGGGTCAGATGATTCAAATCCTTCGCAACAAAACTTGGGAGGGTGTCCGGATCATTTTCCTTAAATATTTTTATAATATCCTGCAGAAATCGCCTGCTCCTTCCATCGCCTCTTCTTGTAGAGGCACGAAGATTAACAGCCCCAGACAATATATCCTTTGCCGATTCAATATCTCCGTCCGTAAAATTACTCTCACATATTTGTATTAGGCTTATTTCATCTATAACATCAATTTTACATTGAATGAAACATAGCACTTCATTAATTACTAAATTTAAACACTGATTCGACATGATGCACGTCCGCTTACGACGGCGAACGCAACCGCACTCAATTTTAATTTAGCCTTTTACTTTGTATAATTATCTAAATAATATAAAAGACTTAATACTAAAATTGAAAAAAAATGTGGTAATAAAATATACATACAGTTGACAGTTGCTAAGCGACAAAATGAAAGTAATTATGAATTAATTACCTTATGAAAGTAAGGTCTAACGAACCAAAGCATTAATATAGAAGGTCTCTATGTTGCATAAGCATTATGATAGCAGAGTTATGACTTGAAGTCCCATATGAATAAGACATACAATAGTATGGTCTATGTAATAAAGCAAATATGTGGAAGGTCTCAAATATGTAAAAGCATTATATTGAAAGAAATGGGACTTGAAAAGGATTATTATAGTGGCGTGTAGGTTGCTTCGTAGCCTCCGAGACCGAGGTAACCTTGGACTCGCCAACCGATGTGTCCTAGACATATCATGTTAGTGCCGGTGGTAAGCGGGTTTGTTGTAGCAATACGACTTGCCCGTGGACATCGCACACCCCTACCGTTTGTGGGCGGCGTCTTAGCGCATAGCGTTATGATACGTCGGCTATCTTTCGGATTAGGGTGAGTGTGTTTGGTAGTACGCTATGATACGTGGAGTTTTGGCTACTGACGTCTTAGTACCGTGCTACTATGATGCGTTGGTGGTATTTTTAGTTAACAACATTATCAATTTTGTTACCAAAGTCGATAGGGATCATGTGGGTGTGTTGTGAGGGGGCGCCATCCGTATGATAGTTGCATTGATGCTTACTGCTACTTGCAGTATTGTGTCTTGTGATGGATCTGCGGATGTGCTGCACCTGATTCGACGCATCTTGTGGTTCTGGTCGATGGAGGTATGCGGGTGGTAATGTCTGCTGGGACTGTATGGGGGACCTTGGGATGGTGTAACCCCGACGATAGTCGTATTGATGCATGTTGCGTTCTGCAGCATTGCGTCTCTACGATGGTTGTTTGGCGGGTCGCTATTCTCAATGGCGCTCCCTGCGTCTTGGTTTGACTCACAACCTAAGTAGCTTTGCCCAAGTCGGGTCCCTTCATTGCGGGGCTGCAGACTGTCTGTCCTCCATGATGTTTTATATAACAACTTAATAATATATCTCTATAAAGTTCCCACCTTTGAAAGATTGAAGGCAACTTGTTGGTGGGTGAGACAAACATGATCGAAAAATGCATATACTCAACGTCAGTGACACAAACCCTTTCTGATGGCGAATTATTACTATAATTTTATAACTGCCTATTGGCTATATCTGCCATTGTATTGGTTGGTGGAGCATATGTGTCGACCTCATGCGGGTAGTAGCTGGAGGGAGAATCAGAGGAGGCTCTCAAGGCTGCCACCGAAAGCCGCGCAACGTGGGACCCCATTCCCTTGAGGTGAGCGGTAGACTCACGACACGCTCTGCGGCCAATTGGCCATGGCTGACCATGCAATTGGTGGTGATGCCTTACACTTACATCACGTCTGCAGGAACGGCGGTCTGGCAGGTGTTGGCGCTCACGGACGGCTTTTTATGGCCAGTGTGCCTATTGTTGCCTAACCCGTGTGACGTACATTTACTGTGTCTGGATTTGATCGTATTCTGTATGGCGTTTACACGCATTGACATGCGCGACTTCGGTCGATGTTTGTGCTTACGCACTATCAAGGGGCCAAGTCCTCTTTTACTGGTTCGCCAGTTATTTTGCTGTGGACTACGGTCCAGTTCCCAACTTAGCGTACCCTTCGGGGGGAGCGTATTAAAATGGTTGGCGCTCACGGTGCACGGCGTGTGCGGAGCCGTGTACTTCCTCCACATTTTTTTTTAAATGTGGGAGAGCGAAGCCCTTGTATCTGGTATTTGATATAAATATTGTGAGACTTTTCCAAGCGGTAAGGGATTAATTAATAAGGAATTGACTGTTGTGAATCTGTACAAGTGGAATAGGGACAATTTATTGTTCTTAACTATTTTGAGCTCTGTCTTCGTGAACGTGGTTATTTAGCTTATAAGACACTACCAACAGCTTTCGATTGCTCTCGTGAATATTCATTCTTCCAAGATACATTGGCTGGCAGTTTATAACGGATTCCATTATTTTGGAGAACAAGGGGGTGATGGCGATAGGCCTGTAGTTGGACGAGTCTGAGCGGTCGCCTTTTTTAGAGATCGGGTGGACAAAAGCTGTCTTCCATGATTTCGAGACTATACCTAGGGAATAGGAGTACCGGAAAAGACGCGTGAGGACCGGTGCCAACTCCGGAGCACACGTCCTCAGCACAATTGGTGGGTTTCCGTCAGGCCCACTCGACTTGTGGAAGTCCAGGGGGAGGAGTTGTCTGCGAACCGAGCGCTGTGAGAACCGCACATCCGGCATGGAGCACCACACCGCGGGATGGTCGACGGTGTGTTCCTTCCGTCATCAACAGTCGAGTTGGACGCAAAAAGGGAGCCTAAATGGTCGGCTTTCTCTTTTTTGGCGTGGGCCAGTGAGTCGTCCTCTCAGTGAGTGAAATTCCCTTGGACAGCCTTGGCGAGAGACCAGAATACACGGGCCGAAGGAAGGCGAACTAGTTTCTTGCCAATTCTGCCTATGTGCTCTGACTTTGCCTTGGCAATAACTCTTTTAAAGGACCTGGAAGTTATACTTCTTTTTAAGTATGTTTACATCCCGAGTCGCCGAAACCGCAGCCCAGGCTGGATAACACTCCTGCTTACTGCGTAATGCAGTCTTACAGGAGCGACCAAACCAAGGCTGCGATCTGCCTCCGATGGGTACCACAGATGATGGAATAAATAGATCCATTCCCTGTAGCCCCACATCAGTGACAGAGTCAGCAATAGCAAAGAAAGACCGCATTCCGTCCCAATCCGCTGACCTGTTATTCCAAACACGGCGGCAACCTGCAGAACGCAACCGCAACGCGAGGGGAGCGTGAGTGGCACCACACTCCGGAACAAAAAATGGTCCTAAGAGCCAAGAGGGGCATCGACGGAAACCTGATATCCGGATGAGAGGTCAGCAGAAGGTCCAACAGGGAAGGTGTATGATCCTCCACATCTGGAATCCGCGTAGGCGATGTAAACAGTTGTGTCAGACCATATGCCAAGGCAAAGTCATGAACAGATCTCCCCGCATGATCGGTTAAACGTGAACCGAGCCATTCGGCGTGGTGGGCCTTTAAATCGCTAAGGATCATGATCTCTGCCGATGGGACCTGTTGTAGCAAGGAATCTGTAGCCATTTGGACGTGGTCGATGAGTCGGTCTGTTTCGGCATAACCGCTATGGGACCTATAGAGGCATCCGTAGACGCGCGGATCGTCGCTGTCTACGCGTAGCCAAAGGATGGCCAGGTCCAAACCTTCAAGACTGCAGAGGCGTCGAGAACAGATGTCCTCTCTGACGTATACGCAAACTCCAGCCCGAGGCACAAAGGAGTGCTCCAATTTGTACCCCGGGTAGGAGAGATACGAAGTATCAGCCGAAGAGGACACCTGCGTCTTGGTCAGAAGTCTCGAGATGATAGTGGACGGCATTTAGGTTCGAGTGAAGTCCCCTGATTTTGCAGAAATTCACGGATAGCGTGGCAGGGGTCGCCTTGGTCTTGTTGCGTTGAACGGAGTTTTGCCCCCCCCCCCCCCTCCCCCAGAATACGTGGGGCAGCCTGAGCACCTACGCTCAGGAGTGGGATAGCATGGTCGTGGATGCTCAGCGAGGGATTTTCCAGGGGTGCTGATACCCTCCTGGGGTAGTCTATGATGTAATTCCGCTACCATGTTGATGGGGTAGGGGGGGGAATCGGGCATCCGGTCACCTGCACTCACCAGACGAAACGCGGAAGCAGAGCTTCCACTTCAAGCCGGTATTCTGTGAGGTAGTGGTACTAATCCGGCTTGTGCCGGCCCATACGTGCAACATCAAAAGCTGCTGCGTGGCTCTACCACCGTTAAAAAACCTAAGGTCCTAACCTAAGACCTTGAATCTTTATTGTAATCAAGACAGGCGTGTGAAAATACAAATTGCATTTTTGTTAATGATGATGAAGTTGACGTAAACTGCTATCTTTATACAGAATAAAGGTGGTACAGAATAATGTTATTTTGTATAAGAAAATTTTATAATGTTCTACAATTCTCTTGACTTCTGTTGATGTAGCATTCTCTAGTAAAACATTTTTTTAATAAAATAAGAAAAGTTTGTGGAAACGATTTACTAATGCAACAGTGAGCGGATATAATCCACTCTGGGCGCTTCTTTGTTTCTGTGATGTTTTCAAGTCGATAATTTAATAATGACCTAAGGTCTCAAGGTCCTTTATTGCAATCAAGACAGGAGTGTGAAAATACAACTTGCATTTTTGTTAATGATGACGAAGATAACGTAAACTGCTTTCTTTATACAGAATAAGGGTGACAAACGAGCATACAGACATTCCACCTGATGGTAAATGGATGCCGCGACCCATACCTAGACATCTACACCTATCCTAGATTAAGACATCGCGTCAAAATTCACCATACCATCCTCACCATCTTGATGCTTGGTGGTCCACAACTGTGCGTTTAACTAGGAGCTTTCTTCCTCGTACAACTTCTCTGTGGAATGGTTTACCATCGGCGATTTTTCCGGACCGATACGGCTTAGGGACCTTCAAGAAAAGAGTTTACACCTTTCTAAAAAGCCGGCAACGCATCTGAAATTCCTCTGGTGTTGCGGTTGTTCATGGGCGGCAGTAGTCACTTACCATCAGGTGAACCAAAGTGATAAAAATATAACATTTTTAAATTTCCCGCAATACGTCATCATCTTTCAGTGAAAATTATAATATGTCTAATATTCTTATTTAACATAAATATGTTTTAACAGTAATTTTTTCTTCGTGGTTTACTCAAGTAAACCAAATGCCATCTAGGCCGGTAGCGTCAACCAGGATTCAACTGAGACAAGTAGACGTTAATGCACACCGTTTTAATTACAGCTTAATTAAAATACTGAAGCGTATCTTCAAATTCTCGATGACATAAATTAACTGCATTAATTGAATTCAAACACATTTAAAGCCCAGCGTGAACTTTTTATGTAATCGCAACGCTTTGCTTACTGGTTTGAAGAATTAAAACAATTTACACATTTCCCAAACGAGTTTTTACAGTGCCATTACATGCAAGAATCACCTGATCCAATACGTCTTTATTTCATTATTATTTATGCTTTTAATTGATTTTTGTGTCGTTCATTAAAATCTTGTTTTAAAGTTGGTTGTAAGTATCCACGGACTGGTTCCATAAATTAAAACGCGACAGGGAACACGTCCGCATGGGTGGGTCTGAACTCAAAGTGGGGCAATACATGAAGTACATAGTCCTCCACCGAGGTATTCGTTGGGTTTTCGAAGAACACTTCGAGCGCTTAGTCACGGATTGAAAGCGGATGCTATGTGTAAACTGCTGCTCAATCTAGAGGGACCAAGGAAAGAAGTGTTTCGCGTATATGCAGAAGTGATTCGGTCCATAGCCTTGTACGTCCCGTACAAGTGTATGAGTGAAAAAACTGACAATCCGACGCTATAAAGCTAAAATCTATAGTATGCAGCGGATGCTGGCCATACGAATCGTGCGAGGATACAATGTCAAATACATTGTCCTTTGAGGCGGCGACAGTCCTGGCTCACTTTCTACCTTTGGATATACTTGGAGTGCTCCGCCAGAGTGGTTTGTGCGGCTAAATGATGTGTTCGGAGGAGATAAGTGGCAGGAACGACTTAACGCATTAGCAACGTGGCGCACTCATCTCTTTGAGCAGCGTTATGTACGCAAACACGTTGTTACAATAATCCCGCCGTACTTCGATACCTGGATGCATTGACGAACAGGACTACAGACTTACACAGATAATAATTGGGTACGGTTGCTTCGGTGATTATTTGTGTAAGATCGGACGCGAAGCGGTGTCAAATTGCTTCCATGCGCTCGGAGACGACGTTGCGAAGGCGTTCGTCCAGCCCTCCCCTTGATAATGGTGTTCCCTTAACAGTTACGGGTGCTCGGGGCGGGAGTCCCGAACGCCTTGCAATTGTAACTCCCAAAGAAGATGGTGCATCTAAAGTTGTCCTGAGCACCATGATAGCACTGCGAGGGTGCTGGGTGGAGTAAGGACTGCCCCCGGGATGTTTTTCAATTAAACAAAGCGCAAGAGAAGTCCCAATTGCAAACTCTCCGAACGAAGATTCCGGGACGCTTCTTATACGAATAACACATTGACGATAACATTTCTGTTGCCCCCGCAGGTATCCATGAGGATTCACCAAATAAAAAGGCGTACATGGACTCCACTAGCCGACAAGTAGACTGTTCCTTTGTAACTCCAGTTTTATAAAAAAACAGTTAAAAGTCTATTCCTAGACATGGGCCTCTCTTGTTATAGGACGAATTTGCTTTTATCATCACGGAATGTCGATCCCACTACCAGACGTCTCACATCTTGAACACGGCTTCCTGTAGCCGGTCTCAGTATATAATAAGGAATGCTATAAGATTTTTTGGCATTTCCTATAGTCACCCACAGGACGAGGAAAGGAAGGAAAAAAAGGAGTCTTAAATTAAAAAGGAAAGAGAGGCCTTACATTAAATTTCTTATTTGTTACCCTTTCTGAATAAACTGCTGTATATAGATCTTTCCAAGAATGCATTAATTGGCCCGCATACCTTAAAATATTTGCTCATACCTAAATGCCGGACACACTGAGTAGTATTACTCTCCATGACCATTCTGTGGTGTTAGACCATTAATATTTGAAATGTACTTAGTATGCTACATGCCTTTCAGTGGTGTTATAACTTATACACGATACATTTGCTTATTGTTGTTTAAATCGCAAATTTTTTCAACCGTACCTTATTTACTCTATGATCATATCAATAGCCTGTGTTGCCCCCATAATTTTTACAAACTGATTGAAACATAAACCTACGTCAAAATCTTCAAAACGACAATATGGTTTTGGAGTAAGACTCGAATGGACACTAAAGCTGAACGCACATATGTCCGCACCGTACGCAACGTACGTGCCGTACGCGCCGAGTTTTACTGATGGCCTCGCATATATGTCCGTACGCATCGTCCGCACCGTCCGCAAATCTTTTGTATTACCAACAACTTTTGTAGTTTTTTTCCAACCACTGGTGTGAAACAGTACATTGAAATTGATCGCTCGAAATCACTATGGAAAGAAATATAGTAATAGCCTGCTTATTGGCATAGGAAGAAGAAAAAAAAGTTCGGAGAAAAAGAAGATTCTGGATTCATAATATAAATTTAAAAAGGCAATTGTATGGAGAATATGAAGGGGATATACATTATTTAAAGATATATTAGGTGATGATGAACGATTTTTCAGATATTTGCATTTAACATACAAGGTACTTCAAGAATTGGTACATGTACTAAACCCATATCTTTCTATGGAAAACTCAAGATTTAGAAGACCAATTGAACCAGAAAAAAGACTTGTTGTATGTTTGAGATAAGTATTTTTATTGATAATTAAGTAATCAGGTATAATTGGGTTTTTGAATTAAATTTAACCATTTTTTTAGTTCAGTATGTAAATAATTTATCACTAAGTATTCATATTGATAACCGATGTAAAAAAAGTCAAATTATGTATAATTAATTACGAATTAATTAAGTTATAAAAATACAAAAACTATCACGTAAGTCGAAACCACCAGTTTTAGTGGAAAATCCACTAAGTTAGCAACATTACACAACACTGAGTATCCACATGCGCCAAACGCGCCGCGTTATATGACGTCATCAGCATTCGTCCTTCGTATACCTACCGCATTTTATAAAATTCGGCGCGTACGGTGCGGGTGTAGTGTGCGAGGTTTCATATGATTTCATACAACGAATTCTAAAATTCGGCGCGTGCGGCGCGTACGGCGCGGACATATGTGCGTTCAGCTTAAATTGGCTGGCTGGGTAAATTATCGACCAGCTTCAACAAATGTGTTTTATGTTATTAAAGGCGCATGGATGCTAATTAAGTCGCCCCGTTTTAAAATCTGTGATGAGACGCGTAATTCCGATCCGATCGTGATGTGCGCATGGCGTTGCCCCTATAGTTTTGTAAGGAAAGCAGTGCATGGGCTCGGTTATTATCAGAAGATCTTCACGTAAACCATACGCATAGATTATTTTTTTTGGTCTGAGTCTGTTGGTCTGAGTTTGGTCATACAAATACTTGTTATATCTTGCAGGATTCAAACCTGCTGGAAATTTTAATCTTACTTAAAGCCGTTACACCCTCGTGATATGTTCGATTTTCGAATCTTACCAATCCCACGCGATTAGTATTAATTAATATTATGCTGCCACTACGTGTACACGAACACATGAATACACTTACATTTAGGGACACTACACTTACTTCTTAACAACATATTATTCGGGGATATTTACAGCCAGTGCTACAAGTTTTCGGTTTTGGTTTCTAGGTGTTCTAGGTAGGTTTAGGTTTTTAAAAACAGTCAAAAGAATTAAATGTCCATTAGATGATAAATAGCGACTGTCAGCTGACATATACACTTTCAATCAAATCCAAACTTTGTTTGGATTTGGGTGGTGGGCACTGTTAGATATATATATATATATATATATATATATATATATATATATATATATATATATATATATATATATATATACAGTCAGGTCATAAGTATTGTCACACAGTAAAACCTTTTCTTTTAGAATGCTGGCCACAAAAAAGTTTATTTAATTCGAATTTCGAATTGTTCATGAAAATTAAACCGTTTATTTTTTTGAATTTTACTCATTTTTAAATATGGAGTGGACGCTTAAAGAAGACCGTGTTGCAGTTATTGCGTTGCATCGTTGCGGTTACGCGCCAATTCAAATTTTTGACATACTGAAAAATTTGAATATAACCAAAAGATTCGTTTATCGTACCATCAAACGATACAATGAAGACTCTAGTGTAGATGACAGGTCAAGAAGTGGTCGCCCTCGGTCTGTTAGGACTCCAGCAGTGATAAAAGCTGTGAAGGCGCGAATTCAAAGAAATCCCAAAAGTAAGCAGAAACTGTTGGCCCTTGTAGTGTTATGCAACTTACATTTCATTGTACACTAATTCTCCATTCTGTTTTGATATTCTGCATTCATGTTTTGCATCACTTTATACTATTTTTTTCATTCTGTTTTTGATTCTCTGCATTTATATTTTGCATCACCTTTATTTATATAGGATCCTGTAACGTTTTTACACAATAACATATCATTTTACTGCGTATTTTCACACTATTTAGTACTTTTAAACTAGCTGTCAACGAAGCCTTACCTTTTTTTTGGTCTTTTATTGAATTCTCTGTAACTCTACAATTTCAGGCTTCGGTGCGCTGTCGCGCATCAGTTTTTCCTATTTGAATAATATCTCATTTCTTACTTAAATGTAAAGATTTTCCAATTATATACCTAAAAACCAAAAATGTTATATTTGACAACCATTGTTTTTGTAGTTGTCATGGTAACTTTTATTCAAATTCGTCTCTGGTATGATGTTCTTTCTACATAAATACTTTTTGGCTGTAGGTCATTTACAATAAATTTCGTTTTAATTTAAATAATTTCTCGTTCTCTCTAAAAAGGTATAAAAGCCAAACAATTGGAGAATACAGGACAGTCTTGCTTCAGTTCTCGAATTGGAAGCATCTTCTAAAGGCCTTATCCCGGGGCCGCTCTGCCCCGGGATCCTGCAAGCCTCTGTCCTACCTGAAGCCACTGGACTCTACGAACCTCTGTTCTATCTGAAGTCGCTGGACTCTACAAACCGTTGCTCTGCCTGAAGTCGCCGGGTTCCTACAACTCTCTGTTCTACCTGGAGTCGCCGGAACCTGCAAACCTCGGTTCCGCCTGAAGTCACCGGAACCTGCAAACCTCTGTCCCGCCTGCAGTCACCGGATCCTGCAGGCTTCTGTGATGTCTGAAGCCGCCGAGGATCCTGCAAGCCCCTGTCTGGCCTGAAATCGCCGGATCCCGCAATTACCACATTCACCGGAGGTCGCCGCCTAGAGACGCCCACGCCTTCTCACCTACGCCGTGCGTGCTCGTTCCAGGCGCTGAGAGCACACCTTGGATCTTCCGACTCAGCTTCGGCACTAATCTCTTTTTTTATTACTTTTTTAAAATAATCTGTAAATCGCATCATCCATCCTCATATTCATACTCCATTTTTGTTATATAAAATTGTAATTATTTTTGAATCTTAAATATATTATTTGTTTTGTTGTATTTTTGTTGTTTTGTTGCTCTTAGGTTAGATTCTTTTTGTCCTTAATTGTCTCTACACGACACCCTTCAGATGGGGTTAAGCAGAACCACGGTGAAAAGGGTGTTAAATGAACACTTAGGGCTTCGGGCATATCGAAGAAAAACAGGACATCGTTTGAATGCTCGTCTAATGGACCTGAGACTGAAGAGATGCCGCGCTTTGTTGAAGCGGTACGCGGGAAAAAAAAATCGGGAAAATCTTTTTTCGGATGAAAAAATTTTTACCGTAGAAGAGAGCTACAACAAACAAAATGATAAGGTGTACGCACACAGTAGTGAAGAAGCGAGCAACCGTATTCGGCGTGTCCAACGAGGTCATTTTCCATCCTCGCTCATGGTATGGTTGGGAGTTTCGTGGCTTAACATTTTTGTGAGAAAGGTATAAAACGAATGCAGTTATGTATCAAAATACAGTCCTGACGAACCTTGTGGAACCTGTTTCTCATACCATGTTCAATAACAGGCACTGGGTATTCCAACAAGATTCGGCGCCAGCTCATAGAGCGAAGAGCACACAAGACTGGCTGGCGGCGCGTGAAATCGACTTCATCCGGCACGAAGACTGGCCCTCCTCAAGTCCAGATTTGAATCCGTTACATTACAAGATATGGCAACACTTGGAGGAAAAGGCGTGCTCAAAGCCTAATCCCAATTTGGAGTCACTCAAGACATCCTTGATTAAGGCAGCCGCCGATATTGACATGGACCTCGTTCGTGCTGCGATACACAACTGGCTGCGCAGATTGAAGGCCTGTATTCAAAATCACGGAGTTCATTTTGATTAAACTTTAGTGTCATAAGAATTTATGTTTTGTTAATATATATAAATGTTTTGTTCATTTTGGTATATAAATGGTTACATAATGAATAAACTTGTTTCAATCATTTTATATTAAACATGTGACAGAATTTATGACCTGACTAGGTATATATATAAAAGCAAATACAGAACTAACTTGTCCTTAACATAAACGTTGATATGATGGCCGAAGAACTGACAACCGATGTTGCAGAAAGGTTCTCGGGTAGGAGTCTCGTACCGGTAGGCGAAGTATAGGGTAACCCCCCACTAGATGGAGTGACAAACTGGTAAGACACAGAAAGTGATGGATGTAGATGGCTCAGAATCGTGCTTTGTGGCAGTCCTTGGATGAGGCCCTTGTTCATCAGAGGACTTGTGAAGGGCTATGATATTATGATGATGATGATGACGCAAAAATATCGAAGGTAAATAAATCTCTGATGCTGTACCGCCATGTTTCATTCCCTTAACTACATCTGTCCGAGCAAGAGAACGTGTACTAATGTGTTGTAGTTAGATAATTTTTAGTTAACAGAAAATATATTATTTTCATGAGGCTATGCAAAGAGGCCTTTTGCATAAATTATTCCTACCTAAACGGTATTTACATAATTAAGTTAACGCTCTATCGGGGATTTGTTATACATACAGAAGGTTTTGCTTTGAGATAAGAATGAATATAGCTGCTCGCCCCTTTTCATATTATTATCCCTCAAGACAAATAAGCAAGAAGCTTTTGTATTAGCACTTTATGCTTAATTAACTTTGTTATTATACTTTGCGAATAAATTTTGAATAAATAAATATCCAAGACCAGTTCATTTGGAAACCTTACCTAATCTTAGGTCGGTAGGCTGATATTTTCCTGTGGAATGTGTGACGGATTATATAACTACCACAGTAGTAGTTCTTTAACCATCACAACCACTCACAGTTGTAGATGATCAAAAACGGTCACCTTCAAAAGGTATGTGACAGTTCGAATAGTTTGAACTTGAACTAATTTGAATAGCACTCGACTACCGGGACGCTAGATTTTTGACTGACTTAAAACAGGAGGAGGTACTCAATTCGACTATATGTTTTCTTTATGTTGTGTGTTACCTCATAACTTTTGTTCTAGGTGAACAGATTTCGATGATTCTTTTATTATTTGAAAGCTGGTGCTTCTCATGCGATCATATCGAGGTCTGGCCAGTAGTATTTGAGTTATCCTTAACAGTTTATATTAAAGTCGGTTGTACAACATTTTTAATTTTACTACTTGTTCAATAAAAAAAATGTGTCTATACTAACTCAATATTACAATACTATATATTAAGAATAGTACATGCCGTGATATATGCCGCTTATAGGCTTAGTGCTTGTTATAAATTTCACAATAGGCAAACTACCCGGGTTTGAACCCCGCCGACACCACTGAAAATGTTAATTGCAATTTTAAGTGCTGATTTGCCACGTGCTCAGCGAGGAATCAAAACTTCGTGAGGAAACCTGCACGTCTGAGAAACAAAAAAATATTTCAAAGATATACGAAGTCCACCAACACGCACTGGGGCAGCGCGGTTAACACTTCCTTGCCTAAAACCTTACCGAGTGGGACGAATAAAGGCTGTAACTTTACGTTACTTTTTTTATTAATAGTATTTAATAAACCAACTAAAGAAAACAGCAATAACATTTTCTTCGATAATAATTACCATCAACAGTACTACTGTAATGTGAAAAAAATTATAGTAAAATTATCTAAACCAACGACTTTTTCTGAGCATATAACGCATATAGAAGCAGTAGCAAATAATATTTTAGGCCTTCTTGTAATCATCTCAGGACTTGCGTTTAAATTTATTCGCTCAACAGAGCTAGTAGGCGCAGCGATTGCAGGTGATATGTCTTGTCGCACTTCGAAAGTATTTGGACCTGGTTCCAGATTAGCAGAAGCTATGTTACTAGTATTTTCTTCTTGCTCCTCGACCATAACAGTGGCTGTACACTCATTTTGAGATTTAGACATTTGCTTTGTCAATTCTTGGGTAAACGCGTAGTCGGGAATTGCAGATGGATTGAAGGGGTGGAATCCTGTAGCTTTAAAACCCGCAATTGCATTCTCTGCAGAAGCTGCCTTTCCCCATGCCTTTTATTAAGCAATCTTCCAAATGATAATCGTGTTATACGACGACCAGGATTTTGTTTTAGCCAAAGTCGACACTGCTCGTAAAAATGAGTCTTCAGTGATTTAAACACCGTACGATCTAGTGGTTGGAGGTAGTGAGACGTGTGGCTTGGCATTGAAAGTAAGGTGATGTCATTGTCCTTTGCATATTCCAGCATTTCCACAGAATTACAGTGAGTTGAATGACCATCTAGTAAAAGAAGTACTCTTCCAGCTGGTTTCCTCGGAACAAAGTGTGTTTTCAACCATTCAATAAATAAATCTGAGGTAATGTACGCTGATTTTGGGGACATGAAAAGTTTCGATCCCGGTGGCATCCCATCCTCAAACTCAGGTTTTTTGTTTTTGCCTTTCATAATACAGGCAGGTGGTAAAAATGTACTTTCAGCATTGCAGCAGACTATAACTGTAATCGTTTCTCCCTTTTCAGTCGAAGTAACTGTAGATACAGCCTTAGAACCCTTTTCAGCTAGAACAAGCCCTGGTCGCTTATTAAGCTGAAGACCAGTCTCGTCCATGTTGAAGATACAACTCGGTTTCAACACACCATCGTCTACTGTCAATATGCTTTCAAGAAGCTCAAAGTAAGCGTCAACCTCCAGTTTATTCATAGCAGTTGATCTAGCTAAAAATACTCCTTCTGACTTTCTTAATGTAATATCGTGGTTTCTTCGTAAAAAAACCTTGCAACCAGTCATATCCTGCTTTCTCAGTTTCTCTATTAAATCTGTGATTCAAATTCAATTGCTCCGCGAACTGGTACGCAATCTTTCTGACGTCATCAATAGTCAATTGGAAACCATTTTTTGCATAGTTTTAATATGGTTAGCGAGTTTTTTCTCATTTTTTTCGCCGAATATAGAGGATGGTCTCATTGGTGCTTTTTTGTCATTATTTTTCTTGTATCGGCTTTCGAGGGTCTTCCTTGGTACTTGATAGGTTATTGAAGCTACGTAGATAGTCATTTCACCTTTTTTAACAGC
Organism: Parnassius glacialis; assembly: GCA_033319125.1. Lineage (NCBI taxonomy): Eukaryota > Metazoa > Arthropoda > Insecta > Lepidoptera > Papilionidae > Parnassius > Parnassius glacialis. The sequence continues at coordinate 21,189,833 of JAVANC010000009.1, forward strand.
GTCCATGGCCGCCTTAAGTGACTTTTCACTCCAGTTCCCTCGTGAGCTGCATGCTTTTCTTTGGTATTTATTTGGCATCTAAAAATAAAATATTGTGATATGAAGTACTAAAACCAAATAAGTATAATAGCACCATAAATAAAGAAAAATATATCAAGTTATAATAATATAACTCACCATTATGCATTACATATATGGTAGGTGTGAGATGGCCTTATGGTCATCTCATACCGATTATGTATGGCCATCTCTCCTAATCAGCCGGGATAGATGGCCACACATTATTTGTAGAAAAATATAAACAACCCACGCGCCATTTTGAGGCTATGTTAAAGTGTGGGTCATTAACTGAGCACTTAACTTAAAAAAAGTACTCACTTTTTATGATGTCTTTTCACCACACTGTATAACGTAAACCCTTTGAAAACTTTAGGCTATATACAAATAAATGTAGCTACATTTTACTTACTTTTTCGATTTTTTTCACCGGAGATGGAGCGAAATGTCGTTCCCACGCACAGCACAAATTGAACTAACGAGAAAGTAGTGCCATCTAGTAAGTGTAACTATGATTTTTTTTTTAGTGGCCATCTCTTCCTTACGGCCAACTCCCCCGGACTTACCCATATCCATTCGGAGGAAATAAAAAAACTAAAGCACAAGACAATAAAAATTCTCATAAATCCCCAGTAAGTGCAGGCAGAAGTCAGAAAATGATTTGATAGCACTGCTATTCTAATTCACATTTTTTTTAATCGGTCCAATAAAGTTCCGGACATGAAGCTTCCACCGTTTGTAGGAAGAGTGTACCAATTTCACAATTTACGTAAGCGAAACGGGTGAACTAATAACTTTTTTACGTCGCGTAAAAAGAGGACATTTTAGTAAGAAAAACATCTGCTTTTGAAATAGGAATTCCTGTTTCAGCTATAGCTTGATGATTTACGACTGCCTTACCTCAGCAAAGATATGACTAATATCGTAAATGTTTGTACCAAATAACCATACTAGTTATTACATAAATAAACCATAAATGGCTCTTTTTAAATATAAGCTGCTAATAAGATTAAAAAAAAATCATATATGAGTAATAAGCTACATTGAAATAATTAAGTCAAACCAAAAAATGATCTGAATGATTGATAGGTGTCTACATGAGCCAAAGTTGGAAACACATATCCCAAAAAATATATCGTTATATATATTTTACGATAAACAGGTAGGTTGGAAGATGGGTGCAAAGCCTGAAGAAAATGATACCTTGAACCATTTGGAATATATTAAGCTAAACTTGTCTAAGAGGAAGTATGCTACATTTTTTTAAATTTAATTTCTAAAGCTTTTAACAATAAACCCATTTTTTCAATTAATTGCTAATAGTGTCCAGTAAAAGTTATGTTATTATTATTTTTTTATTTATGTAATGTGTAATGTGTATTAATTGGGTTTAAAAAACCAAAAAATTAAGGCATTGTTGTTTTTAACTTCATAAAAAAATATTTTGTTGTTCAAACCTTTTTAAAAACATGCTTAGTTATTGCCCTATCTTTTGAGGTATCATTTACGCAGATGTCTAATCAACTCTTGGAATTAATATATGCGATATCCGAATCGAAAATTACCAAGTAACAGAGTGTTTTACAGTGTTTTTAGTATTTCGTCGACTTTCTGAATTTGAAATTAGGGATGCCCGTTTTGAATCGATTTTCTGGAAGATCGATTCACGGCCATACGATCTGACAATTTTTGAATCGATTCAAGGGAATTCGATCTTCACCCAGATCGATCCGTATGGCTATAAGATCGTATGAAAAAATCGTATCAACTAAAACCTAAACATCAACCAAACAGTAACGTCCTAACGTATGAACTGATCTTTGCATACCTATCGTATTGCCGGAGAGGGGACAGAATAACTAAAACAAAGTTAACTTACTTTGTGTTAGTTACAGTCTTACTTAGTACCTACACATTAAATGAGAGTACATTCGAGTTACATCTAAAACGATAGTGTATGAAATATGAAGGTAGGTATGATAATATTTTGTTTATTTTATTATCGGATACCTATGTTAATGATGTAAGATCTTTCATTCTTTGTATTATTGCAATACGAAAAGTTGAACTGTTCTGTAAGCGTAAACTATTACTATAAAATACTTTTTAATATGGCCACGCCAACCAAATCAAACGCTTGGGCTTTCTTTTAATTAAATGTGACATGGGTGGACAATGTAAATTGTGTATACAGATAGTTAAAAATAGTAGAAACACTACCAATTTAAAAAATCATTTCAAGAGTCATCACATAGGCATTTATTCTGAGCTAAGCAAAAGTAAAGAAAGTTCAACTACAGCAATTTCCGAAAATGTAAGAATCTATCTTCTATACAAATGATGATTTTGACGGGAATTTCACTGGCAGATAACCCATGTTACAAGGAATACTTTACGCTGCTTATAATGTAAAACCTGTTTTATACTTTTAAAAAATAATTATTTGGAAAAACTCACTGGATACCGTAATAGGCATTGTTAAAATAAATAATTATGCATGCATACTGTGCTTTTCTTTATTTTTATAAAACTATGATACGATTTTCCGAGATCGAATAAGATCGATTCAATACAATACGATTAAATCGTGAAACGTTTCACGAGGTTACGATCCATTACGATGCAGAAAATCGATTCAAAACAAAAAATCGGGCATCCCTATTTGAAATCAATCACGCGAAACCTAGAGTCATTTCAGGAAGACAAGGCCCAAGTGTCGGGGAAGAAATTATTGCAGCTTCAGAGCAATTGCGTGCGTAAAATTTTTTTCTTATGATGAAGATGTTTGATAAATAAAAAATTACATAAGAACTTTTACTGGACACTATTAGCAATTAATTGAAAAAAATGGGTTTTATTGTTAAAAATCTTAGAAATTCAATTTAAGAAAAAGAGCAGATTTCGTCTGTCTTCTAAAATGAATTGCCCCTCACCATAAATGGGACACGGACTCTTCATATTCTTCAGACGAGACCACAGAAACACAAGAGGACACACTGCTGCTTGGCGGCAGTTAAGATAAGTTTTCCTAGAAGTTCATGTGGGTAGTACCCAGATGAAGTCCTAGGCAGAAACGGAGTAAAACCATCTAGAAAATAAATGAATATTTCTATTTATGGTAATATTTTTAATTTGGATACAGAAAATATCTAACAATTTAGTGAAACAAGAACAAATTTTCGAAACCAAAATTCACAATGTTTTATAAATATTCCACAAACAGGAACAAGATTTATGCGGTGTACAAGCATGATTTATAAACTCGTGAAACGCCCAATGCCCTTACAAATTCTGATCGGGATTAGAGCGATTAAGCAGAATACAAAGCGAGTTTTGTGTATGATATAAATAAAGGCGATATTATTTTATTACAACACTAAAGATCCGCCCCGGCTTCGCACGGGTGATTTCCGGATCTCGACAACACCGCCGCTTACCGAGTCCAATTGTGAATATAAGGAATCCACTCAAACACACACAAAAATTTCAGCAAAATCCGTCCAGCCATTTTCAAGTTTTTACTAGCCTAACGTACAGCAATTGATTTTTATATATAAAGCAGACATACTTACATTTAAAACCAATGGGGTAGCGCAGCGGACACTTCCTTGCCCTAAAACCTCTTTAGAATTGAGAGGACGCCTGTGCCCAAAAGTGGGACGAAAATAGGCTGTAACTTTACTTAAATTGAAGCACATTTTAATAATTAATAACAGATTGATACCACTCTGACATAGCTATTTAAGCAACTGGCAGCAACAATGGTCGACTATCGAGAAGTAGAAATGTTTAATATTCATTAAAATACCCTTTTATTATTTGTCACATCAATCTGCAGTATGTTAAAACACAAATAGGGTTGTTGTTGATATTGACAGAAAATGTTGACGAATTGTTTACTCGGTTCAAAAAGATTAAAAGTAGTTTTTAAATTAAAGGTTCACATGTTATCGCCCCATGTAATGTTTGCATTAAGCTCGTCCACGCGTAGAATAGAATAACATATACAATGTAGTCATTAACGAGGAATGTTATGCGGCGCTTCGTGCAGTTATTGCACTGACCGCTGCAGACAGCTTAAGTGCAAATTTAATTTAGCAGATATATTTTGATCGTGAGTAAAAATATTTGTCTTTATTTTGTATAATTTTTTTTATAATGTTCTACTAGTCTCTGGACTTCTTTTGATGTAGCATTCTCTAGTAAAACTATTATTTTCTTTTAGTAAAGTCTTTACGTTGTTTAAACTAACTATGAAAGGTTTGTGGAAACGATTTACTTCAAATGCAACAGTGAGTGCATATAATCCACTCTGGGCTCTTCTTTGTTTTTCTGATGATTTCTAGTCGATAACCTAATAATGACCTAAGGTCTCAAGCTCCTTTATTGCAATCAATACAGGCGTGTGAAAATAAAAATAGCATTTTTGATGATGATGACGAAGATGACGTACAGTCCACCTGATGGTAAATGAATGCCGCGGTCCATACCTAGATATCCACACCTATCCTAGATTAAGAATCAAAATGCAGATGCGTTGCCACCCTTGAGGAACAAGATGGAGTACCTCGTTTCAAGTAAAAAGGGTCTCCGGTTCTCCACTCTCACCACACGAAACACAGCAGCATTGAACTGCTATTTCACGGTGGTATTCTTTGAGAACGTGGTCCTTCCCCGGTCAAGCCGAGCATTCGTCAACCAAATTATATATCGACGGTGGAATATATATATATATATATATATATATATATATATATATATATATATATATATATATATATATATATTGATCAATTTTTACTTTAGCCTTAATTAGTTACAAAAGAGACACGTAAGTGATGGAAACTGAGCCTATTATTTATTTTTACATTGGTATTGTATTATACAAACTCGAAATTTTATTAGTGATGGTTTTACGCTATATCAAGGACTGTCAATTTAACACAAATCCGTGGGGTGAGTATTACCACCTACACTGTTTTGCTTTGATCAAGGACTTTCTAAATTAACACAAAACCGTTGGGGGGGGGGGGGGTATTACCACCTACACTGTTTTGCTTTGATCAAGGACTGTCTAAATTAACACAAAACCGTAGGGGTGGGGGGTATTACCACCTACACTGTTTTGCTTTGTCGGTTACCTTTACTATTTATAAATTTAGACAATCAGACACCAACACAAAGAAACCTCATTATTATAGTGTATCATAACATTATTTACAATTACACTTGCGGTGTAAGATAATCCACTACCCCATATCATCCCATGGGTGTCGTAAGACACGATAGCGGAGAAATTGAAACAGGATATCTCCTGTTAAGCTTAAAATAATGCAAATATCAAATATACCCTGTATGGAGTAATTAATTATAGGTCACTTATGTGGACTTTTGATGGGGGCTGTACTGATTTTTTTATAGGATAAGGGTGACAAGCGAGCATACAGTCCACCTGATGGTAAATGGATGCTGTGCCCATAGACATCTACATCTATCTTCGTTTGCGTATCAAAATACAGATGCTTTGTCAGTCGTAATGACTAAGATGAAATGTCTCATTTCCAGTGAAAGGGGACTACACTACGTAGCTTAATACTACACAGTAGTATTAAGCTGCTATTTTACGCTGGTATTCTGTGAGAGCGTAGTCCTTCCCCGGTCGAGTCGACCCATTCGTACTATTAATATAGCTGCAGCATGGCTTTACCACGTTGAAAATAAACTAGCGATCCGCCACGGCTTCGCACGGGTGATTTCTGGATCTTCATAACAGCGCCACCTACCGGGTCTAATTATCCATCCAGGGACCAACTCAAACAAAAATTTTTTAATCAAAATCGATCCAGCCATTTCCGAGCTTTTGCGAGACTAAAAGACAGCAATTCCTTTTAATAATATATAGAGATAAAATTTTTAAATTTTCTGCAACACGTCTAACCATCGTCTTTCAATGAAAATTATAATATGTCTAATAATCTTATTTTAACATAAATATGTTCTAAGAGTAATTTTTCCTTCGTATTTTAATCAAGTAAACTACTTGCCATTTAGGCCCTTAGCGTCAACCAGCATTCAACTGAGACAAGTAGACGTTAATGCACACCGTTTTAATGACGGCTTAATTAAAATACTGAAGCGTATCCTCAAATTCTCGATGACATAAATTAACTGCATTAATTGAATTCAAACACAATTAAAGCCAAGCGTGAACTTTTTTTATGTCACCGCAACGCTTTGCTTACTGGTTTGAAGAACTAAAACAATTTACACATTTCCCAAACGAGTTTTTACAGCGCCTTTAAATGCAATAATCACTGATTCAATTACGTATTTATTTCATTGCTATTTATCCCTCTAATTGATTTTGGTGTCCCTAATTAAAACCTTAGTTTCTTTTTAAGTTTCTACTTGCTCATGTTCATTGCGTTTACTTAATTTACTAGGTCCGAGTTTACAGAGACCGTCTGCGTAGGCACCACCCTCTTCCCTACTCGTATTTCTGTTGCTAACTTGCAGTGCTTGCACTGCTGTGTTCCCGTCTCAAGACAACAGAGAGCCAGTGTAACTACAGGCTGTGAGGCATTTCACTTTAATCACCTATTTCCTTCTACACACACAGCGCCATTGCATGCAATAATCACCTGATTCAATTACATCTTTATTTTGTTACTATTTATCCATTTAATTGATTTTTGTGTCGTTCATTAAAATTTGTTTTAAAGTTGGTTGTAAGTATCCACGGACTGATTCCATAAAATAAGACGTGACATGGATCATTTCCGCATGGGTGGTCTGAACTCGAAGTGTGGCGATACATGAAGTACCTAGTCCTCCACCGAGACCGTCGTTGGGGTTTCGCGGAACACTTCGAGCGCCTAGACCCGGATTGAAAGAAACTCCTGCCCAATTTAGAGGGACGAAGCGAAGAAGTGCACCGCCTATATACAAAAGTGATACGGTCCATAGCCTTGTACGGGGCGTCTGTATGGGTGAAAAGGCTGACCATCCGATGCTATAAAACTAAAATCTATAGTATGCATCGGATGATGGCCGTACGAATTGTGCGAGTATACAATGTCAAATACAATGTCCTTTGAGTCGGCGACAGTTCTGGCTCAGTTTCCACCTTTGGACATACTGGGTGTCCTCCGCCACAGCGGTGAATGTGGGCCAGATGATGTGTTTGGAGGAATTAAGTTGCAGGAACGACTTAACGCATTCGTAACGTGGCGCGCTTGTCTTTCTGAGCAACGTTATACAAGCAAACACGTTTTTACAGTAATCCCGCCGCACTTTGATACCTGGATGCATCGACGAACAGGAAGACTCACCTGCAGACTTACACAGAAAATATCTGGGTACGGGTGCTTCGGTGATTATTTGTGAAATATCGGACGGCAAACTGATTCCACTGCAGTGGGCAAAACCAGGACTCCGCATCCCATACCCTGGCAACACGTCCAGCGTAGGAACGGGAATGGACAGTCCTGGTGATGCGGATCGGTTAGAACCTCTCCCTGCCAGCAGATGTGTCTGTGATACTGAGCAGGGACTAGGCGTGGAGGCCCGTAGCCACCTTCTGTGAATCCGTTATGGTTCAGAAGGAAGCTGCTGTGAAGCTATCGTGATAGAACAGATTCCTGAATGATTTATAAATGGATTAATCGATGAGCTTAGCAGAACTGGCGCCGGATGCTCAATAGATGGTAACTTCGTAAACAGCATCAGTTACGCAGACGACATGGTGCTTCTGAGCCCTTCGATCAGAGCACTCGAGGTATTAATAAATTTATGTGAGAGATATGCAGAAGCTCATGGCCTCAGGTATAACTCCAAAAAGAGTGAACTACTTGTTTTTAAGGCAGGGAACAAAGAACCTAAGGCTATCCCTCTGGTCAGGCTTGGAAGAGTACCTCTAAATAGAGCTACCAAATTTAAATACCTGGGGCACTGGGTTACAAATGACCTCTCTGATGACATTGATATCGAACGAGAACGTAGAGCATTGGCAGTGAGGTGCAACATGCTGGCTCGCAGGTTTGCAAGGTGTACAAAAGCTGTCAAGATAACCCTTTTTAAGGCGTACTGCCAAACGCTTTACACCTGCAGCCTGTGGGTCAAGTATGCTCGCCGATCAGTAAATGCTCTACGTGTTCAGTACAATAATGGTTTTAGGATGCTGATGGGGCTGTCTCGATATTGCAGCGCATCAGGTATGTTTGTTGAGGCTAACACGGACAGCTTTGATACAATAGTGCGAAAAAGAGTGGCCTCCCTGATGCGACGCGTGCGAGACAGTGCCAACGGACTCTTATGTACTGTATTAGGAAGGCTTGATTGTCCGGTTGTGCGGCACTGGAACACTGTGCATATGGGGTCCAGAGCTGTTATGTTTAATATAAAATAAGTATTGTTGTTTTTAGTTGTATATTTACTAACATTCATTTTAAATTTATATTATTTATTACTAACAAAATATGGAGCTTGTATCTGAAATAAAAATATTATTATTATTATTATAAAAAACAAAGATAGTTTTAGTAAAAAATGTGATGTACATTCTGTAAACACTAGGAACAAACACAAGCTAGTGATGCCAGTTTCTCGACTCCAAAGAGTCAGTAATTCATTCTTGGGGCAATGTATACGCTATTACAACAAGGTCCCGGAAAGTGTACAGGTTTTCTCTATTACCAAGTTTAAATGTTCTATTAAGTTGAAACTGTATAAAAAGGGTTATTATAGTATAAATAAATACATGGTTGATAATAAACCCCTGGGAATGAGGTGGTCGCTTCCAAGCAGTTTCTAAAATAAATTTTGTAAATAGTTCGTAATCATTTATATTGTAAAACCTATTTAAAAAAAAGTCCCGCTGGGTTGCTTGCTGGTTCTTCCCAGGACAGCCGCATGCTCGTTTGCCCCACTTTAAAAAAAAATCTGTGGTGATGGACAATTAATATTTGAAATGTACTTATGCTACATACCTTCCATGTAATGTTATGTCATATGCACGATACATTTGCTTATTGTTTTTTAAATTCGCAAATTTTTTAACCGTACTTTATTTACTCTATACTCATATCATATAGCCTGTGTTACCCGCATGATTTTTAAAAACTGACTGTATAAATATAAATCTAGGTCAAAATCTTCAAAACGACTATATATTTTAGGAGTAAGACTCGAACGGAGACTAAATTGGTGGGCTGGGTAAATTATCGACCAGTTTCAATAAAGGTATTTATTTATATACTCGTAAGTGCGCATAGAAGCCTATGAAATCGGCTAGCTTTAAAATCTGTGACGCGACACGAACTTCCGATACGATCGTGACCAGCCGAAAACGTTACCGATGTAGTTTTGTAGGTGAAGCCGCGCATGGGCCCGGTTATTATACGGCCGATCTTCACGTAAACCACATGCATGGATTATTATTATTATTATTATATTTTTTTATAGGATAAGGGTGACAAACGAGCACACAGTCCACCTGATGGTAAGTGGTTGCGTCCCATAGACATCTACATCATCCTCGTTTGCGAATTAAAATGCAGATGCGTTGTCACCCGTGAGGAATAAGATGGAATGCCTCATTTCCAGTAAAAAGGGCCTCCGGTCACCTGCGCTCACCAAACGAAACGCAGAGGTAAACCTCTACTTCACGCTGGTATTCTGTGAGGTCGTGGTACCACCCCGGTTCGAGCCGGCCCATCCGTGCGACAGCAAAAGCTGCCGCGTGGCTCTACCACTGTTAAAAGATGAAAAGATGTTACTAGAGAGCCCCAAGGTTTTAATATCGTGCCAGCAACAAATTGCTTCAACAGTTTTAACCGAACAAATTGCTCTTTTGCTAATTTTTGATCCTTGATAGATAAATGTAGAAAAAATTCTTCTTTGACTCCGTGGTCAAAACCGTACTCAAAACTCTTTTAAATAATTGGTTGGTAAGCACTCAATTGCAATACAAATTCAACTGTTCCTGTATATAAATTATCTCATTAACATTGCAGGCTTGCTGTAATTGATCACCTGGAGCGTTGTGTCACGGCCATGGATTTAGCAACTTTGATTCTCACCTTTATTATACCGTTCTAAACATGGAAAATACACATTAAGTTTGGTTTTAAAAAGGATCTTTAAAATTTGTCACATAAAATGGAAAGTAATATTTTTGAAAACTATATCATGTTTTGGATAAATAAAAACAAAAACATGAAGTCAAAAGGAAATTATATTAATTGCTTTTTTAATTTATGAAAATGGGTTCTATAGAGTACTTTTTATGCAAACAAATGCACCAAATAACCACAAAGTCCATTTTGATAGTAAGTGGATTATGTGGTCACATGCATTTATACTCGATTTAGAAGAGAGACAAGAGAGTCTTTGAGGACGTGGAATGCCTCGTTACCAGTAAAAAATAAGTCTATCTAGGTAGCGAGGTATTTCATATTATTGCTGTTTCACGTTGGTATTCCGTAAAAACATCATCAAGATCATTGTCAAACCAATCATCAAGGTCAAACTAATCAATTTGTGCTACTTTAATAATTCAGTTGCAGCTTGACTTTCCATTGTAAAAAGAAAGTTTGTGTGTACGCTGTAAATAAGCCGACTACTTTAGAAATAGTTTAACAACAAACAACCGGAACAAACTTGTGTCTGAAGTCGAGTCTTTGCTGGACAAAGTCTCGGACTGGGGGTGACTAAATCTAGTCCAGTTTAATCCTCAGAAGACACAAGTTTGCGCGTTTACCGCTAAAAAGAACTTCTTTGTCGTATCTCCTCAGTTTCAAGGCACTCCCCTAGTTGCCTCAGCCAGTATCGGAATCCTCGGCGTCGACATATCGAGTGACGTGCAGTTTCGTGGTCACTTGGAAGAGAAGGCCAAATTGGCCTCTTAAAAGCTTGGCGTGCTCAGCAGAGCGGGACAGTATTTCATGCCGGCACACCGCCTGCAACTTTACAAGGCGCAGGTTCGGCCTCACATGGAATACTGTTCCCATCTCTGGGCAGGGGCTCCCCAGTGCCAGCTCCTTCCACTTGACCGCATCTAGCGCAGAGCGGCTCGAATCGTCGACGACCGAGCCCTTTGCGATCGGCTCGATTCATTGGCACTGCGAAGAGATGTTGCATCCCTTTGCATTTTCTTTCGCATCTACCATGGGGAGTGCTCTGAGGAATTGTTCGGATTAATCCCAGCCGCCAAATTTCACGAACGCACATCGCGGCAGATCTCCCGATACCATCCACACCATCTGGATGATTATTGGTCCACCATTGTGCGATTTAGAAGATGTTTTCTTCCTCGCACAACTTTCTTGTGGAACAGTTTACCACCAGCGAATTTTCCGGGCCGATACGACTTAGGGACCTTCAAGAAAAGGGCCTACTCCTTTTTAAAAGGCCGGCAACGCATCTGCAATTCCCTCCCTGGTGTTGCAGTTGTTCATGGGCGACGGTAGTCACTTACCTTCAGGTGAGCCGCATGCTCGTTTGCCCCCTATCCTATATAAAAAAAAAACAACAAATACAGTCAGTACTGTATTTGTTATTATGCTATTTCTAAATTAGTCAACTATCCCGACAACAATAAGATAAAAATTATGGTTGGCAGAATTACTTACTTTACCACCACAGTGTTTGCATTTAATATTACTGGTTGTTACGCCCAAAGTATAAAAAATAAAATAAAAAGTTGACACATTATTCTTAATAATAAACTTTTATTCAGTTATAAATTCTTCCGCAGTTTCGGGCGCAGATGATCGGATAGGGACAAGCTTTTAGTTTGACAACAATGATCCTCCATCAGAAAGCAGCACGTCGGAGAGAGCCTGTCTTCTGTAATCTGTGGACCGACGATCGATGCCTTTTGATAGATGATGTTGCTCACAAATAGCCTGCTACTGTATATAGCTTACGACAAAATGACGAAGGAAGTGTCTATTGTACTTTGGTGTATATAAAAGATCACTTAATTTTGATATTGTATTCAATTTAAAGGGATGATGACTTAAAATCTAATAATTTTATTTCTTAAATCGGTCAAAGATATGCTATGCATAACTATTAAAACTACTTTAACACAAAATAAATTATACATTTCAAATATGGTACTGAAAAGAGCTTTTCTCATACCGTCATATTATGTCTTATCTCATCATATCAACTTTTTTAACTTCCATTTTTTATTTACGTTTTTCGCATACCATATAATATTGAAAGTGTCTTTCAGTATGGGTTAGCCTTCTGGTTAACTATTAGGTCGTTTGTCACAAAATCGATGGAATTAAATCTCCTAAAAGTACTTTCATTGCTTCTCAGCGTACGCGTACTAAATTAGTTAATGAATGATGTAACTCGGAATTCCTAAGCGGTAATTATTCATAAATGACAAATCACCTCTACAGTCGCTCGTAAATATTACACACTGATCTTTAGGAAGAGACTATCAACTAAAATCGTCTTTTAAAAGCGCGAATCGTCACTGTCTCACAACAAAAATTATTCAATATCTCTTAAAAGTTGTAAAAAAACAAGGGGATTTTATTATTGAAAAACTTATTTTTTTTTTAATACAGAGAACTCAATATTCAATCGAATTAAACAGTTTTTTTTTCGTTCGTGTTTTCATTCGGTTACAATTCCTGTACAATTCCTGTGATTAAAAAAAATTGCAAAAATCAACAATCTTGTTCAAAATGGACCCGTGGTGGCTCAGAGATAAAACACTAGTGAACAGTAGTGAACAGGCACCATTGCCAATGCACAAGTGCCTGTTCACTACTGTATATCCGTCCTTACACTGGCGCCTTCGGCACACTCGATATGCCAATCCACCGATGCATGTACACTGCTGGTGTTCCGTCCATGCACTTCCACCTTCAGCACAGTCGAAATGCCAATGCAATGGCGCCGTAACACTTCGGGTGTTCCGTCCACGTACCTTCAGCACACTGGAAATACTATACCTAATACCTGCAAGTGCCTGTACAATTCTGGTGTTCCGTCCGTACACATGCACCTTCAGCACACTTACAACTTTCTTTCAACACAACTTTCTCAACACACGATCTACCAATACACTAGTGACCGTACACTACTGATGTTCCATATGTTCACTTGCACCACCAGCACAATCAATTTTAGTTTTTGAAGTCGGAATTCAATTTTTAATTAAAGTGTAATTTCGTTGTACGCACCTGAATTCCATCACTGGTGAAATAAAACAAGATATTTTTCTTCAATAAAAAATATGGTTAACTAATAAACTTAAAACTTTTTTATAGAATAAGGGTGACAAACGAACACGAGTGAATGTCAAGGCATTATAGACATCTACACCTATCTTCGATTAAGAATTAGAATGCAGATGTGTTGTCACCCTTGAACAACTAAGATGGTATGCCTCGTTGCCAGTAAAACGGGTCTCCGGTTCTCTACACTCACCATATGAAACACAGCAGCATTAATCTGCTGTTTCATGCTGATGTTATGTGAAAGCGAGCTGCTACCCCGTTCAAGCTGACTCATTTTTGCTGCAGCTGTGTATAGCTAGCATAGCTGCAGCGTGGCACTACGACGTAAAACTGTAAATTTTCATTTCGGTTCGTAATGAAAATAAACTTCTATTGTAAATGTTTGTATTTTAATTTGATTTTATGTTCCAATTTAAGATGAAAGAACTCTGTATATCAGAGAAAACCCTTTGTTATTAATATGCAAAGTCCGCCCTAAAGCACCGTGACGTAAACAACTTCCTCCTTTATTCTATAAATTAATTAGCGATAAAACCCTATTATGTTGCTAATTTTTACTTTTATTACTAAAATATACCATATTTATAAATCCATCTTTATAACTTATACTGTTACTATGTATAATTAAGGCATTTTATTTAGCAGTAACTACCAACTCCAAAAGTAGAAATATATATGTAAAAAGATATAGAAAAATGCACTAACAAATAACTTTAACAATCTTCTTTATAGATATTCTTGCTGTAGCATGCGGTAAAGTCACGCTCCAGCTGTGTTAGAGCGGCAGCAGTAGTGGGTCGGCTCTACCGGGGTAGTTCCATGTCCCTAGTACGCGATACTAGTGTATATAATGATTAATGCTACTGTATTTCGTATAATTAGTGACGAGAACCTTAAAGTAACGACCCTCTCCATCATTGTCCTCAGGGGTGACAATTCATTTTGATACTTTTATCAATGATAGATCAAGGTGTCGTCTATTGGACGCAATATCCACTTACCAGCAGGTGGCCTGTCTGCTATTTTGTTACCCTTACTTATCTTTATATTAAAAGTTACATGTTACATTGTTTGTCCCGATGAACTCATAAACTACTGAACTGATTTCAATGAAATTTTGCACACTGCGTGCAGTTTGGTCGATTGATTTGGACGATTTTGTACTTGGTAGAGCCATGCTGCAGCTATCTTAGTTGTATAGTTGTAGCAAGACAAGGTCGGCTCGACCGGAGAAGGGCCACGCTCTCACAGAATACGAGCGTAAAATAGCATCTTAACGCTGCTGTGTTTCATATGGTGAGTGTAAAGAACCGGAGACCCTTTTTACTGGAAACGAGGCATTCCATCGTAGTCCTCACGGGTGACAACGCATCTGCATCTTGATTCGTAATCGAGGATAGATGTAGAAGTCTATAAGCTATAACAACCACTTACTATCATGTGTACATTGTGCGTGCTTGTCACCTTTATTCTATAATAACAAACAGTATATTTTTATCCCGATAAGTGACCATGTCTCGTCACCAGTAACGATTTCTGAAACACGACTAGATGCCTCGTTTTCAAAACGTAAACGCATTTCATGGCACCAATCCACACGAGTCTGTTTTTCGCTTTCGGAAAGCAAACGAGGGATCCATAGACAACAAAGCTTCCTCACTCCAAGATGTTGATGTAGGATGGTATGAATGTTCCCCGAACTAATGCTTACAACCTTTTCGATGTCAGTATATGTGATTCGTGGGTCTTCTCGCACCAACATTTCAGTAGTCTATACATTTTCTGCCGTTACTGCTGTTTGCGGGGCTCCGGTTCTTACCTCTGTTGAATTCATCAAATGATCTAAAAATTGTTGCACGTGATGGGTCTGAGTGCCCTAATGTTGATTGTAACCGTTGTAAACTTAATTGTTCGGATAAACCAAATTTAAAATCATTATATATCATAGCGCGCAAATGTCCACGGTTATGATCCATCGTTTTAAATGAAAAGTAAGGGAAGCATTGCAGGAAAATTAATAGAAATTTGTTTTTTTTTAATACTGAGCACTTGGCTTATGGAGTTCAGTTTTTAAATAAATTTACTTTTTAGAAACATATAACACAGGTGCGTTCCATTTTTAAATTTCGAGCATCTCAAAACTTATTGAGTGACCTACGTAAATACCACTCCTGAACATAGGCCTGCCTCATAGATTGCCTCATGGAAGAATTTTGCCATAGTTGGCAACCGCAGTCTTTTTATTATTTTTGAGTTGTTATCAGGAAGATGCTGCTGCCCATCTCCTGTCTTATTTTCTCCCTGTCGCCTCTTATGACACCCTCGGGACAATATGGGGTAGTGGATATTCTTACACCGCCACTACTTGGTTATACGTTAACACGGTTAATAATAAATAGGTGGAAGTAATAGAAAAGAACTCTTTATTTCATATTGTTTATCATTTTTGTTAATATAAGGCATTCATACACCGCTACATTGTCATCATCATTACGTCAATACATCAGATTTAGCTGTAGTCTTGTGTATTCAACAACAATCGTGGTAGAGCCATGCTACAGCTTCATTATAGTTGCAGCGTGAATGTGTCGACTCGACCGGGGAAGTACAACGCTTTCACAGAATAACAGCGTAAAATAGCACCTAATGCTGCTGTGTTTCGTATGGTGAGTGACCCTTTTTACTGGAAACGAGGCATTCCATCTTAGTACTCAGGGGTGACAACGCATCTGCATTTTGATTCTTAATCGAAGATAAGTGTAGATGTCTATGAGCCACAACATCAACTTACCGTCAGGTGGACTGTGTGCTCGTTTGTCACCCCTATCCTATAAAAAAAAATTACAAAATTGTCATCATTCATTATAAAAAAAATATAGCATTTCAGAAGGAATGCCAGAAAACACTGTCTTAAGCCACCTGCATTTACCGACATGCTGGTTACTTGATCCCCCATCTTTTTCTTGCCTTTTGATTATCGGTGATTTTCACAAAACAGTACACGGTAAAATATTGTTTACTTTTACAAAATTACTACGTTTTATACGATAGAATACAATAGATTAGGATGGAAAATTATTAGTAGTTATACTTATTGGAAGTAATTTATACCTTTACCACTAGTTCGGAAAAGACTCTGTTTTGAGAAAATCCAGCAAAAACTCAGCAGGACTTAAATATTTAATTTTCCTTTCTTATCTTTATTGCAATTCTATATTTTGTCTTCTTATTTTACACTTTAAGAGCTATAGTATATTCAAGAGCCGTGGCGGTTTAAGGACAAAGCGCTCGCTGTAAATTTCGCAATACGCGAGCAACCCGGCTTTGAAACCCCTCAAAACCAATAAAGTTGTAAATTGCAATTTTAAATGCTGATTTTCCACGTGCTCGTTGATAGAGGAAAAATCATAGAGAAATCTGTATGCTTGAGGAATACAATGATTCGAGGGCATGTGAAATCCGCGCGGTTTAATGATGGCGTAAGAAAAACCACTACTACAAATTATAATTCTGTGTATATCGTAAGAGTCGACTCATATGTGGTAGAGCTACGCTCCAGCTATATTACGGTTATAACACGAATGGGTCGGCTCTCACAGAATGTCAGCGTAAAATAGTAGGTTAATGTTGCTATGTTTCGGGAGAATGTGACAACGCATCCTCATTTTGACGAGGATAGATGTAGATTTCTATAGGCTACAGGAACCACTTACCATCAGCTGGGCTGTGTGCACGTTTGCCACCCTAATCTATAAAAAAAAGGGAAATGTAACAAGAGATAGGCAGCAACATTTCTTGATAAAACCTCAAATAATAAATAATTGCCTATTATAATATACTAATGCCGTGTAGTGGCGGTTAAGAATATCCACTACCCCATATCTTCCCGTGGGTGTCGTAAAAGGCGACAAAGGGAAACAGGCAGGAGATGGGCAGCAGCATCTTCCTGATAACAGAAATTTATAATAAAAAAAACTGCAGTTGCCAACCCGCTCGCCAAGCGTGGCAACAATGGCAAATACCCCATGACAAAAATTACAAAAAGACGGCCCCATTATTCCTGGCCACGGTGGCGACCATGGTAACGGCGGGGCAGGGAGTGCTAAGAATCTCCGGTGGAGGTTCGGTTGCCACCTAAGAAGACTCGACCTAGCAACATACAACGCACGCACCCTGAGGACTGACGAGAAGATCGTGGAGCTGGAAGAAGAGATAGACAAGTTACGCTGGCATATTACAGGATTATCCACGGTCCGAAGAGAACTTGCTCTATCACCGGGAGGGTGACCATCTGTCCCAAGGAGGTGATGGATTTATCGTACACAAGTCTCTTGTTAAGAACGTTGTAAAGATTGGGAGTGTGTCGACGAGGGTTGCATACATTATACTCAGAATCACCAAACGGTATTCGCTGAAGGTCATACAGGTTTACGCACCAACCTCAGCATATCCCGATGAGGAGGTGGAGGAAATGTATGAGGATATCTCAAGAGCCATGCATTCCTCTAAGACCCACTATACGGTGTTAATGGAAGACCTCAACGCAAAACTAGAAACAAGAGAGGACGGTGAGCTGAAAGTAGGGAAATTTGGAATAGGGCAACGGAACCCAAGAGGCCAGCAGCTGGCCGACTTCATGGAGAAAGAGGGACTCTTTATGATGAACTCTTTCTTCCAAAAGCGGCCCCACAGGAAGTGGACCTGGTCGAGCCCTGACGGTTCGACAAAAAATGAGATTGACTTCATTATGACGACCAGACGACAACTATTCAGTGATGTCTCCGTGATCACTGAAACTGAAAACTGGTAGCGTTCACCGAATAGAATAGAATAGAATAGAATAATTTTTTATTCAATATTGATTATTACATAATTCTTATTGAAAGTCATTTTTTATTTACCACTGGTTCGGAAAATACCTTTGTCCTGGGAAGAACCAGCAAGAAACCCAGCGGGACTTTTTTTTTCAAACATATTTCACTTAACAATAATTTCATTTATACAATTTTTAAATGATTTTTAATAGAACAGCATGGTGGCGATCACCTTATTCCCAGGGGTTATTTTCATTCATGTATTCCTTGATATTATAATAACCCTTTTTGTACAGTTTTTCTTTAATAAAACTTTTAAATTTGTTTATTGATAAACTTTGAATATGTTCTGGGATGTTGTTGTAAAATTGCCCCATAAATGAATTACTGATTCTGTGGAATCTAGTAACTGGTATTACAAGCTTATGTTTGTTCCTAGTGTTTAAAGTATGCAACTCCTTATTCTTATTAAAGCTATTTATGTTTTTATGTACATACATTACATTTTCATAAATATATTGCGATGCCAAAGTTAATATGTTTATTTCTTTAAATTTTTGTCTGAGGGACTCTTTACAATTTAGGTTATAAATCGCCCGAACGGCTCTCTTTTGCAAAACAAATATAGCTTCAATATCAGTCGCATTACCCCATAGCAAAATTCCATAAGACATTACGCTATGAAAGTAACTAAAATACACTAATCTAGCTGTCTCAACATCTGTGAGACTTCTAATCTTTCTTACAGCATATGCTGCAGAACTAAGTCTGCTTGCTAATTTAGATATATGGAGGCCCCATTGAAGTTTCGCGTCAATCATCATCATCATTACAGCCCTTCACAAGTCCACTGCTGAACATAGGCCTCCCCCAAAGAATGCCACAAAGCACGGTCCTGAGCCACCATTGAGGTCGCGTCAATAGTAATACCGAAAAAAACAGTGGTATCCACAAGACTTAACTCTTCCCCATTTAATAGCACATTGGTATTCGAATGTTTTACATTAGGTATTGTAAATTTAATACACTTTGTCTTATTGCCGTTTAAGAGCATATTGTTGGCGTTAAACCAATGTACTAATTTCGATAGAGCATTATTTACACCGTCATAATTAATTTTTAACAGTGGTAGAGCCACGCGGCAGCTTTTGCTGTCGTACGGATGGGCCGGCTCGAACCGGGGTGGTACCACGACCTCACAGAAAACCAGCGTGAAGTAGAGGTTTACCTCTGCGTTTCGCTTGGTGAGTGCAGGTGGCCGGAGGCCCTTTTTACTGGAAATGAGGCATTCCATCTTAGTCCTCACGGGTGACAACGCATCTACATTTTGATTTGTAATAGAGGATAGATGTAGATGTCTATGGGCCGCAGCAACCACTTACCATCAGGTGGACTGTGTGCTCGTTTTTCACCTTATACTATAAAAAAAAAATTACTGCCGTTTGAGTTTGAAAATTAAAGAGATATCGTCAGCAAATAATACTATATCGTGATTGTCCCCTACAAAATAAGGTAAGTCATTAACATATATTAAAAACAGGAATGGGCCAAGAATCGAGCCCTGAGGAACGCCCATTGATACTACCGATCCGGAGGAACCTTTACCATTGATCACGACTTTTTGAGTTCTGTTACTTAAATATGAAGTAATAAGTCTAAGCGCCAAATTTTTTACACCGTAATGTTCTAGTTTCCTGATTAGTGTTTCATGATGAACACAATCGAAAGCCTTGGAAAGATCACAGAAAACTGGTTAGAGGCACACTGAACCTACACGTTAAGTTGGAGTGGTTTCCTCTGATGAAGTCAACGCTCCGTTTGCTCTGTTCCAGAGTCCCGAAAACTTTCATCACGAGCCACGAAACCGTTTTCAGTGCCGAAACGATTGCAATGAAGTGGATGATATGAACGACAAGCTCGTGTAAACTGTCCATGCGGTCGGAGCTAAGTTTTGCAAGACCCGCCGCAGAAGAACACAAAAACTCTCCGATCACACTATTAATCTCATGGCTGTTAGACGGGAGATGAAGTTACATTCTTCAACAGATTTGACAGCATACAGGCAACTGAACAGATAAATCTCTAAATGCATGCGGCGGGACTTACGCTACTTCAATACAGCTTATATTGAAGAACCGATCTTTGTCTTTGCCAGGGATCTGTCTGCCAGAAAGAGCCAACTGTCAAAGCTGAAGACCGAATGTGGCAGCATCGTTTCCGGGACACCTGAGATTTTGAGTAAGATTGAGAAGTTCTATGGGCAGCTGTACACGTCATCGTTGGAGCCACACGATACGTCCTACGTGGTAGAGCCATGCTACAGCTATTTTAGTAGTATAGTTGTAGCACGAATGGGTCGGCTCGACCAGTGAAGGACCACGCTTTCACAGAAAACCAGCGTAAAATAGCAGCTTAACGCTGCTGTGTTTCGTATGGTGAGTGTAAAGAACCGGAGACCGTTTTTACTGGCAAAGAGGCATTCCATCTTAGTCCTCACGGATGACAACGCATCAGCATCTTGAGTCTTTATTGATGATAGGTGTAGATGTCTATGGGTTACAGTAACCACTTACCATCAGGTGGACTGTGTGCTCGTTTGTCACCCTATCCTATAAAAAAACACGCAAGTGTGAAGAACGATCCAAAAGCGAGTCTTATCCGACACTATTCCGAAGATATCCCGGACGTCAGTCTGAGCGAGATTAGAATCGCTCTCCAGCACCTTAAAAACGGCAAGTCCCTGGGCGAGGATGGAATTACAGCGGAGCTTTTGATAGCAGGTGGGAAAACTGGTACTTGTAGTCCTTCAGAAGCTCTCTAATTCCGTTCTCCATGGTGGCACTACTCCGGAGGCGTAGAGCAGAAGTGCAGTGGTCTTGTTCTTCAAGAAAGGCAACAACGCTCTCTAGAAGAACTACAGATCGATTTCCCTTCTGAGCCGCGTCTACGTACTGTTTTCGAGAGTCATAACGAATCGTCTCGCACGCAGACTTGACGACTTCCAGCCTCCCAAACAAGCCGGTTTCCGAAAAGGACCATGGATCACATACACACCCTTCGGCAAATTGTACAGAAGTCCAAGGAGTACAGTTTGCCAGTATGTCTGGCGTATGTGGACTATGAGAAAGCTTTTGATTCCGTCGAAATTTGGGCGGTGCTGCAGTCCCTTCAGCGGTGCCAAGTTGACTGTCGGTATATCGAAGTGCTGAAGTGTTTGTACAGTAGAGCTACGATGGCTATCCGAGTACAGAACCAGAGTACGAAACCTATCCAACTGCAGAGAGGTGTAAGACAAGGTGACGTCATATCCCCGAAACTCTTCTCCGCTGCATTGGAAGACTTTTTCAAGCTACTGGACTGGAAAAGATGCGGTATTAACATCAATGGCGAGTACGTCACTCACTTTCGATTTGCCGACGATATAGTCCTTATGGCAGAATCGCTGGAGGACCTAATCACTATGCTCAATGACCTCAATAGTGTCTCCCAACGGATAGGTCTTAAGATGAACATGGACAAAACAAAAATCATGTTTAACGTCCATGTCACACCTATGCCGGTAGTCATTGGGAACACTAAGCTCGAAGTTGTTGACGAGTATATTTACCTGGGACAAATAGTCCGATTAGGTAAGTCTAACTTCGACCGAGAGGTC
The DNA here is from genome assembly GCA_033319125.1 of Parnassius glacialis. NCBI lineage: Eukaryota > Metazoa > Arthropoda > Insecta > Lepidoptera > Papilionidae > Parnassius > Parnassius glacialis. The sequence continues at coordinate 21,211,624 of JAVANC010000009.1, forward strand.
AATCGACGGATTCAACTCGGCTGGGCAGCGTTCGGGAAACTACGACACATCTTCTCGTTAGACATACCTCAAAACCTGAAAACGAAATTGTACAACCAGTGCGTGTTGCCAGCGATGACTTACGGATCTGAGACGTGGTCCTTCACTGCTGGCCATATGAGGAAGCTCAAGGTCGTTCAGCGAGCTATGGGCTATGCTCGGGGTTCCTCTGCGTGATAAACTTAGAAATGTGGATATCCGCAGTAGAACCAAAGTAACCGACATATTCCAACGAATTTGTAAGCTGAAGTGGCAGTGGGCCGGCCATATAGCTCGAAGAACCAACAACTGATGGGGAGGAAAGGTTCTCGAGTGGCAGCCTTGTACCGGTAGGCAAAGTGTAGGGCGACCCCCCACTAGATGGAGTGACGATCTGATAAGACATGCAGGAAGTCGATGGATGCAGGTGGCTCAGGACCGTGCTTTGTGGCATTCCTTGGGGCCTATGTTCAGCAGTGGACTTATGAAAGGCTGTAATGATGATGATGATGATGAATCCGCCTTCTAAGCTTGGCAACTATGTTAAGTAATATTATGATCAGTCTATGAGGGATGTCTATGTTTAGCAGTTGACTTTTGATAGGTTTTATTAAAAATGTGGAGTTTACATACACGAGTTGCAGCAGCGCGGCTTACTGATTGCTCCCTAACCTTATTAGAAATGAAAATAGGTTTGTGCCCAGCATTGGGAGCAAATATTAACTTAACTCTTTTACTATTAATCTAGACCATAAAAAAATATTTTATTTTATTATTTAGAAATTATCATCATTCGAAATTGACTAAAGCTGGGCAGCTTTAGTCAATTTCTTCTACTCCTTCACCACTTCCAATGCTGAACATGAGCCTCTGCCATAGTAGATTGACTGGCGTTCACAGTTATTATACTTAAAATATGGTTTTGCTAACATCTATTCGAGGCCATGTGCATTTTCTTGTATTATTAACGAAACTCGTGAGACGAAATTGCTAAACAACTCTTGGATAATACAAATTAAGATCTCGTCTAGTAAAAGCCATCAGAAACATATGGGTGTCGCTCGGAATGGAACTATATACTTCGAAATCCTGAGAGATGTGCGGAAAACATGGCGCTGAGATAATGATATTGTTAAGTTGTTTGAGCGTAAACTTGTTTGTCTTAATTAGTTTTGAATGGATTAAATTTATATTTACTTAAGATAATTGCCGCTACAATAAATACTACTAAATTAATAATGATGGCGATGAACGTTTGTAGCAACAATTTCCGAACCTAATTGTAACGCTGTACAATAACCATGGTACGGATGGTACGGAAATTCTGTGAATAAGATGATTGTGGACTTGTGAAATCGAATCTGCCATTCCACTAATGACGTGCACCACTCCAGAATATGCAAGTTTTTTTTTAAATAAGAGTGATTGAAGGGGGTATTAGTAGTGTTAAAATAACTAACTTCAAGAAAAGGAAGAGGTGCTCAATTCGACAGTATCATTTTATTTATTTTTTATGTGCGTTACCCCTGAACTTTTTTCTTGTTAAACGGATTTTGGTGATTCTTTTTTATCTGAAAACTGATGCTTCTCATGTGTCTCATATAAATGTGATCAACATCAGACCATTAGTTTTTGAATTATTCTTATTAATGTGTATTTAATTGACTTTGACTACATTGATTGATTTGATTATAAATCATAAATCTTTATTTGCAAGAATCATGGTATAAAAACATGTTACAATTTATATAGGGCAGTCGTGTTTCGCTAATAATAGCATGTAAATTATAATTTTAAAATGTTTAGACAATATTAATAATTATTTAAATCTAAAAAATCTTTTAAGCCATAATAGCATTCAATTTTTAACCAATCATACAAATGTTTCTTATATAGTCTTTCGCTTAATAATTTAAATTCTTTAGGTATTTTATTATATATTTTTACACACATATTTAGGCAGCTTTTGTTATATTTTACGAGCCTAGGAATAACATCTAGGACAAGTTTGTCTGGGTCACGTCGGTTTCGACGATATATATCACTTGCTTTAACAAATAATGACTTATTTTTAAAAACAAACAAGCCAGCGTCATAAATGTATAGTGACGGGAGGGGTAATATACCAAGTCTTTTAAATAGAGGTCTACAGGATTCTCCTGGCAATATCCCGCATATTGCACGAATAAATTTTTTTGGGCAACGAATGCTCTATTTCGGTCAGTAGCATTACCCCATATTATAAGTCCATAGCGTAAAATAGACTCTACGTATACATGGTACGTCGCAATTGCCGTTTTAATATTTGCAATTTATTAATTTTTATTATCCTATAATTTTGTTCTTGACTTTTTTAAGGACATAAACAAACTTATTAATTCTACTGCATACCTTATCTATTTGTTCTTTCCAGTTTATATCTTCATCTAACATTACCAGAAATTTTGTACATGTAGCTTCTTTTAGTTTTGGTATATTAAATTTCATATTTTGATTGGAATTGATAGATTTATTAAATTGCATATAATGATGATGTTCTCATTTTATTTATGTTAAAGATATTAGATCTGTGTTCTAATCCAGAGGCAGACTGATTAGATTACAACCCAAAATGGAAAGCAATTACACTGAATTTCACTTCAAAAGAACAAGATCATTTCAACATTATATATTCTTTTTTCTTGATTTTTTAATAATTTAAACGTTAATACTGTTTGTACTGGACAAGGCCTAAAGTTTAAATTTAAAATTAAGTTCTACAAATCCAAATATATACACGTCCTCCCTGCTAGGCACAGGCCTCTAATTTCTGAGAAGATTTTTAATGCAAGGAAGTGAACGCCTTGCTGAAACAATTATTCTGATGTGCCAGAAATCATATTTATTCATTATTAACTAAGTACATTACGAGTACACTCAAGAGCTTAGCGCTCGCTATAAATTTCACAGTTTACGAAAGCAACCAGGGTTCGAACCCACGGGGAGCAATAAAGTTGTTTGCAATTTTAAGTGCTGATTTACTATGTACTCGGCGGTGAAGGAAAACATCGTGGGGAAACAAACATGTCTGAGAAATTAAAAATAAATATTTTGAGGTCATTTAAAATTCGCCAACAAGAGCTGAAGCAGCGCAGCGAAAATTTCCTTGCCCTTACCCCCTCTCAGAAATGTGATAAGGCATGTGCCCGCCATGGGACGTATATAGGTTATATTTTTCATAACCTACTGAAAATGTAATAATAGAATGAATGTATCTAGGAAATTATTTTTAAAGTAAAACTAAAGTGAATAGTGAACTGAAATAGTGGGATAGAAAACGGTGTATTATCGTTTCGATACCCGTAATATCCCAGATAATGGAATCGATGCCGTTCAACGATCTACATAATATGATTCCTATAATTTCAAATATCTACGTTATCACGATTTTACTGTAAATATTTTTAATTAAAGTCCAAATTACTTCGTTGGAGCATTAACCCATTACTAATTAAATCTTGACAAGGAACACAACTTCTAACCGACTTGAAAATGAGGAGAACAATACAATAATTGTTATATTTGTAACTTAAGGCTTTAACAAGCCTGAATGACCTTGACGAAACGGCTATCGCAGAGATTTTATCCAACGTCACCACCGTCTAGCGACTACGTTCTGTATTACTTATAAAAGTGCAAAGATTAATAGACTGTAGAGATGACAATTATAAAAGTGACGTACTGCTTGTTATGCTTGCGCATCACTGAGAATTATGTCGCGGTTACGCATCTTCAATTACATTGTGCTGTAGCTTTGTCGGCGTCGGTTTGGTAGGCGTCACGAGCTATCAAGTGTTCAAGTTTCAAGTAGGTAAGAGTTTTTATTATATATGTTAAATCGTATTTATTTGTAACGTATTAGTAGATCTGAGTCAAAGCGTTCGCTGTAAATTATTCCCGGGTTTGATCCCCGACAGCACGAATGCAATTTGTAATTGTAATTTTCATCAACACGCATTGGGGCAGTTCGGCGGGCATTTCCTTGTCCTAAAACCCTCTCAAAAATAAAAAAAGAGTTCTGTGCCCAGTAGAGGGACTTGTATAGCTTTTACTTTACTTTGTAGCAATATTTACTTTCGTTTCAGATACAGAAGGGTACCTTATGCTGACAAAAATATCATGTGGAGGCGACGAAAACGTAAAACATCTTTGTACCTAGATAAAAAGTTCGAAAGATTGTCAGTCATGTCATACGCCACATTTTCTATAGAGCGTAGAACATTGCAGATAGGGCAAAATGAAAAATAATACAAAATATTATGGGAGCTATTTATTAATAATATACACATTTGTAGGTATTTATAATAAAAATAATGAACAAGCTGCAAGGTTCAACTAATAATATTTTTTGTAAACACAATTGTAAAATTCCTGTTTTCAGTTTTACCAATGGGTAATTGATGAAACATAGTCAAGTTCACTTCATATAAAATATATTTAATTAAAATTGACACATGACCTATTTGGCTTTCTACTTACATCTCGGCGGAAATTTGAAAAGAAGATTTTGTCTTTTCACACAAGTATTGTTTACAACTGGCGTGGTTTCGAAAAGCGTGATTAACAAAGGAGAAGTTTTAACAAAGGATAGATGTAGATGTCTATGGGCCGCAGCAACCACTTACCATCAGGTGGACTGTGTGCTCGTTTGTCACCCTTATCCTATAAAAAAAAAGTGTCAGCGGTATATAATCAATTAAATACTGAACTTTTTTGAAATGTTTTCTTTGTTTATTTTTGTTATATCTTCTTAAAAACTGACGCCATCTGACTATTTTATTATTTGTTTTTTTTTATAAGGCATAAGGATAAGTTAGACTAAGTTAGATTAACTTGGATAAGTTTGTATTTTTTTTAATTTATCACAAAATTTCCGCAATAAATTATTACCTTTTCTACAGTGATTCTCTCCTCTTAGTTTCGGCATGACTGTAGGATGTTATACTGAGTCACCGTCAGTTACTAAGCGGTCATAAATCAATATGTATGTATAGACATACATATATTAATTTTTTGATTTTAATATCTATATTTTTTTGAATTTTGATTGATTTTTTTAAACCTGGTAAAATTATTTTTTTCCATACCAATTGATGGGCCTGAGTATAATGCCAGTTATAATCTTTGACAAGTTATTTTTTATTTTATGCTCAATTGCAGACAAAACAAAATTGATTGCGCATTTCTAAAACAAAATTTACCTCTTCTTCTTGTAATAATAGCTCCTGCACCTAACACGGCGGAATAGTTATTATTATTTATAAGACTATTTGCAGAAACAGTTTTTGTTAACAGTTATGAGTGTAACTTTTTATCAGCTGCTTTGTTTATAGTGCCTTGAGCAACACTTTGCCGCATTCTGTACAGAAAATTATACTGGCTTTGCAAATATGGTTGGCCGCTACCATTGAATATAATACCCGCTAATAGAAACTTTAATTATCATTTGCATAAAATTCTAAATAACACTTTTTACACAACTTTTAGATCAGTCCATCTTGTTTTTCACTAATTAAGTGAAAAGTAAAACAAACCAAAAGGTCCGTGATTTAAAATTTCTTGCAACATTTTATAGAAAAGCATGACCTTATCATAATATAATAGTCAATCATTTAGCCATGTGATAAAACTTTTAAATGTGCCAGTCAAACATTAATGATGATATTCAGGTCATTATACTGGAAATAGTCTTTTAAATATTTTGTAGTACAATTGATAATATTCAGTATGATTGACCGTGTATATGACTTTTATAAGTCTATGTTATTTTTGATGAAAATTATTATTGCAGATAAAAGCCCTTTCACATTTATTGTATTCTCGAATTAAATTAATCAAAATGAAAATAAGAACTTCATAACTGATCTTTAAATGTAAAACACTGACTTGAATTTATATAATTATCGGCATTTTTTTAATTCATTGAACTTTTTTAAGATTGTGTTGAAACTCTACTGGTAAAAAAAAAACAAATATATATATATATATATATATATATATATATATATATATATATATATATATATATATATATATATATATATATATATATATTATAGTTCTTGAGAAAATAAAGTATGCGCGTTACATCGCATCCCATCAAGAATTTCTAATGTAATTCTTGGTGTAAAGTTAAGACGTGATAATAACTGTAAACAATAGAATAACAAAACAATGAAAATATTTGTAAATACTTACTTTATAACCTAATAAATATTATTTGACCGTAATAAAATACAACAAGGTAGTCTTCGGCATGAAAGTAAAAATAAATATTTTCGATTATTTTTGCAATATCTAACAGCCGGATCAGCGCGCGATTCTGATCCATCTAAAGATGCTAAATTTCAGCTAGTACTGTCACATTCAATAGGAGTGATAGAAAGACGGTATTTGATAAAGAAGGGAAAATAAATTATTTAACCTATAAAGTAAAATCACTTTATTAAAAATCAAAATAGCCCAATAGCTTTATTAACATGAGATATATAATTGTACGAGTGCTTACAATACTTAACATTATTTTGCTGAAATCTCAGAAAGTTTTTTTTAATAGAATAAGGGTGACAAACGAGCACACAGTCCACCTGATGATAAGTGGTTGCTACGGCCCATAGACATCTACATCTATTCTCGATTACGTATCAAAATGTAGATGCGTTGTCACCCGTGAGGACTAATATGTAATGCCTCGTTTCCAGTAAAAAGGTTCTCCGGTTCTCTACACTCACCATACCAAACACAGCAGGGTTAAACTGCTATTTTACATGGTATTGCATCGCGAGCGTGGCCCTTCCCCGGTCGAGCCGACCCATTCGTGCTACAACTATACCTACTACTAATATAGCTGCAGCATGGCTCTACCACGTAAGAAAAAATTGACGTTGAAAATTTAAATATTTTCAGAAGCAACTTTGCAATTATTTTCAATTGAGTCAATTTTTGTGGAATCGTGTTTTGCAAACCGCCACCTGAAATACGTACAATGTTTTTTCGATAACGATGTGAAATTACAAAACAAGCCCCATGCATATCAATGTGGCTCTATTCAGCCTCTAATATGAACATACCTCGGGATTCAGAGATTTCAAAAGATTTCATGCGTAGATAATGGAAGATATAATATTATATTATTACTGTCCCGTGTGAGGCAACCTTTATACTTATATACATATTCTCATCATATTTTTATGGTTGGTTAGAAAAATTATATCTAAATGCAAACTTTCACAGGGTAATTTTTTTTTTACTATTTTTACCCAGCAAGTAGTAAAGCAACTACAATCCCATCGGTAAGTGGTTATGAAGCGTAAGATGGTGAATTGCACTGACTTAACAAAAACCTATTCACTCTTGCCTAATAGTACTAGGTAAGTATTATTTGCGACCTATTTGTGTGTGTGCGCGCGCGCGCGTGTGTGTGTTTGTGTGTGTGTGTGTGTGTGTGTGTGTGTGTGTGTGTGTGTGTGTGTGTGTGTGTGTTTGTGTGTGCTGTGTTTGTGTGTGCTGTGTGTGTGAAGAAAAGCGTATGAGAATACGTGAAGAGGAATAAAGGTTGAGTACTACTTCGCTTATCTGTACGAGGTTGCCACTCGAGAACCTTTCTTCCTATTTTTTATCTGTTTTCCAAGTTGTATAGCCAGCCCATTGCCATTTCACTGTAATATTCCGTTGGGCTATGTCAGTTACTCTGGTTCTACTGCGAATATCTTCACTTCTAACTTTATCACGTAGAGAAACCCCTCTCCAATTTAAAATTTTTACATTTTTAGATGATAGTTTGTCTAACATAAAAAAAACCAAAACCCAAGAATGTCTTTATATAGTTATTTATACTTAGGGTAGCACCTATTTTTTTATTTATTTAAATTGTTTGATTTAATTTGATAACAGTGTACCTAAATGTAAGTATCTGTATTTATATTTCCCTCCCCAATAATATTTTATAAAGTCATACTCATACTCATAAAAACAGCGTTTTATTGTAATACATAATTATAAAATTCAGTATCAACTAATTAATAAAAATATGCAACAATAAAATTACATAGGTATTAAAAACTATCGAAATTTAAGTAACGAGAGCATGTTGGTCGTTCCACATCTAAATTATATAAAAATGCATTTTTCAATTTCACTAATCAACGTCGCCGCGAAAATTTCTTCTTCTTTGGGCACATTAAAAATTAATTTATTTAGAAAATAATATTTACAGTTACCAGTGTACAGATATTAACTAAATTAAGTATTTCTAGTCATAAAAATATTTATAATTGAGTATAAACTTTTAAAAAACTAATATATAATTGAACAAAGTCGCCCCAACACTGATGCGCGGTCCACCCTCGACAAAGTCCGAAAACGGACTGTGACAGGCTGACAGGGCGACGGAGCATGCGCGCTCGCGTAAATATATTCAATTTCAGGGAAAAATGATATATTCTCTTATAAAACGGGGAATAAAAATAAAACTCTCAATTAAAAATATTAATATTTTTAAGACCTTTTTTTTAGTGTAAGAACTATTTAAAAAGCTTGTGCCGTTTTGGAGAAATTTTGCAAAATATGACAAAGATAGGTACTCTTTGGGGATTTTTTTTCTAATAAGGGGTTGACAAAAATACAATTTTGTTCAATTAAAAACATTTACCAAATCCTCTTCTGTTACCCTGTATTTTTTCTTTGTGGATTAAATGAACAGTTATTGAGATTTTTTTACTTAAATATTCAAGATTTAGGCATTTCAACCACTGTTAAGGCCTTAACATCATTTCTTTCATTCAAACATTTTTACTAGGTGTTTTTTTATACCATAGAGCGACAAACGAGCACACAGTCCACTTGATGGTAAGTGGTAGTTGTGACCCATAGACATCTACATTTATCCCCAATAAAGAATCAAAATGCAGATGCGTCGTCACCCGTGAGAACTAAGATGCAATGCCTCTTTTCCAGTAAAATAGGTCTCCGGTTCTCTACACTCACCATACGTAATACAGCAGCATCCAGCTGCCATTTTACGCTGGTATTCTGTGAGAGCGTGGTCCTTCCCCGATCGAGCCGACGCATTCGTGCTTCAACTATACTACTAATATAGCTGCAGCATGGCTCTACCACGTATAAGTCCTTTACGGTAGGACTCCTTTTCTGCCAAAGAAATCTCCGTCTCGCCAATTTCTGCCGCTAAATATCAGTTCTTGTTCTGTTGTGCGTTCCAGTCTCAAAGCTATAGAGAGCCAGTGTAATTACAGGCCGTGAAGCATTCCATCTTAGTCCTCAGAGGTGAGAACGCATCTATAGACTTCTTTTTTTTTTACTTATTATAAGCCAGTGCTTGACCACAATCCCACCTGGTGGTAAGTGGTGATGCAGCTTTAGATGGTAAATCGCACTGTCTTGCGTAACAAAAGCCTATTCATTCGTGCCTTGAAGACGCCTAGATTGTATTCAGACGGGAAGATAGATGCCGGCAAATTATTCCATTCCTTTGCTGTACGCATTACAAAACACACACACACACACACACACACACACACACACACACACACACACACACACACACACACACACACACACACACAAACACACACACAGAGAGACACACACACACACAAATTTTTTATCTACTTTTACCTACTTTAGCTAACAATTATGGTACTAAGTAATATATGAATTAAGTCCGAGTGTGGGGGTTGGAACTCTATAACACAGGGTATCCTAGTACAGGTTCCGCTCTCTCACAATGGTCAAATGTTGAAATGAGTATTTGATAGAAATTACACAATAAACTAAGCATGTTTTATTTAATGTACCATTGTGATTGAAAATAAACGATTATTATTATTAAAAGACGAAGCAAAACGTTTGGTTCTAATGCGTGGAATATCGACAAAAAAAGGGTGAAGACTCGCCGACCGCCTGGTCACAGTAAATATATAGTAGGAACAGTATGGAAACTTCCTACAAACGCTCGAAACGGCACACTCACACAAACATGCGCAACGACGAGAATTCTAAGCGCTCGTCGCGGTGCTCTCAGTAGCGAGTGTCGCCTCAAAACTTTAAAAATGCCACGAACGTATTGCGTAGTATACGGCTGTTTGAGCTCGGCTTCATCAAAACCGGAGCTATCTTATTTTAAGCTTCCTGCTGATTTTGAAAGGTAAGAATGATTTTTATTGTCATTGTTATAATCGTTATTGAAATATAAGTCAGTTTGATTGATCATAATGAATTCGTGAACTTCTTTGTACATCCAGAATGCGGCGTTTTTGAGGCTATTTAAAGCTGATAGTGCAATAGTGGTAACAAAAAGTAAATCCAAGATGGCGGCTGCAATAGGTATAATTTTTTTCGTCATGGGTGCCATTTTCATGGGTTTCGAGGGTGTTGAAGCCAATAGTGCTGTCGAAATATAAATCCAAGATGGCGGCTGCAATAGGTATCAATTTTTTCGTCATGGGTGTCATTTTCATAGTTTTTGAGTATGTTGAAGCCGATAGTGCTGTCGAAATATAAATCCAAGATGGCGGCTGTAATAGGTATCAATTTTTTCGTCATGGGTGTCATTTTCATAGTTTTTGAGTATGTTGAAGCCGATAGTGCTGTTGAAATGTAAATCCAAGATGGCGGCTGCAATAGGTATCAGTTTTTTCGTCACGGGTGCATTGATCACTAATAAAAACATAGGTGTCATTTTCATGGTTTTCGAGGGTGTTGAAGCCGATAGTGCTGTCGAAATATAAATCCAAGATGGCGGCTGCAATAGGTATCAATTTTTTCGTCATGGGTGTCATTTTCATAGTTTTTGAGAATGTTGAAGCCGATAGTGCTGGTTGAAATGTAAATCCAAGATGTCGGTTGCAATAGGTATCAATTTTTTCCGGCTAATCTCCGAAACGGCTGGACCGATTTTGACGGCACTTTCACTGGCAGATGGCTGATGTCATAAGGAGTAACATAGAATACTTTTATTTTAGAAAAAGAATTAGGGTTCCGCGCTAAAAAATAAAAACTCTAACACGCGAGCGAAGTCGCAGGGAACAACTAGTGAAGAATAAAGTTACGTTTTCGTCCCGTACGTTCCTGCCGAAACTTTCAAAAGGTTACGCCTTAATGACAAAGTTAAAGATCTATAGTTCTACAAGTTGTTGTGTGTTAATATTAAATTGTTTTCCGTGTTTGAACTATCGTTTTTTGTTGAGATTACCTATTTAAATTGTAAGCTAGTTATTTAAATTCGATTGATTGATAAAAAAGGCAATATCAAAACATTAAAAGTTACAACCCTATTGCTTCAATGGAGCGTAGGTAATTATATCCTCAACTAGGCTTAGTTTCCATACTGTTCATATTTATACTGTGGCCTGGTTGTCCGATGGTGGAAAGGAGAGGGAGGAATTAAAGCGTGTAATTCCTGCGCACACTCACCGAAATGCATCCTATAGAATATCGAGAGACTGGCTACTCTGCGCCTGTGCTTGAGGCGGACAAGATTGGTTTCAACCAAATAAAGGTCACAGTCTGCAGTAGTCACTTACTGTCAGGTGGACTGTAAGTTTGTTTCTCACTGCAGTTTTATAAAAAACTGACTAATTGTTTGACTGTGGTATTGCTGCTATAAGTTCATTAAATCATACACAGATTAAGTACTTATTTTTATGACCTACTAATCATTCTCCAATTTTTTTATTTGTCTACGTCAAATTTATGTATGTAAATTGCCTCCACGATGTAGAAGGAGTTGCTAGTGTGCGGACCACTTTTTTTAAACAAACCAAGCAAATACTTTTATATTTATAGTGGTCTCATATAAGTTTAAGTTAGTTCTCATGTAATAAAAGCCAGTTTTTTTTACAAATGCTAAAAAATGATATTGGTTTGGATATGAACGATTCTTTAAATGCCTCTAAAATAACTTTTTTTCATTTCTATTTAGGACAAGCTTAATTTTATTTCACTAACTATATATTGTTTTAAAAGTATTTCAAAAAATACCTATTGTAGATGGTGAAGAAACCTGCATATCTGAGACAAATCAAAAGATATTTCGAGGAAATGGGAATTCTGCCACTTCATTTGCCTGTCTGTTACGGTGCCACTCGGTGGACTCTTCCTTCCTGCTGAAGCATTCATCTCAGGAAATAAATTTTACTTTTAAAAATTTAGTTTTTCAATTTATATCTGTATGAATGCCATTTAATTTATATATATATTTTTTGTTTTTCAGGTCTGATTAAGTATTTGTAAATAATAAAAATAAGGTAAAAACTAGCACACGGTCCACCTAATGATAAGTGGATGCTGTGACGCATAGACATCTTACATCTATCCTTGATTAAGAATTAAAATGCAGAATGCGTTGTTACCCTTGAGGACTGAGACGGAATGTCTCGTTTCCTGTAAAAAGGGAGTCCGCTTCTTTAAACTCATCATATAAGACACATAGCAACATTAAACTGCTATTTCATGCTGTTGTTCTATGACATCGTGGTCTTTCCTCGGTCAAGCCAACCTATTCGTACTACAACCTTATATATACGTGGTAGAGCCATGCTGCAGCTATATTAGTAGTATAGTTGTAGCACGAATGGGTCGGCTCGACCGGGGAAGGACCACGCTCTCACAGAATACCAGCGTAAAATAGCAGCTTAACACTGATGTGTTTCGAATGGTGAGTGTAGAGAACCGGAGACCCTTTTTACTGGATAAGAGGCATTCCATCTTATTCCTCACGAGTGACAACGCATCTGCATTTTGATTCGCAGACGAGGATAGATGTAGATGTCTATGGGCCACAGCAACCACTTACCCTCAGGTGGACTGTGTGTTCGTTTGTCACTCGATCCTATAAAAAAAACATAATTTAGCCGCAGTGGGGCTCTACCACGTTTAAATTATTAATTATGTTGTGTACCTGTCTCTGTTTCTCTGACACTGCATCTTAGCCTCCATCATCTCTTATCGTATAAACGTTACATCGTTATGATACAATGTTGACCTTATGGTGGCAACGTTAGAGTATAAATACATCTCCCTATTACGTCCCGTAAGTGTCTTAAGAGGCGATTGTAGGATATGTCTAAAGAAAGAATATGGCTTTCATTAAATGGGAGTATATCCATCTTGTTTACGCCAGATAATATAACACAAGACTGGAAACATGTAGCAGCGTCAGGGATTCAGAACCAGTTGTACGATTAAACTATCATACAACAGAAGAAACTCGTTTACAACATTGGACTTTAACGATATAACTAAGATATCGCGATACCATCCATACCATCTAGATGATTGGCGGTCCACCACATTGCGATTTATAAGAAGGTTTCTTCCTCGCACAACTTCCTTGTAGCATCAATTACCACCAGCGATTATTCCGGACCGATACGACTTAGGGACCTTCAAGAAAAGAGCCTACACCTTTTTAAAAGGCCCTCAACACATCTGCAATTCCCCTGGTGTTGCAGTTGTTCATGAGCAGTGGTAGCCACTTACCATCAGGTTCGCTGCATGCTCGTTTGCCCCGTCACCTATAAAAAAGAGAAACAAAGCACATCCACAACCCAAATCGTCCGTAGGTGTAGCAAAAGGAAATCAGGAGATATGTAGCAGCGTGTTCCTAATAACAACTTGAATATAAAAAATCGCGATTGCCAACCCGCTTGCTTAGCGTGGCAGTTATGGCAAATGTCCCCCTTATGAGGCAATCTTTGGGGCAGTCTATGTTCAGCAGGGGACTTTGATAGGTTTTAATGATATAGCGCTACTTCGCTATTACTTCACCCTGTGCAGTTGATGGCTTCCGATCGTTTAAAATCATTGTCATTAAAAATCGGTCATGATATCATTGATCAATGCATCCACTGCAGCCTATAAAACTTCACTGCTGAACATAGACCTCCCATAGATTTATCCCATAGATCATAGATTAACTCTTAAAAAGAAATAATGAAAATTGAGTAGCACTTTAATTTAAAATGCTAAAGCTCAAGTATAAGCCTTAGACGAATAACCAAATTACTTGAAAATTGTGTTTTAGTCTTAAAAGCACTACTTTGAGTAAAGATAAAGATAAAGCACAACCTCCGTAAGGCGTGACGACGTTATAACGCAAAATAAATTCGACATATACTCATTTTAATGTTGTAACATGAAATATAAAACTCCAAGTGAATGAAATAATGCGATAATAATACATTTTACCTTACTTTAACAAAATGGGTTAAGTTCATGAGTTGAGAATATCCGCTTTAGCATCAGCAATTGTGGGACTTCGTGACTGCCTAAAAATCAGCATTAGTATTGATTATGATATTCCAGTAGCAACGGGACCGCTAGAGATAGGATTGATGGCGTGCCTAGTTTTCTTGCGTATGTTTGCGAAACGTGGGGAATCACTTCACCACTGCATATTAAGCATTTTTTTTAATTACAATTACTCTGTCTGATTACTGGAAAACATTAATTAATTTTTTTTAAACATTTTCAAATAGTATGTGTTTTCGCTTCTGGTCTTCCAAACATTATTTCTAGTGCATCGGCAACAACTCCGGTATCTGATTAGTTTATCAATAAACAATCCACGGCTTATTAATGGCAAGGAATAATCCGTAGGCTACTATATATTATTGCTAAGATTTTGTTCATGAAGCATTTGCAGAAATTTTCTTAGAAAAACTATAAATATCAACCATTTTTAGAATAGAATAGAATAGAATAATTTTTTATTCAATATTGATTATTACATAATACTTATTGAAAGTCATTTTTTATTTACCACTGGTTCGGAAAATACCTCAGTCCTGGGAAGAACCAGCAAGAAACCCAGCGGGACTTTTTTTTTAAACATAATTTCACTTAACAATAATTTTGTTTATACAATTTTTAAATTATATTTTCATAGAACCAGCATGGTGGCGATCACCCTATTCCCAGGGGTTATTTTCATTCATGTACTCCTTGATATTATAATAACCCTTCTTGTATAGTTTTTCTTTAATAAAACTTTTAAATTTGTTTATTGACAAACTTTGAATATGTTCTGGGATTTTGTTGTAAAAGCGTATACATTGCCCCATAAATGAATTACTGATTCTGTGGAGTCTAGTAACTGGCATTACTGGCATTGTTTGTTCCTAGTATTTAAAGTATGCACATCCTTATTCTTATTAAAGCTATTTATGTTTTTATGCACATGCATGACATTCTCATAAATATATTGCGATGCAAAAGTTAATATGTTTATTTCTTTAAATTT
This sequence comes from Parnassius glacialis, assembly GCA_033319125.1. Taxonomy (NCBI): domain Eukaryota; kingdom Metazoa; phylum Arthropoda; class Insecta; order Lepidoptera; family Papilionidae; genus Parnassius; species Parnassius glacialis. The sequence goes on from JAVANC010000009.1 coordinate 21,226,940, forward strand.
TTCTCTGAGGGACTCTTTACAATTTAGGTTATAAATCGCCCGTACGGCTCTCTTTTGCAAAATAAATATAGCTTCAATATCAGTCGCATTACCCCATAGCAAAATTCCATAAGACATTACGCTATGAAATTAACTAAAATACACTAATCTAGCTGTCTCTACATCTGTGAGACTTCTAATCTTTCTTACAGCATATGCTGCAGAACTAAGTCTGCTTGCTAATTTAGATATATGGGGGCCCCATTGAAGTTTCGCGTCAATAGTAATACCAAGAAAAACAGTGGTAAGATCCAACTCCTTTCCATTTAAGAGCACATTGGTATTCGAATGTTTTACATTAGGTATTGTAAATTTAATACACTTTGTCTTATTGCCGTTTAAGAGCATATTGTTGGCGTTAAACCAATGTACCAATTTCAATAGAGCATTATTTACATCGTCATAACTAATTAACTGTCGTTTGAGTTTGAAAATCAAAGAGGTATCGTCAGCAAATAATACTATATCGTGATTGTCCCCTACAAGATAAGGTAAGTCATTAATATAGATTAAAAACAGGAATGGGCCAAGAATCGAGCCCTGAGGAACGCCCATTGATACTACCGATCCGGAGGAACCTTTACCATTAATCACTACTGTTTGAATTCTGTTACTTAAATATGAAGTAATAAGTCTAAGCGCTAAATTTTTTACACCGTAATGTTGTAGTTTCCTGATTAATGTCTCATGATGAACACAATCGAAAGTCTTGGAAAGATCACAGAAAATACCTAAGGCATCTTGTGAATTCACCCAGGCATTAAAAATATATTTCATAAGCTCAACACCGGCATCCGACGTCGAGCGACCCCTTGTAAAACCAAATTGGTTTTTATGAAGTAATTTATTTGTATTAAAAAAAGTTAACAATTGATCCAAAATTATTTTTTCAAAAATTTTACTGAGAGTTGGTAGTACAGAAATAGGTCTAAAATTAGCGGGGTCCAATGTACTACCAGATTTAAATAAAGGTATTACTTTACTATACTTCATTAAATCAGGAAACACACCAGAATCGATACAAGTATTAAAAATAATAGCAAGATGAGGTGCAATTAAATCTATTATGGACGCAATAACTGTAACGGAAATCCCCCACAAATCTGCGGTCTTCTTTACATCAATGGTTTTGAAGTATTTTACAATATCTTGCGATAATACTTTTTCAAATCTAAATTCTTTTAAACAGCTGTTAACATTCTGTTTGAGTAATGACTCGGCGACAGTTGGAGAAGTATTCAATGACTCGGTTGTCAAGATAGGAATATCAGTGAAATATTTCTCAAACACCGCTGCGCGCATTCTCTGCTGCTCCCATGGAATAATAGCAACTCCTGAATATCTTCGGCGTCCACCTTTTTACTATGATAGTGACTAGTGTAAACGAAGTCGACGAATTCTACGAATTTAATTCGTTCTCTCTTGTGCCTTGTGCTCTTCTTCTTCTGGGCCCAAGTCATAGCAGTTAGAGGTACAGCGGCACGGTGTTCATGGATGCGAGGTGAAGTGGTACGGCGTGTAGCGGTGCGAGTTGCACGGACGCATATATGAATTGTAACAATATCTAATAGCTAAATTATTAGATACTGACGCTGCACTGGCGAACAACTAGTAGAATTGCGCGGGCCGCGGTCACGGCGCTCTGCGGTTATAAACCGCAAGGGACGCGGGATAAGGCGCTAGGACTTTATTGATAATCGATCCATCGCAAATAATTCGTTTTGTGCCCACCCGACTTGGAATCGATTCCTTCCAAGTTTGCAGGCGTTATCGCTACCGTATCCGGCATTAATCCACACAATAATGCGGTCTTGTGAGTTTTGAATAAAAAAGCAGCACTGCCACGTATTTAACGGCTGCCGTTAAAAATAGCTCCATGAGTTTTGAGGATGTCGTTTCAAATTAAAACATAGTTGACATTTAAATAATGATTAAAATAATAGAAGATCAAATGAGGTGTTTAAACGTATTGTATAGAAAAATTAAAGCCTCAACTTCAGAATATGAAGTTAAATTATTATTTTTGGTTGACTGAAGTCTGCTTGTACGTTTAATTAAAATTCACTCTTTGCTCCAAATTTATAATATGAGACCACCCCAAAGTACTTATAACATATTTAATAAAGAATAATCAGCAAAATCGGTTTACAGCAAAATCGGTTTACAGTTTACTAAGTGACATATGTACGTCACTAACATACGGACAAAAAATCTAACGAATTGAGACTTTTTTAAGTCACCTAAAACAATTCTAAATGAGTGTTGTCTTGATGATTTTTTCAACAAACATTACGCATAAATCGTATAAAACAAAGCAATATTAACCTATCTCATCTCATGTAAGTGTAAATTCAAAATTAGCAGCTATAAAATCTGAATAAAATGATTTCATACGTTAGTCCTTTAACAATAAACATTCAAAGTAGTTGAAGGAAAAAGGCTTTGATATGACAAAGCTGTTTCATTTGTGTTACACTGTTTTTGAATCTGCTAAAATATAACAAGCCGATTTAAAAGGAATGTTCATCTTTGTGTAAATAAAATAGGGCACAAATTGCTGAATTTGGAATAGAACACCAGTATAAATACAATACAAACTCTTACTTTTAGCTTCCCATTTGGTGACTAATTAGAAGTGATATTTAAAATAAAACAGGTGGTATTAGATAGCAACTATGCCTTGATTAAAATTGATTTAGATATTTATTTTTAATTTTGTTATCGATATATAAAAAAAGTTCTACAAAAAAAAATCTATAAAAAAAAAACATATTAAACTTGGTAACATGTTTAACCTCCGTGTAGTGACGGGTAAGAATACTCACTACCACATATCTCACCTTGCTTCGCTAGAATATTTTTTTATCATATTCAACATGCGGCAGGAGTTATTGTGACCGTAGTAGCAGACGCCTCGTACTTTAAGATCATGCACCTCGTTGCCAATCTGTGTATTTTATATTTAGCGTAAAGAACATGTAATTAAAGCTATAAGATCTTTCTGATATTTTCTGTAATCTCTTACGACATTTACTTAAAGAAATGGGGTAGCTCACTGTATACGCTACGTCCTTACGCCCTATCAGCTTACGTCATCATTACCATCGTAATTACAACCTTTTGCAGAACATAGGCCTCCCCCTAGGAATGCCACAAAGCAAGGTATTTTTTATATAATAGGGTGACAAACAAGCACACGGTCCACCTGATGGTAAGTGGTTGTTGTGACCCTTAGACATCTACATTTATCCTCAATAAAGAATCAAAATGCAGATGCGTCGTCACCCGTAAGGACTAAGATGAAATGCCTCTTTTCCAGTCTCCGGTTCTCTACACTCACCATACGAAACACAGCAGTGTCGAGCTGGCTTTGTGGCATTTTAGGCTACAGTATAAAATTAAAGGCGCTCCGGTTCTTATGTTTTGTTTTTTGTAATTAAAGAAAAAAATATCTTTACATGTCAATACAATTCGATTACTGTACATTAAAGTTTAAAATTAATGTTGGTCACTAAAGAAATCCGAATACTGACCCCGATTAACATCAGCAGATTCCAGTTGCTTATTTAATGACTGCCCTTAATTACTTTTTATGTTTAAACAGTCATTTTAATACAAAACTAATGCTAAGTTGTAAAAAGTAAATTATTTTGAAATCGTTTTAGCATTTTATAAATATTCATAAATATCATAAATTTCACATAAGAAATATTTGCTTCGGGTTGATTTAAATTTTAAATGATTGTTCAGATTTAGTTGGGAATTATTTTAATAATTGCACAAGCTACTATGAAGGTTGATGACAATTATTTTTCATATGGCATAATCCTTAGTTAAATAACACGTCAGTGGTGAACAAATGAAAAGCCAATTAGCAACCTGCATAGGGCTAACTGTTTTTTTTTTTGGGCACAGACCTCTTCTCATTACTGAAAGAGTAAAAAAATAATTGACTATGCTGATCCAACGCAAACTGATGGACTTCACAATAAAATATTTCGATTTCACACACAGGTTTCCGCACGTGGTTTTGCTGCGTCGCTGAGCACGTGGTAAATCAGGACTTTAAATTGCAATTAACAATTACTTACAATGGTGCCGGCGGTGAAAGAACACACGATTGCAATTTTTTTTACATGTGGATAAACATTAAGACTCGGATCAATTATTTCTAGGGCAATTCAATTATTTGTTTCGCGCAGAATTCCAATTTCCAGCGCCAAACGCCCAGCTATAGTGCTCACATGTACTATATATTAAAATATTGTCAATGAAAATGCCGTGTAGCGAAAGCTTAAGATCGAATAATTTAAAATTAAACATTTTGAACAACCGACTTCAATATAATTATTAAGAATAACAAAGTGTATAATTTAATTTAAATTAATTATATACAATATTTAAAACCATAATAATAAAAAAAAAATAAAAATGTTTATTTCAATTACATAAAGCTTTAAGATACAGGGTTTGGAGATCACCTTTTAAGCAAAGAGATGCTTGTGTTAGGTGACTCCGCTCTTCCACTTAACATTATACAGTGTATGTAATTTGAAACAAAATAAAAGAAAAGAAAGTACAAATACAAGAATGATAAGGAGCGCACTTGTGTGATGTAAGTGATTGTGCGTGTGTGTGTGTGTGTGTGTGTGTGTGTGTATGTGTTTGAGTTTGTCTGTGTGTTCATTGTGTTTATGAGTTAATATTGTTGACCTACGTGTAGATATGAATTTCAGGTTTTAGGTTTAGGTTAGCCCTACGACAATGTCTTGGGATCGGAAGAAGCCAGGCAAAGCTTCCTCCACTAACAATTTCGTTACTGCGGTCCTGTTGGTTACTAGACAGATTATGGTAAGGATGATACCATAGCCTCAATGTCATCGTAGGTTTTAGTCTTAAGCCAATTAGTCACAGCTAGTTTACAGTCACGGAGTTTTAGAGGATAGATGCTCTTTATTCAATAGGTTATATAAGTGGGAAGATTGCCTTGCATATTGCCGCTTAGCAAAAGCAGATCTAACTGGGACAGTTGGAGCGACCAAGTAGCTTCTTCTGGTACTCATAATCGGCTTTTTGGGGTCATACGGGAGGGATTTATGTTTGCTCAGAATAAGGTTAAGTAGGTAAAGTTTTCTTACAGACAGTAGGTTAGAGGTTAGGTAAAGGCTTTGGGTTGAAAACCTATATGGTTTAAAAAGCATAATCTTAAGCAGAGATCGCTGCGCCCTCTCGAGTTCTAAAAATTTAATTTTTGTTGTTCCACCCCAGCATGGCAAACAGTATGTAAGAATAGATTGGGCTAATGATACGTAGACTTTCTGCAAAAGGTTCTTTGAGGCAACGTGTCGCAATGTTTTAAAAGTCCATATTAATTTCCTAACCCTATTCATGATCAGTTCAGTATGCATATGCCAGGACAGGCGTTGGTCAATCATGATACCCAAGTATTTAGTATACTGTAACCTGTCAATTTTTGTACAAGAGCAGTCAGGAATTGGGGGGTTAGCACAGGAGTGGATCTTTATTTGGAATTCGAGTGGTGGTTGAGTGTGTGTATACTTGGTGAAGCATACGTAAATGGACTTGGAGGAATTTAGTGTGAGAAGGTTACTCTTGAGCCAAACTGCAATCTTAGACAGGCCGATTTCGGCTGACCTTTTAACTTTTGTCCAAGTCTTATCAGCAAAGACTATGGCAGTATCATCCGCATATGAGAAGATGTGACCGCTGTCAATAGTCATATTGCTTAGGTTATTAATATATATAAGGAACAATGAAAATAAAAAAAAACTAAACCTAGAAACTTAATTATCATATAGTCCTACTCCCCGCGGTATCGTGCCAAGAACGCTGGCTGCGTTTCCCCGTTGAATGGCTATACTTAGCCTTTGAGCGAGAAAATAACCAGCCCTCTTATCACCAGCACCAACGACCAGCCGCGGATGGAGTTCCTTTAGGAACCTTACCGCATGTGGGCCCCACGGACCGATAGTCTCTACAGCAAATGGCACAAATATGTGGTCATTTCTTAGCAACTCATATTTGCGCCACTTACTCAGTTCAACTGCCTCTGATACCGCCCCGGCTCTAAACGAGGTACCCCTGAGATGAGAGGCCGCCAGAGTATCTACACAAATAGCATCCCACACTAGGGCTTTATCTCTCTCCCAAGGGACCAATGTCATACCGTCGGGTCTCCTGCCATCGTCTCTAAATATTCCACATGGCTCTAAATCCGAGGGAACATTTATAGAGACAAGAGCCCTTCGGATGACATCGTTCAAAGAACTGTGTCGTGAAAACCTACCAGCGCTTTTCTTACATGAAAGTCCGTGGAGCCCAAACTTGTCGACGCTGCTATCACAGGGACACTGATGGGATTGACAAAGCGCCGCTCCTAATCAGATTCCTTTCCCCATCAAGTAATGTGCCGAGATTACTCGATGGTAAAGCGTGAAAAAACAAACCTTGATGAAATTGGACCACATGTGAATCCCCAGCTTTCAAATAAAAAAAGAATCATCGAAATCGGTATCACCCAGTAAAAAGTTATGAGGTAACACATATAAAAAAAAACATACAAATTGAGTACCGTCTCCTTTTTGGAGTCGTTTTCTAACGACTTCAAAAAGGAGACGAAAAGTTAGGAGATGAGAGAACGAATTATAGTAGGCAGTAGATATGCTTAGCTAGGCTAGCTTTACTTTTCTTTAAAATGAAATTACTAATCAAACGTGTATGCTGAATACTATGTAGTTATGTATTTTTAATATTTTTTTTTATAGAATAAGGGTGACAAACGAGCACACAGTCCACCTGATGGTAAGTGGTTGCTGCGGCCCATAGACATCTACATCTATCCTCTATTACAAATCAAAATGTAGATGCGTTGTCACCCGTGAGGACTAAGATGGAATGCCTCATTTCCAGTAAAAAGGGCCTCCGGCCACTTACACTCACCAAGCGAAACGCAGAGGTAAACCTCTACTTCACGCTGGTATTCTGTGAGGTCGTGGTACCACCCCGGTTCGAGCCGGCCCATCCGTCCGACAGCACACGCTGCCGCGTGGCTCTACCACTGTTAAAGTTAACAGTTATTATTACAATATTGATAAATTAATAATTACAGAGAAAAGCAAACTTTTTTTTTACTTTTTCATTATAAGTGTTTAAATTATTCGCATGTTTCTGTTACTTATTTTATGTACCTATACATAATAACTACTCGTTGTATAAAATGTTTAACTTATTGCTAAATATATTTTTGTTTTTGTTCCAGGTATGATAATTCATGAATATTTTATCGCTTAAAGTAAGTTACTAAAATTTTTTTTTTTTATAGGATAGGTGTGACAAACGAGCACACAGTCCACCTGATGGTAAGTGGTTGCTGCGGCCCATAGACATCTACATCTATCCTTTATTACAAATCAAAATGTAGATGCGTTGTCACCCGTGAGGACTAAGATGGAATGCCTCATTTCCAGTAAAAAGGGCCTCCGGCCACCTGCACTCACCAAACGAAACGCAGAGGTAAACCTCTACTTCACGCTGGTTTTCTGTGAGGTCGTGGTACCACTCCGGTTTGAGCCGGCCCATCCGTGCGACAGCAAAATCTGCCGCGTGGCTCTACCACTGTTAAAAATTTATAAGGCTTACATTTTATCAAAAAAAATACATTCGTAACTTCTCTCCGTATTTGCGCACCGGATTTATTGAAAAAAATATATTCATTTTTTAATTGTTAAGCTTTTTAAAATTTGTTACATAAATTCAATCAGCAAATGCTTGTAGACAAAAGGGATTATTCGGCAAAACTAATAAATTGCCACTTGGTCCAAAATAATGAAACCTGCTTCAAGTGGTTAAAAACTTTACCCTATTATATAAAACCAGTAAAGTTACAGCTTATGTACTTCCTACGTCAGGACAAAGGGCTCTTCCCATTTTTGAGAGGATTATAGGGTGATTAGTCCGCCGCATTGTACCAATGTATTGGCGCACTTCACATACCTCCAAAATATTTTATGTCCCTGACCTTAATCACCGAGCACATTATAAAAAGGCTCTTCGTTTCTTATCAATCATTCTGTTCACTCATTTTCGTTCTGTAGGATGCAGGGAGACAGTACAATGTAGACTGTGGCATTCTCATTCAGGCATTCCATCTCTGTCCTCAGTGACAAGGCATCTGATGCTTTCTTTATTTGAGTAGGTTGAAATTGATAATGGAACGCAATAGCGACTCCATCAGGTGGACTAAACAGTTCGTTTGTGACTTCATTTTTATGAAAAAAAAACATACGAACCATTAGTACTGCAGGCTTATTACAGCTCCAGCATGGGTCTACTACGCGTAAAACGTGCCTTACTTTGAACGTAAACGAACGAAGAGTAAAATATTTTACTTTTTCCTTCTTATGCTTTTTACCCTTACTTGACGGGTAACCAACGGGTATTATTATTAGGTCCTTACATATGAAATTGGCGTTTTGTACGGGAGGAATATAAAGTCATTTTTTTTGTAAAATATATTTAATTAATCAAAGATGCACCATCGTTATTTATGCACTTTTGCTATCTCATAGGTAGTTCATTGATCCCTTTACTAAAAAATACCATGGGGGCGAGAATCAATAAACTCTTTGAAGGCGGTTTGGATTGCCGCATCGGAGTGGAATTTTTTCCCTTGTAAGAAGTTGTCCAAATTCCGGTAAAAATGGTAATCTGTTGGAGCAAGGTCCGGGGAGTACGGTGGATGTCGCAGACATTCCAATTGTAGCTCATCTAACTTAGTAGTTGTTTGTTGTGTAGTGTGTGGTCTTGCGTTATCGTGAAGCAGCAGTGGCCTAGAGCGATTGACCAATCTCGCTTGTTAGGCAGCTAGTTCTTCCTTCATGGTTTGCAGTTGCTAACAATAGATATCTGCCGTAATCGTTTGGCTGGATTTTAGAGAGCTGTAGTGAACGATACCGCCGCTAGTCCACCGAACACTCACAAGTAACTTTTTCTGAGTCAATTTTCGTTTAGTTCGTTAGTTTAGTGGGCAAAGTAACACACCAGTCGACGCGTGTTTGCAAGTTCGATTCACTCAATTCATGAGGTACCCATCTTTCAAATTTTTTTACTTTCCCGATTAGCTTCAAGTGGATTAATACAGTTTTATTACTTACCCTGAAGCCTGCAGTTGTCTCTGAAGTACTTTGTGATGGATCCGCTTCCACAATAGCCTTTAATTCATCATTTTCCACTTTGGTCTCAAGCCGTTCACGGGGTTGCTTCTGAAGGTCGAAATTTCCAGAACGAAAACGTTGAAACCAAAAACGTACCGTGCTTTCTTTTGCGACACCAGCGCCGTACACATCATTAATCCTTCGAGCTGTTTCTGCAGCACTGGTGTCACGGTAAAACTCGTACTCGTAAATATACCGATATTTCATGTTTTCCATTGTGCGGTAATAAGCGACGCCAAAGAAAAAAATAATGAGGAAAAAACAAATGAATGACTGTTTTCAATATTCAAATTTACCAGCTAAATGAATTTATAAATTTGAATTTGGAATTCTTAACCAAAGAGGAGATATTTCAGATGAAACTGGTCACTACGACAAAACGCTAATTTCATGTAAGGACGTAATGTCCATCCGTCCTTCCATCTGTCTGTCAGCAGGCTGTATCTCATAATCCGTAATAGGTAGACAGTTAAAATTCTCATAGAATATGTATTTCTGTTGCTGCTATAACAACAAATAATAAAAATAAATTAAAATTAGGTAAGGAGTGCTCTCCTATTAGAAACGTGTATTACAAACCTTCATGCGCGAGTTCGACTTGCACTTGACCGGTTATTCTTATTCTTTTTCATCACACCTCTCCAAATTGTGAAAAATTTGTACACTCTAGACGCATTCATGAGCCTTGCAGATATTATAACGAAAGATCTTTTCAAGGCACCAGCTTTTATAGCACGTATCATAATATTGTTCAATGATCATGTGCTACAGCCACACTGAAGTTGTATTATTGTTGCAACACGAATTGGTCGGTTTGGCAAAGTTAACATACTCTCACAGAATGCCAGCGTAAAATAGCAGCATAATGCTTTTGTGTTTCGTATGGGGAGTGTAGCCAATCGGAGTCCTTTTACTAGTAATGAGGCACTCAATCTTAGTTCTCGGGGAAACAACGCGTCTGTATTTTCATTTCTAACGAAAGATTAATGTAATACTCATCTACTTAGTATATACTTAAAGTTTTTTTGCAACATTACCTCACATTACACAGATAGCTCCGAAGCACCATAGCTAAGCGTCGGTCGCGGCACTGCGGGTTCGAATCTCATATAGAATAAATTTTTGTATAGCCTCCAAATAACTGTTTTTCTGAATGTGTCCTTGTGCAATTTATGTATTTAAACTGCCTCCACGATACAGGGGGAAATGATACTGTGAGGGGCAACGTTAAATAAAGATATATTGGTAAATCCAATTGGGCATACCTTAAGCGCATTAAAAAAATTACGTATAACATGATTATACGGAATTATTAAAGTAGTTTAAATACATTTCGACAGCACTATCGGCTTAAACACCCTCGAAAACCATGAAAATGACACCCATGATGAAAAAATTGATACCTACTTCAGCCGCCATCTTGGATTTACATTTCGACAGCACTATCGGCTTCAACACTCTTGAAAACCATGAAAATGACACCAGAGATGAAAAAATTGGTACCAACTTCAGCCGCCATCTTGGATTTACATTTCGACTGCACTATCGGATTCAACACCCTCGAAATCCATGAAAATGACACCCAAGATGAAAAACTTGATATCTATTGCAGCCGCCACCTTGGATTTACATTTCGACAACCCAATCGGCTTCAACTCTCTCGAAAACCATGAAAATGACACCAATGATGAAAAAATTTATATCTATTGCAGCCGCCATCTTGGATTTACATTTCGATAGCACTATCGGCTTCAACACCCTCGAAAACCATGAAAATGACACCCATGATGAAAAAATTGGTACCTACTTCAGCCGCCATCTTGGATTTACATTTGGACAGCACTATCGGCTTCAACACTCTTGAAAACCATGAAAATGACACCCAAGATGAAAAAATTGGTACCAACTTCAGCCGCCATCTTGGATTTACATTTCGACAGCACTATCGGCTTCAGCACCCTCGAAAACCATGAAAATGACACCCAAGATGAAAAACTTGATATCTATTGCAGCCGCCACCTTGGATTTACATTTCGACAACCCTATCGGCTTCAACTCTCTCGAAAACCATGAAAATGACACCAATGATGAAAAAATTTATATCTATTGCAGCCGCCATCTTGGATTTACATTTCGATAGCACTATCGGCTTCAACACCCTCGAAAACCATGAAAATGACACCCATGATGAAAAAATTGGTACCTACTTCAGCCGCCATCTTGGATTTACATTTCGACAGCACTATCGGCTTCAACACCCTCGAAAACCATGAAAATGACACCCAAGATGAAAAACTTGATATCTATTGCAGCCGCCACCTTGGATTTACATTTCGACAGCACTATCGGCATCAGCACCCCCGAAAACCATGAAAATGACACCAATGATGAAAAAATTTATATCTATTGCAGCCGCCATCTTGGATTTACATTTCGATAGCACTATCGGCTTTAACACCCTCGAAAACCATGAAAATGACACCTATGATGAAAAAATTGGTACCTACTTCAGCCGCCATCTTGGATTTACATTTTGACAGCACTATCGGCTTCAACACCCTCGAAACCCATGAAAATGACACCCATGATGAAAACATTGATACCCATTGCAGCCGCCACCTTGGATTTACATTTCGACAACCCTATCGGCTTCAACTCTCTCGAAAACCATGAAAATGACACCCATGATGAAAAAATTGATATCTATTGCAGCCGCCATCTTGGATTTACATTTCGACAGCACTATCGGTTTCAACAACCTCGAAAACCATGAAAATGACACCCAAGATGAAAAAATTGATATATTTTGCAGCCGCCATCTTGGATTTACATTTCGATAGCACTATCGGCTTCAACACCCTCGAAAACCATGAAAATGACACCCATGATGAAAAAATTGGTACCTACTTCAGCCGCCATCTTGGATTTACATTTCGACAGCACTACACTCTTGAAAACCATGAAAATGACACCCGAGATGAAAAAATTGGTACCAACTTCAGCCGCCATCTTGGATTTACATTTCTACAGCACTATCGGATTCAACACCCTCGAAAACCATGAAAATGACACCCAAGATGAAAAACTTGATATCTATTGCAGCCGCCACCTTGGATTTACATTTCGACAACCCTATCGGCTTCAACTCTCTCGAAAACCATGAAAATGACACCAATGATGAAAAAATTTATATCTATTGCAGCCGCCATCTTGGATTTACATTTCGATAGCACTATCGGCTTCAACACCCTCGAAAACCATGAAAATGACACCCATGATGAAAAAATTGGTACCTACTTCAGCCGCCATCTTGGATTTACATTTCGACAGCACTATCAGCTTCAACACCCTCGAAAACCATGAAAATGACACCTATGATGAAAAATTTTATACCTATTGCAGCCTCCACCTTGGATTTACATTTCGACAGCACTATCGGCTTCAGCACCCTCGAAAACCATGAAAATGACACCCATGATGAAAAAATTTATACCTATTGCAGCCGCCATCTTGGATTTACATTTCGACAACCCTATCGGTTTCGACACCCTCGAAAAGCATGAAAATGTCACCCATGACAAAAAAAATTATACTACTTACTTTTAGTACGTATAAAATACTAATATTATTTATTCTGTGCTTTTAAATATTGTAATAAAAAAATCTCTTATTATTATTATAAAGTATTTAAGCTATTTGGTTATTCGAATATTGTGTATTTGTACAGCGATCTTTTTGAGCCGCTGAAAACAACCGAAGCAATGTCCACTCACGACGGCGACTGAAGCCGAACTAAACTTAATACAAAGGTACTTTGTGAACGAAACTACTCTGTGGCTGTAGATCCCCATTTACGGAAACAATTTATATACGAGGCAACGAAAATCAACGAAAATTTCGCCATTTTGGAGCCGAAAAAAATTAATTATAGCTAAACAAAACAAAATTACACTGCCATTTACATTCAGTGGCTTCCCACATGATAGATGAAGAGATTAAAAAATAGATTGAGTTAAACAATTGATATTTTCAAAAGTTATAGTGTTTACAAGCCACAGGGACATGATAAATCCACACCATAAGCCACTAAAACCCTTTTTTTTATTTAAAAATAGCAATTAATCGATTTAAAAAAATTATTAATAAGTTCAACAATCATTTATCTTTCTAACATGTGCTTTTTATATCATTTATATGTATAATATGATTGCTAGATACGATTTTATTCGATAAAATGTTGGAATTTTAATTTTTAGGCGATAGTAGAACATTACCTTGCGCTTTCGCTTAAGGTATGCAAAAAAAAAAATTTAAAAAACATACTGTGATGATGAAAACTGCCTATAGACACACGGAAGTAAAATATAGTGCATTCATAATACTCAGCTTCAGAAATAGCAAAGATACTATTTAAGTGTTGTGTTGTTTAATATCATATATTTAAGTGTTTTTCTTCTTCAAGCAAGGAGTTCCAGAAAAGTGTATTCTGAATTGTAAATGCTTTTTGTAAATATTAAGGTGAAACAAAGAGTTCAATAAATAGTATCACACATTCTTTCTTGCTTTCTAGTTCACTGAAAATGTAAATTTTTCAGTAATATGGTGACCTCTCAATTGCTCATTGCAGATATTTACAAACATGTTTGGTAAAGTTTTATGAGTAGTAGAAACCTTGTAGTTTTTTTTTAATACAAACAAGGATGATAAACGCGCACACAGTCCACCTGATGATAAGTGGTTGCTGTGCCCCATATGCATCTACATTTATTCTCAATAAAAAATCAAAATGCAGATGCGTTGTCACCCGTGAGGACTAAGATGGAATGTCTCTTTTCCAGTAAAATGGTTCTCCGGTTCTCTACACTCACTATACGAAACACAGCAGCGTTAAGCTGCTATTTTACGCTGGTATTCTGTGAGAGCGTGGTCCTTCCCCGGTCGAGCCGACCCATTCGTGCTACAACTATACTACTAATATAGCTGCAGCATGGTTCTACCACGTATACAAATCCACCTTATGGTAACCAATAGTCTACTCAAATGGAGATGCGTCGGAACCCTCGAAAACTAAGATAGAACAGACTCACCTAACGAAATACAGCAGCAGTATGAGTATGCTAGTATTTTATGCCGGTATGCTATGAAGCGACTCTTTGCCCCATCGATCAAATCATAACTCTATCACGGATAAATTTGCAACATATTGATAACATGTTTCGAATGATTTTTGGTCAGGTGCATCTTAGTCTACAGGGCTGGTTACGCTGTCACTCCATGATTTTCTAGAAATGAGCGGTATAAACCTTAGAAAAACCAAAAGACTTCATAAGAGCGGGTAGGGTAACCTCTCCGCTTTCGTTTCGAGGTGTTCATATAAAATGACATTAGTAATACAGTGAATCACATGCTTTAAATGTTTGATTTTTATATTCAGTCAGGTTCTAATTTATTTGATGAATAACTTTTATTTATAATAATGATTGAAAAATCAGCCCTAATTCAAGTAAAAACGAGTATAAACTGTGTATATATCAAAGCAAAAAAAGGTTCGTATGGAATGTAAATATCCCGATATTTTTTATTCAGTGAGGTTGTAATTTATTTCATGAATAAATTTGATTTATAATTATGATTGAAAAATCAGACCTAATTCAAGTAAAAACGAGTATAAGCTGTGTATATATCAAAGCAGTAAAAGGTTCGTATGGAATGTAAATATCCCGATAATATCTGTACCTCAAACTATAGCTTTATACAATGGCCAATTTGCGGACGGCTGGACGATGTCAGTGCCCATTATCTCCCTCGTTCCGAGTGGGAAACGATTCAACATGGCCCGCAACTTATTGTATTTACTTTGTATTTGATTGCAGTAAACACGTTCTCACGTTGAAACCGATCCTGATATTTCATTTGCAGAAATATTTAATTAAAACTGTCAGTTAATACAAAAAAAATAAAAATGATGATATACAATAGATATCAAGCTTTGATGAACTAAGAATGTTATATCACCGAAATATATTTAATTTATATTTTGCATATTATTTTATATTTCTTAGACATATACATCGATCACGATTTTACCCTGATCAATCGAAGGCGCTCGCCTTAAAAAAATCGTCGTACGCGACCAAACAGAGTTCGAACCCCACCCTACCTGGATCATGGAAAGAAATGCTATTGAACCTACAAGGTGATGAAGTTACTCTTAAAGTGAAACAATGAAATATGTATTTCATTGTTTCTCGAAGCGTCGGTAGGACAATGGCAGGGGCGGACCGCGAACTCGAAAGGCCGTGGGTTCGTCGTGAACCACTTCTAACACAAGCATTTTAAGCTTACCAGAAGAATGTTTAATAGCGTTACTAGTATTTAAAAAAAATATTAAAAAAGTTTACAAAAAGTCACTCCATATAAAGTTGAATGTAATTTACACAAAACAATAAAGTAGTTAAATGTCTAATGTGGTATAGTTAGTTTTAATACAACTAAATGGCGTTGATTTAAAGAAGTATTTTTGTTAAGAAAAAAAAAAGAGGTTAAGAACTAAAACGGCAAAGACTACGACAAAAGTCGGTTACTAAAATAGCATTAAACAAGTCTACGATGTTCATTTTTTATTATGAATCATATTGTGATTTAAAGTGTTATCTATCTATCTATTGATCTATAATAATATAAGAATTGGGATTAGTTGTGACGGGGTAGTGCACGATATTGAAGGAGGGCGGAAGGTGCTATTTAAATAACACCATAATTTATTTTATAACACAGATCTTAGCTATAAGTTAGTTGTTTAACATCTTTAAATGGCTAATTTATTAAGTACACTTCTTACCAGGAGATTAATTTGTGGTCAATCATTGGCGTGTTAATGTAAGGAAATAGAAGTTAATTCATCCTTAAATGATTTAATGTTATGAAGTGTGCGTGTTTCTATAGGTAGTATGAGTAGAGCCATACTACAGTTATATTATTAGTATAGTTGTAATACGCATGAGTCGGCTCGACCGGGGAAGGACCACGCTCTCACAGAATACCAGCGTAAAATGGCAGATTGACACTGCTGTGTTTCGTATAGTGAGTGTAGAGAACCAGAAACCCATATTTACTGGAAAAGAGGCGTTCCATCTTAGTCCTCACGGGTGACGACGCATATACATTTTAATTCTTAATTGAGGGTAAAATGGGTAGATGTCTATGGGTCACAGCAACCACTTACCATGAGGTGGACTGTGTGCTCGTTTGTCACCCTATCCTATAAAAAACTATACCTTCTATAATTGAAGATGGTTGGGTACTACTTTCCATTGACGTCCGTCGAGTTAGGGGTTGATATTCGAATCCATTTAAAAAATCAAATAATCGACATCCCTGCTGACGATGACAAAGACAATACAAAATAGCGTCAGTTTTACGGTAAGAGTGACATAAATTTTGATTTTCAATATTTTTTTTCTCAAAAAGTACGCGTTTCCGCATGTTGTTTAACAGTGGTAGAGCCACGCGGCAGCGTTTGCTGTCGCACGGATGGGCCGGCTCGAACCGGGGTGGTACCACGACCTCACAGAAGACCAGCGTGAAGTAGAGGTTCACCTCTGCGTTTCGCTTGGTGAGTGCAGGTGGCCGGAGGCCCTTTTTACTGGAAATGAGGCGTTCCATCTTAGTCCTCACGAGTGACAATGCATCTACATTTTGAATTGTAATAGAGGATAGATGTAGATGTCTATGGGCCGCAGCAACCACTTACCATCAGGTGGACTGTGTGCTCGTTTGTCACCCTTATCCTGTAAAAAAAATGTTGAAACTTTGAGTATGTGCTTATAATAATGTAATCTTTTTGAAAAAAATATATCAACCCCCAACTCGACGGACGTCAATGGAAAGCTAAGCCGATGGTTGCAGGCGTCATGTTTGACTTTAACTTATTCGTACCTTAACCCCGCAGGTTAAACGTTAGTTCGTTTGTCAATATAGTATTGTTAAGAATGAAGGTAAAATAATAAAATAAAATACGAAGAAATGAGGGATGAACTGTAATCTCTCACTAGATCTAGCAGTTAAGTATCGCGCAGGCGACTAAGAGGGATCAGTCGGTAATTCTACGAGTCTGACTGTTGTTATTATGCCTGTTGAGCTAAAATATTACCTCCACACTAAGATTCTGCGAGAAGTCATTCTACAAGTACTAAGACTCGTAGAGTGACAGTACCGGGGTTCTGCTCGTTGTAATAATTCTTCTAGTGTCGGCTAGGATGATCGTGATGCTGAGAGGCTGCCTCGTGTTACATTGAGATGGTTAGTGTTGCTGTTGGTTTGCAAACTTTGGTGTTATCATACAATTGTCTCTTCTGTTACACTACAGTGTGATTGTGACGGGGACATATCACAGTATGGTCGAACTGTATTTCCTCTATACTGAATGTATAGTGCAGTAGACTGTTTTATTCCTGATAGTGATTAATTGCATAAACAAGAGAGCAAGTTGAAGATCCGCTCTCACACTTTTATTTTTTTTAACAATAAACCTTCATAATAATTTCTAACAACATAATAAGAAAAATTTTAACCAAGGATGTAATGAAAACAAAATAAAACCTGTATTTTTGGAAAATTTGATAGCATTCATGCAATTCACTAAAGCAAAATGAACTTTAGCTAACAGTACACACTGACGCATATCCTGTGTGATCTTTAATGAACTCAATTAAAATAAAGTGGTGTATCATCAAGCACTCTGTGCACATCATTAACCATATTGGTTAATTAGTAGGTAATTGAATCACTTATAGTGACTGAACATAATTAATTAAATTTGGAATCTGATAAAGGACTGCAAGCACATTTTCTCTATACTCCATCCATTTAATCACTGCCCTACAAGTTATAGGGCACAAAGCACAAAGCAGTGTTATATTTTTATGTGTGTGGCATGAATGAAGTGTCTACACACATAATTTAATTTATAAGGTATCCCCAGGGTGCGAGTCCTACTCGCACATGTCCGATTTATTATTTTTGTATTATAACCTTACTCACCTCAACTAGGTAGTTTTAACTCTCTTTTAACACAAGACTACGACGTTCATGCTCCAATTCAGTCGGTACTGGAATTACTCAAGGTAGTAGATTCAAACCAGCTATATTTAAATTTCTAAACTACTTGTGCTATAGTCATATATGATGTCACTTAATTACGAACTTCAAATCAAATTTCAGCTTTACTCAAATCTGAAAATCCTGCTCTTAATAAAACAATTTTACGGATTTCATCACGTTTAATTTTTACTTATTTTTAATTCCCTATGCTTCAGCCTCAGTTCCCCTGAGACCACCAGAAACGTCGGTAATTAAAAATAAGTTAAAAAAAATAAACGTGATTAAATCCGTAAAAATTGTTTTATTTAATGTGTAGCGTTCGAGTTTTTTTTTATAGGATAAGGGTGAAAAACGAGCACACAGTCCACCTGATGGTAAGTAGTTGCTGCGGCCCATAGACATCTACATCTATCCTCTGTTACAGATTAAAATGCAGATGCATTTTCACCCGTGAGGACTAGAATGGAATGCCTCATTTCCAGTAAAAAAAAGCCTCCGGCCACCTGCACTCACCAAGCGAAACGCAGAGGTAAACCTCTACTTCACGCTGGTATTCTGTGAGGTCGTGGTACCACCCGGGTTCGAGCCGGCCCATCCAAGCGACAGCAAAAGCTGCCGCTTGGCTCTACCATTGTTAGTAAATTATAATACTGCTTTTATTTTTAGCCAGATCACTGATTGTAATGTCAAGGAAAAGGCATTAGACGCTATTGGTACAGACTTACCATCAGGTGATCCGTATGCTCGTTTGTCTCCTCGTCCATAAAAAAAGTCTTAAAATGATCCTTCCTATTATTAAAAAACTTGACTTCTGTTATAAAATCCACATTTAATTAATCTATTTCGTCCGGAATTTAATCTTCCTGCAAAGAAACCCGGATTACTATCTGTTAAGTTTTTCTGTTCTATATCTGTAAACAAAGTAACTACCAAAAAAAACTTAAAATCCACTTCAGTTTTAGAAAAGAAACTTACATATTTATCATATATCGTATTATCGCAAACATATAATGGAAGTCGTGAATTTAAATTAGAATCACACAGTAACAAATACATAAGTATACTAAAATACATATACAGTAAAACTTGGTTAAGTGGGACCTGGATAAATGAGAAACCTCAATAGCTGGAACTCATGCTTAGGTCCCGACACTTTAGCACTGAATTACCTCTGTTAGTGGGACAAAACAAACCTCTATATCTGGGATTAGTTCTTTCCATTTTATCTTTATAATTATATATATTTGTGACAGCGAGTATATTTTACCTCTTTTAATGATACTATATTTTGTGTACCGTTTTGTGTACTAATTCTTATTCTACCCGCAAATTTCACACTTTGCTAATTGTGTAAAAGTGACATTTAGTTTTAGTTTGGTTTTGCTATCGTCCGGATGTCTATGTATGTATTATGTTTACAAAATACGTTATTTTATTTAATAATCGCACATCTATAACTAAAATAGCCTCTATTATCACCTCTGTTAATGGAACCCTCTGTAAATGAGACATATTTATTTATACCTGCATATCTGAGACACTGTGTAGTGGAATACCTCTATAAGTGAGATAAATTTGCAGGTCCCTTAAGGTCCCGGCTATCCAGGTTTCACTGTATAATATATAAATAGACAGGGTTACTTTGCAATAACCGACGAAATTTGCAGAATAGGTTCGGGTTTTTCCGTTTATCCACCCCACGAAGCACTTCGTGATCCACCCTAAAAAATTCACCGTAGGGTGTTCATCTATTCACCCGAGATGGGGTGGATAATCGGAATTCACTTTTATTTTCTTCCAACTTTTTACTCCAAGTACAGTTCAACTCATACACTTTAATTAATAATATTTTGTATAATTATAAGTTATATTATAAGTTTTTTTTGCAAGCATTCCAAAAACATTACAATTGTGTTTGTTTTTAACTTGATTTTAAATTGTTTTATGCCAAGATTCCAATGAATCTTGTAGTCCTGTGAGGTACTCCTTTAGTTTCAGCGTTGATCTTTCAAACAAGAAGTATGTACATTGTATTTAGATTATATGTAGAAAGTATAATTGAGTATAGTACAGAGACCGATTTTGTAGTTAGGAATAATTCGTGTAAACGAATTAATTATCCAACGAGTCGAGGATAAACTAGTAACGGAATACGACAAGTGCACCGTTCCACGTCAGAGCCAAGACTGCTTTAACGGCCGCCGCTCCGTTCGTTTTATACAAGCACGACGGGCGGCACCGCAGGTGCAATGCCACAGGTGTGCGGTACACATGTCGTTTACAAGAATTCTGTCTAGCTAGACCGACGCCGCCGCACCTGCAACGGTGCAGGTGCCGTCATATAAAATGGACGGAGCGGCACCGCAGGTGCAATGCCGCAGGTGTGCGGTACACGTGTCCTTTACAAGAATTCTGTCTAGCTAGACCGACGCCGCCGCACCTGTAACGGTGCAGGTGCCGTCATATATTTTTATAGGTATTCTAATGTCTACTAAGTATTTGGGCCAGTTCTTATCATGTTTCTCTAAATTGTAATGTAAAAATATCGTCTTCAGCCTGTGAAGAAATCTCAAATATTCTGTTCTTTTTATGGTTTAAATTCAAAATGCGTGGTAACGCATTATTTTATTAAGCACGCACACATTCGTAAAAGTCGATCGGTCGGCAAAAACGTGAAAGAAGCGTGCGTACGCGTAGTTGTTGTTATGTGTAGTGTGCGTTGTTGCCCATAAATCACAGTTAATTTGGGAAATAAAAATAGAAGCCTTATTTATTCGTATTTTCAAAAACTGCAATAACGGTATAAAATTATTTATATATTTGAACTTAAGTTTAAAATTTGGCTACTCTTTGAAAAATAACGCTGTATACATAATTGTAATCTATAGATTATAATAAATAAATGGACATGCATTTCATTAAGATTCTCTAAAATTTGTGGTAAACTGTCTCCTTTGGATTACAAGTAGGTACTCAGGATCACAAGGATCGTCTATAATAGTGAAAAGAGTGCAGAGTATTCTTATACAATATGTAACAAAAACCCTGTGATTCCCGTTAAGTACGTTATCAGGATCAGTATTCAAACCTATATAAAATAACTTTTTTTTAAAAACTGGACCATATATTTTTTAAATTTTATTAAAAAATATATTTTATGTGGTTTTATTACCTCTTACTGACACTAGCCGATGCTAAAGCTAAGTAAAGCGGAATCTTTGACAATCCTCTTACTCCCCGGACAATGCAGAGGCAATGCATAGAATTATTTTTTAAATGAAATAAAATAAAATATTGTTCCAGTTTAAAAAAAATCATTTCTATACGTTTGAATAATGATCCTGATAACGTACTTAACGGGAACCACAGGGTTTCTGTTATTTATTGTATATCTGCACCGACGGATAAGCAGCCAATTAAGCTGAGTACGAAAATAAGATATATGGTCATATTTATGCCAATGTATATAATCCACTTTTTAATTTTTTTTTTTTATTTATTCCGTTCACCTGATTGTAAGCGGATGGTATGGCCTATACTTACCAACATCTATTCTCGATTAAGAATCAAAATGCACATGTGTTTTCAATACTGAGGACTACGATGCTTTTAAACTACACAAAATTCAAAATATTTCTATTTAACGTTAATATTATGTGTAGTTACGTAGCTCAACCGCGTATAAAATTACACAAATTATCATTTTCATTTTCCATGAACACCGATAAAACATTATTCAAATTATTTTGATGCAAATTAATGTAGGTGTATTTTATAAAATATCAATCCAAAATTAATATCTGATATTAAGTTACTTGTAACACCCGTTAGAGTACATTGAAATATTTTTTTAGAAATATAAATATTATTTTACTTATTGCTTGTAGTAACACTGGCTGTTTTTTGTTGCCCTAGGAAAGTTATAAATTATCTTCTGTTTTCTGAGATACTTCATTTTGCTCTGTTTTTTAATATATAATTAATCTTATTTTATAATAGTAATTATTTGCTTACAAACACTTCGTCCGTCCTGAAAATGTTTTTTATTCTGTTTGAGTTCATTGTACCGATCTACATCAACACTTAAAATTGCTTTTAAAAATTTCAGTTGTCTATCTACACTCTACCTACTTAGGTCAAGTGTAGTGCTCGCGTACTATGAGATTTAATAGTAAGCACTTATTCCCCGATCTACCAAGAAAATAAATTGTACACCGGTATATTCCCACAAGTTTTAGTATGTTGAGTATAGAAAACTGGAGACACTCCTTTTATTGGTTACGAAGAACACAATCTAAGCCCTCAGGGATGACAACGCAGCCCTTTTTAACTCTTAAACGATATTTCAGATACTATCGGTGGTTTGTGTATCATTATTTCTATAAAAAAAACACTTCCCATTGCAGGAGCTAAAGTATTAGCGTCTTAGGTTTAGAAGTATAAGTTACTTATTTTGAATAAGTTTCGCTCAATAGGTACTGAATTTAATAAATCTATTAACAATACATAAGATATTAACCGCCCCGTACTTCTTTGTTTTTATATGACTTTTAACTTTAAAAAGAAATAAAATGAATATATTAATATGTATACCCAATTATAATAGATATTATGCACGAATTTGAAAAAAGCATTTTTCTTCATTTCGTGACTCCGCCTCAGCCAAAGCACTCCTTGAACACTTATTAACAATAACACGGGTCCGCCAATAATTCACATATTCTTGCGTAGCTTTACCAAAACAAACAAATATGGTTATAGCATTAAAAGATCAGACTCAACAAAGATATGAAATAAACAACAATAAATATTTTCATTTCAATCTTTAAACTTAACTTTGCTGCTTAGAAACTTTTCCTATAACTGATACAAGTTGCCATTTCTACGCCATTTCCCACAGTACTGCTACAGATTATCATTATAAATTGTCTTTTCTTGCCTTTGATTAAATCTTAGAGATAATTTAGTAGTATCATTATTTACTCATATTACGAAGCTCTTAGACTGACAGAAAACAGTCACAGATCACCGTTCAAATTGCAACCAATAACAATATTTATTTGAGCCATTGCCATCGTGTTCCTTCTAGAATCTGAAAGTACCTACGATTGTATTAATGTCAATTTTTATAAAAAGACAGCTAGCAAGCACTCGCACACTTTTGATCACGGCGGACAGTCACAAAGGAGACTAGTCATCTACGCAGAAGTGTTATTACAGAGCGCACCTAACTCTCCATTCACTCACTCTCATATTCCAATGTGACGGCAATGCGACACGACTGGATAGAGATCAGGCACAGGTCTCACAGCTTAACACGCTTTTCGGGCGATTTGCCTGAAAACCACCACTTTCCTAACCTACTGAGACGGAGACCGATTTTTTTGGAAACGAGACATTCCATCTCAGTCCTTACGGGTGACAACGCATCTGTATTTTAATTCGCTATCGACGATAGATGTAGATGTCTATAGGCCACAGCAACCACTTACCATCAGGTGGACTGTGTGCCCGTTTTTCACCGTTATACTATAAAAAAATCTTATTGTACAGTTTACCCGAACCCTTCATAACGTTTCGTACGGCTGTGGAGTTGCGAGATGATATACTATGTACAGAAATATTAAAAGTTAAAATTATTGAGGAATATGAAGGCAGACATTCGAAAGAGTCTGATCAAGGGGCATTGTTTGTGAAGCGTAACAAAGTGCATACTTTGTGCCCGTTTGTCACCCTTATCCTAAAAAACACTTGACAGATAAACCCGGGACACGAATCTGCGACCACAAGACCATCAGTCGCGCTTATGACTAGACCAACGAAGCAGTCAAGTTATATAATTATATTAAGTTATGGTAAATGACTACTGTGGTCTATATACAAACATCTATCCCGATTAAGAATAGTAGTTACGTTGTCACCCCCTGAGGACTAAGATGGAATGGTATTTTACGCTGGTATTCTGTGAGCGCGTAGTTCCCCGGTCGAGTTAGCCTGTTCGTGCTGTAGCTATATAGTTACAGCACGATTCAATCGTGTAAACAAATAGATTATTTCTTCGGTCGATCGCAAAACACGTTACATTATTGAGTTTTAAACGTAGAAAAATAAAATAACCCCTATCTGGGTGGGGCTCAAAAAAAGTACCTTTTGAAAAAAAATCGCGGCCCTCCGTTTTACACCCCTAAATTTTAGTATTATTTTTAAAGTTTTTTTTTTTATAGAAATTTATTTGTTGCATTAAAATGAAGACATAAAAAAGATAGTTGCAAATGGAATTCACAAATCTTAAATTTATAAGTCTTTTATATCGTATAAGTCTTTTTTCCGCTCCATACAATATTTAAATGTCGAGGGCTGTCCGCCGACAATATTTTAATTTTATTTTTTTAATTACGCCTTTATTATTATTTATTTTCCTTCATTGTTAGAATAGGAATTAATTTATAATATTTTGTCTGAAATTCTCTCAAACTCTTACAATTTCTTGCGGAACCACAAATTTAAACAAGTTACTGTCCCTTATAATTTTCTAGTGCATTACGAGTAATGTGTTACACGGTAACTGTCTTAGTTTAGTGCTAATTACATTCGAACTTGTGAACACCACAAAGGTGGTAACACCATATAACAACATCTTTCAAGTGTCAGTTTAATGACAGCCATTTTAGTCTAGCTACAAAAGTGAGGGTATTTGCAGTATCCCTTTTGTTCATCGAAAATATTGAATATTAAGCACAGAATTTTGAAGTTATATGTTTATCTTCCATTATATGAAACATAGATACTAAATAAATACCTGTTAAAGCCGTATTTTATGGATTTCTTTCTAAAATTTCTTCTTTTCGAGTTTGCGGCTAATTTAATCATATAAACACAAAAATCTTCTCGCGTGTTCGATCTGGTGTGTTATGTTGGTTTACATGGTGTAACACAGTGGATAGCATTAAACTTAGTTCACATTGCCTTTACCGACTGCGGTAGAGCCCAAAAGCGGGTATAAAATTTTTGCTTGAATGCGAATAAACATGTATATTATGTAATTATACCCGTGTCTTCTCTTCTGTTGCCAAATAAATCTTAACATACTCTAAATAAACTCTACAAAGATCTATTAAGAGAAACCAACAATTACTTGATTTAATACGACATAAAATATTTTTATAGAAAAGTTACTACTGACACCAATTTATAATAATGAGCAGGAAAAACGTACTCCGTGCACTAGAGCTAACATGTTTATAGAAGAACATTTTCTAAACGTTTTCCTTGAAGAACCCTTGAAAATTCTAATAAAAATATTTTTAAAAAGTACTCAAGAATATAGTTTCTAGTGATATCACTAAAAAACCTTAGTCTTAATGGAGAAATAAGTCATATCCCCTGTTTTGATATAACTTTAAAATTTCTAAAATTAATATGGAAACAAAATTCCTCTTTAGGTTTAATAAAACGTTACAATTTGAGTGATGATTTCCATTTAGGTATGAGTCAGAACAAAAACAACTAAAAATTAATACCAAAATTAATAATAATATTATTTGTACTCGTAAATATGGCAAGGTTTTTAATAAGTTCTAGTACAATATAGTCCTGCCTTTACAAAGTTATAGCGTGTTACATAATTTCCAGTGTGTTGTTTACGATTTTGTGTGTTACTCTTTCTAGAGCGTCATTTATGTTCTACTGTAAGCCACTTTCGTGTGTTAGCTAGTCTCAAATCTAAGAAAGTTATCGAGCAGGATAAAATCAGCTTCCTTGCTCCTCACTCTCTTCACAGTTCAACGAACTATCATTAATTTTTCAGATTTCAGTTTTTTTAGATTTAATTTTTTATCAGGTTTCTTCAGATTTTTTTCTTCACCGTCGAGCGCAAGGTGAATGTGCACTTAAAATTGCTATTAACAATTTAATTGGTGCAGTTTGCTCGCATTCTACAAAATTTTAAAACATTTCATATTCTTTTCCCAAAAACTCATCTTGGGAATCATGCTCCTATCGTGCAATTATGTGGCAAATATAACGAATTTTCTAGAACCATAACTAGCATCGATATATTTCACGACTCCTAAAATGTTTTTAAAATTAAACTGACTAATCTTTATCGTCGAAATCCTAAAAAAAAATGAATAAATTTATTTTATACTTTCATATTTCATACTCCTAATAGAATATCTATCATGTTCTCTCCTAATTATTCTACCGAGCGTTTATCCCGGTTGCTCATCCCGCCCAGCGCGGGAGAACCCAGGGTCCGCTTCTCTTCTAATTATTGAACATGTTTTTTTTTTCAAGAGATCGTTTCTTATTTAGGTACATAACTTACTTGAAAAATTTGTAATTAATTGGATGTTATTCCTATTTATCTATTTATTTATTATTTCAAAGACATGATACAATAGGTTGTTGCATTATAACTTTTAGGATCATTCACATGTCTTACCGGTATCGGCGTAGAAATAGTACATAAATGCATAGTTTGACTACTCCAAATAAATGCAAAATTAAGTTCAGTTAAAAGTAAGTGTCGAAACTGGGGAGAAATCCTTGCTATAAAAATATTTATTTATTTAATAACTATACTTAAAGACAGATATACCATATTATCACAAAAACACAAATTTTTAGTCTCTAATATACACATCGATAACAAGGGAATTCAAAAGATGCCTTACGTATTTTTTGTGATCTTTCTAAGGCTGTTGATTGTGTTTATCACAAGGCATTAATCAGGATACTACATAACGGCGTTAGAAATATTGCGCTTAGACTTATTATTTCATATTTAAGTAACAGAATGCAAAAAGACGTTCCTCAAGGCTCGACTCTTTGCCTATTCTTGTTCTTAATCTATATTAATGACTTACTTTTACTTGTAAGGGACAATCAAGATATAGTATCATTTGCTGATGATACCTCTTTATTTTGCAAATTCAAACGGCAGTCAATTAATTATGTCGATGTAAATAATCATCATCATCATTACTCTATCGTTCTATCGAAATTAGTAAATTGGTTTAACGCCAACAATTTGCTCTTAAACGGCAATAAGACAAAATGTATTAAATTTACAATACCTAATGTTAAACATTCGCATAATAACGTGCTAAGAGCACGAATGGGGAGAAGTTGAGTCTTGTTGATACCACTGTTTTTCTTAGTATTACTATTGACACGAAGCTTCTATGGGGCCCCCATATATCTAAATTAGCAAGTAGAGTTTATTTTAGTTACTTTCAAAGCGTAAAGTCTTATGGAATTTTGTTATAGGGTAATGCGACTGATATTGAAGCCTTATTTTTTTTGGCAAAAGACAGCCGTACGAGCGATTTATAACTTAAATTGTAAAGAGTCCCTCAGACAAAATGTTAAAGAAATAAACATATGAATTTTGGCATGGCAATATTATTATGAAAATGTAATGTATGTACATAAAAACATAAATAGCTTTGATAACAATAGGGTTGTTCATACAAACATAAGCTTGTAATGCCAGTTACTATACTCCATGGAAACAGTAATTCATTTATGGGGCAATGTATACGCTTTTACAACAAAATCCCAGAACATGTTCAAAGTTTGTCAATAGACAAGTTTAAAAAACAAACAAAAATAAACAAATTAAAGAAAAACTATACAAAAAGGGTTATTATAATATCAAGGAATACATGAATGAAAATAACCCCTGGGAATGAGGTGGTCGCCACCATGCATGTTCTTTGAAAATTCATTTACAAATTGTACAAACTAAATTATTGTAAAGTTAAATATGTTGAAAAAACAGTCCCGCTGGCTTTCTTGCTGGTTCTTCCCAGGACAGTGGTATTTTCTATTCTATTATAACTAGTGGTAAATAATACAATGATATTCAATAAGTATTACGTAATTATCAATATTAAATAAAAAATCATTCTATTCTATTCTTGTCTTTACATGTTATACCCTCCCTTAATATTAAGTCCTTAATATTTGGTCTTGCAACTAACAATCTGAACCAGGAACTATTTCCGGAAAAATACTGCTGCCTATGCAGCAGTATTTTTCCGGAAGAACTAAAAATAATTCGGTTACCAACCGGGTTGCCAAATAGACCAAACATGTCATACATAGACCCGCCATGATTTTTTTTTATAGAATAGGGGCAAACGAGCATGCGGCTCACCTGATGGTAAGTGACTACCGCCGCCCATGAACAACCGCAACACCAGGGGAATTGCAGATGCGTTCCCAACCTTTTAGAAAGGTGCTCTTTTCTTGAAGGTTCCTAAGTCGTATCGGTCCGGAAAACTCGCTGGTGGTAATTGATTCCACAAGGAAGTCGCGCGAGGGAAAAAACTTCTTCTAAATCTCACAGTGGTGGACCGCCAATCATCCAGATGGTATGGATGGTAAGGCGAGTTTTGTCGCGATGTGCGATGGTGAAATTGAGCGGCTGGAATTAGTCCGAACATTTCCTCAGAGCACTCCCCGTGATAGATGCGATAAAATACGCAAAGAGATGCAACATCTCTACGCAGTGCCAGTGTATCGAGCCGATCAGAAAGAACTCGGTCGTCGACGATTCGAACCGCTCTGCGCTGGATGCGGTCAAGTGGAAGGAGCTGGCACTGGGGTGCCCCGGCCCAGAGATGAGAACAGTATTTCATGTGGGGCCGAACTTGCGCTTTGTAAAGTTGCAAGCGATGTGCCGGCATGAAATACTGTCTCGGTCTGCTGAGCACGCCAAGCTTTTAGAGGCCAATTTGGCCTTCCCTTCCAAGTGACCACGAAACTGCACACTATTCGATATGTCGACGCCAAGGATTCCGATACTGGCTGAGGCAGCAAGGGGAGTGCCTTGAAACTGAGGAGATACGACAAAGGGGTTCTTTTTAGCGGTAAACGCGCAAACTTGTGTCTTCTGGGGATTGAATTGGACTAGATTTAATCGGCCCAATCCGAGACTTTGTTAAGCAAAGACTCGACTTCAGACACAAGTTTGTCCCGGTACTCGGCGACGTTTTCCCGAGAAATATTGGCACGGCCGGTATATAGGCATCACCAGTGCTGTCTTCTGCATAGCAATGAATGCTACCAGTTAGCAACATATCATTGATATGCAGGAGAAACAGCGTTGGTGATAGCACGCAGCCTTGTGGAACACCAGCGTTGATAGGCTTGAAATCAGAGCATGCACCGTCTACTACGACCTTGATGCTCCGATCAGCAAGGAAACTGGTGATCCATTTGCACAATTTCTCGGGAAGCCCATAGGCAGGAAGCTTCGAAAGAAGCGCTTTGTGCCAGACCCGATCAAAGGCCTTCGCTACGTCCAAACTAACGGCTAATGCCTCCCCCTTGGACTCTACTGCCTCCGCCCATCTATGAGTTAAGTAGACTAGAAGATCACCAGCTGATCGACCCCGACGAAAACCGTACTGGCGGTTACTAATCAGCTGGTGATCCTCAAGGTACCTCATGAGCTGGCAGTTTATAACGGCTTCCATTATTTTGGAGAACAAGGAGGTGATGGCGATAGGCCTGTAGTTGGACTGGTCTGAGAGGTCGCCTTTTTTAGGTTTGATGACTTATACGGCCCCAGGCACATTTAATACCTCGAGGACTAATGGGAAGATGTGAAACTAAAAGAAGAGATGGACAAGTTACGTTGGGATATTTAAGGATTTACTGAAGTCCGAAAATGAAAGGACACAGTAACCATTAGATACGGTAACTTCTTTTATCACCGGGACAACGACCGTCTGTACCACTTGATGTACTGTATATACTGTCTGATCCACAAGGTTTTTTTTAAAGTGTAACAAACGAGCACACAGTCCATCTGATGGTAAGTGGATGATGCGGCCCATAGAAATCTACATTTATCCTCAAATAAGAATCAAAATGCAGGTACGTTGTCACCCCTGAGAACTAAGATAGAATGCCTCGTTTCAGTAAAAAGTGGCTCCGGTTCTCTATACTTACCATACGAAACACAGCAGCATTAAGCTGCTATTTTACGCTGGTATTCTGTGAGAGCGTAGTCCTACCCCAGTCGAGCCGACCCATTCGTGCAACAACCATAATATAGCTCCAGCGTAACCACGTAAAAAAATCACATCTAATTAAATCAACGCCCCATACCATTTGGTCTCAAACCCAAAACTTTTAGCTCGAACTACTTGATTTCCTATTGATTTTGCAATACAGTGGACAAATGACAGACTTGTCCGATAAAATAGATTGTAATCTCTAATTACTTCTCAAACATATGACTTCCACGATACTTTACTACTTACTTTACTACTCGATTTACGACAGGCTAGACGGTCACCATTACCCATAGCTCCCATCTCGTAATCAACGCATAAATTTGAAATAAAGAAATGTGGGGTCACGATCAGAATAGAAATATAATTTTTTATTCATTATAGTTAATAAATATATTATTAATAATACTTATTGCAAGTCATTAAGGTTGCAAGGTTCAGATAATACCTCTCTAGAAGGTAGGTACTATCTATAGATTACTCTCTACAGAAGTAATAGCTTCAGGGATAGAGAAGAAGGTAGATGTTAATAAAAATGCATTGCAAGTGAGAGCATCCACGACTTTTTCTGCCACCAGGGAGGCGCTATTAAAAAGTGAGGTATAATATTTGACATATTTCATAGCGGGAAAGTTAATTTATTCGGAAAATGTAAAGTTTGTTGTTTCCTTCTATAACTATTAACTATATTCTATACTAATAAGATTAAAAATAAATAAACCAAACAACAGATATTCATAAAAGTAGAAAAATTTAAAAAAAATTAAAAATGTGTAAAAAAAAATTAAAGAGCAAACCACTGACGCATTGTTTTGTGCATTAATGTAATACTCTGGAAACTGATAAACTTTTATTTGAAACTATCATCGTGTAACAAAAAACTTTACCTTAGTGTCAACTAGCGACATCTGGTAAGCAGAAAATTAGTAGCCCTAATTGCGATCAAAGAAAGGCGATTACGAAAAGCTTCAAATTGAATTCCTCACCTGCCGAAAATCATACACGCCGCCTTTATATGATTTTTCCTTTACAAGATACGTTACATTTTTTATGGCACAGCCCTCCGTAATCTTCATAAATTCCCAATAAACCGTTATTTCTATAGTGGGTAATATTTCAGGGAATTTCTTCTATTGAGTGTACCGGATGACATAGAGCTTTTACGTCAAATTTTTGTTAAACTGAGATGGTACGAAATCAAATTTAGATCCAGTTCAAGGACAAAGGATTTAAATTCGTATATTATCATACATATCGACATATCGAGTGACGTGTAGTTTCGTGGTCACTTGGAAGAGAAGGCCAAATTGGCCTCTAAAAAGCTTGGCGTGCTCAGCAGAGCGGGACAGTATTTCATGCCGGCACACCGCCTGTAACTTTACAAAGCGCAGGTTTGGCCTCACATGGAATACTGTTCCCATCTCTGGGCAGCGGCTCCCCAGTGCCAGCTCCTTCCACTTGACCGCATCCAGCGCAGAGCGGCTCGAATCGTCGACGACGGAGTCCTTTCCGATCGGCTCGATTCATTGGCACTGCGAAGAGATGTTGCATCTCTTTGCATTTTCTTTCGCATCTACCATGGGGAGTGCTCTGAGGAATTGTTCGGATTAATCCCAGCCGCCAAATTTCACGAACGCACATCGCGGCAGAACTCCCGATACCATCCACACCATCTGGATGATTGGCGGTCCACCACTGTGCGATTTAGAAGATGTTTTCTTCCTCGCACGACTTCCTTGTGGAATCGATTACCATCAGCGATTTTTCCGGACCGATACGACTTAGGGACCTTCAAAAAAAGAGCGTACTCCTCTTTAAAAGGCCGGCAACGCATCTGCAATTCCCTCCCTGGTGTTGCAGTTGTTCATGGGCGGCGGTAGTCACTTACCATCAGGTGAGCCGCATGCTCGTTTGCCCCCTCTCCTATAAAAAATAATATCATAACATTTTTCTAGCTGTAAACCGTTGTATTCTTAGGCCAGTATTTTTTTTAACTAAGCCTATCTCTACCCTTTTTTTGCATAGGTATAATTTAATATTTAATAGTTTAAAACTTAATTACATAAAAATGTTATTCCTGTTTGTTATAATAAAAATAATTTCACGTAATCAAAGTGCTTGCCTGTACTCGTCTGGTGCCGAAAGGTGAAAACTGGCGCTCTCCTTCTTTAGGGTTTCTCCAATGTATAACACTCCTAATGAAAATTCTCCCAAAGAAATAATGTCACCGACATAGCTACATGACTTTCCAATGATTGTTAGTTAATTCAGTAGCAACAATACTAAGTAGCAACTACTATACAATGATGTAGCAAATATTATAGCATCATAAAGTGGAAAATGCACAAAAGTAAATTAGGTAGACCTTTGCCATTATAAGATCGAATGGTGTGCCTTGGGAGAGACATACATCCAAATTTGAACTATTGCAGGTTATTTCAATGCTGAAGATAATAATTGAATTTAAAAATATTTATTTTAGTAATAAAAAGCAGTGATACCAGCTAATATTACAAACAATATTAATTAAAACATAATGGTATTATAACTTGTTAATGACGAAACCTGCCAGGATTTTATCATTTTAGTTTTTAGACTTCTTTTCTATCTAAGAGTGTTGTTACAGGGTAGAGCCATGCAGCAGCTATATTATAGTTGTAAATAGGCCACAAATAGGCCAGGGAAGAACCACGCTTTCACAGAATACTATCCTGAAATAGCAACTTAATGCTGCTTTGTTTCATATGGTGAATGTAGAGAACGGGAGACCCTTTTCACTGGAAAGCAGGCGGAGGCTGCTCCCCCTACGCGCCTCCGGCTCTTTAAAACCACTCTAGGGGTAGGACAGACTCGTACCAGGTGCATTCGGGGTCAATCAATTCGGTTCTTTGACATAAGTTTAACCTAACCTATTTTATTTGTTATCTGCCCTAATTGGTACTGTTAAAATAAAACAAATTTCAATAAGATATCATTTATTATGGTATCTTTCTTGTTATTCATAACGTGGAATTATATTTACATTATAAATGCAAACAAAAAAATATAGATATTTTAGAAATCGATTTTTTATGAATTGATACATCAGCTTACGATTTCAAACGATTTAAAAATCGTCCTTTTTCGGAAAGAATCGACATCCCTACTGACGACAATGACATTACAAAATGGCGTCAGTTTTATGGTAGGATAACATATAAACAATGCAAGAATAATTGATTTTCAATAACTTTTTTTTCAAAAATTCCGCGTTTCCGCATGTTGTAACTTTGTGTGTGTGCTCATAATAGTGTAACCTTTCTTTAAAAATACGTATCAACCCCCAACTCGACGGGAGTCAATGGAAAGCTAAGCGGACAAAACCCTAAAATTACAGTCCGAGTACCCTTCCGAGCCGCATCTACGTGCTGATTTTGAGAATTTTCTCAAATTGTCTCGTATGCAGACTCGATGACTTCCAGCCTCCTGAACAAATCGGATTCCGAAGAGGCTTAAGCTTACCACATTTTTTTATAGGATAGGGTGACAAACGTGCACACAGTCCACCTGATGGTAAGTGGTTGCTGTGACCCATAGACATATAGATTTATCATCAATAAAGAATCAAAATGCAGATGCGTCGTTACCCGTGAGGACTAAGATGGGATGCCTCTTTTTCAGTAAAATGGGTCTCCGGTTCTCTACACTCACCATAAGAAACACAGTAGTATCTAGCTGCCATTTTACACTAGTATTATATAAGAGCTTGGTCCTTATCCGGTCGAGCCGACCCATTTGGGCTACAACTATATTACTAATATAGCTGCAGCTTCGCAAGACGCTTTCAAGAGCTATTAAGAGGGTTAGGTTCGGAACCTTACAGCGAGATAAAAAGGGGATATCCGTAGAAGTACAAGAGTAACTCACACAGCCCAGCATATGAGCAGGGCTAAGTAGCAATAGACCGGCCATATTGTTCCAAAAACCAAAAACCGTTGGGTAAGAAATACTCTTGAGTGACGGCCTCGTACTGGCAAGCGCCGCGTATTAAATGGAGGCTTAATTTTAATAGTGCTAATTTCTAAGCAGAAATAAATGAACCATTCGGCTACAGATTTGGATTTGGCTTCGGATTTGAAGGTGGTAGGAATCTTTTTCTGTCTAGGAGTTCCTCTGAGTAAAATAGTAGTGCTTGTACTCCTATATTCAGGTCTGAAAGGTATGGAGAGTCAGTATAACTACAGACTTACGTGGTAGAGCCATGCTGCAGCAATATTAATAGAATAGTGGTAGCACAATAGGTCGGCTCGACCGGGGTAGGATCACGCTCTCATAGAATACCAGCGTAAAATGGCAGCTTGACACTGCTGTTTTGTATGATGAGTGTAGAGAACCGGATACCCTTTTCACTGGACACGAGGCATTCCATCTTAGTCCTCACGGGTGACGACGCATCTGCATTTTGATTTGTAATCGACGATAGACGACACCCTTATCTTATAAAAAAAAAGACTGTGAGGCATTCCATCTTATTTTTCAGAAGTGATAACGCCTCTGTGGCCCTTTTGGTATAAAGTTAGTTGCAGGTGTCTATAGACTGCAGTAGCCATTTGCATTCATGACTTCAGTTTTTATAAAAAAGGTAATAAGCAGCACTCTTCTTCGGCTTAGACTTCGGACAAAACAGACCTTTCGGACACAATCGACCCGCCATCCGGTAGACCGCAAGCGAAAAATAAACTTAAAGGCTGCTCGCAAAACGTTTCGGTTAATCGGAGAACTGCGGCCCAACTCGACTGACCATTTGCACTGTTATTAACTACTGTGCGGTTTGCAACTAGCCGCCATCTATTTTATTTTTATTTTATTTTATTGTATTCGAAAACTTACTACTTAGCTAAAACATCGAGTAATATATAAAACAAGTTGATGAAGAAAGCCATTTACATCTATAAGCTTATCTTTATACTTTTAAAGTTCTTCGAAAAATATTAGGTTCGGGGAAAAAGTTTCTTTGTATTTTGTCTGTATTAAGTAAAATAAGAAGAAAAATCCGTTTGGTTGTACTCTTTGTATCTGGCTGGTTTTAACATTAACACATATAGCGTATTATAAAAATAAAAATAATAAGTAAGAAACACTTTTCCGCCATTTTTCAATTGTTTTTCTGTCCCCCAAAATGAGTGAATCTAACGAAGAAATTCGATACCTAGTATATATACTGTAACAAAATATTCGACTGTTGAACTCTTAGTCGCCTGTGCGATACTTTGTACTGGTAAAACAAGTGGGTGAGAGATTAGATTAGAATATTGATAAGTCAGTCAGAGCGCGCGATGACTTATTAGTAATCTAAGGAGATTACCATTCTACCTTAATTTGTTCGTATTTCCTTTTATGTTTTACCCTCATACTCAACAATACAATAATCGATGTTCGATACATGCTAAAGTTTTATTACAAACAAGGGACAAATGCGAATCAAGCTCAAGAAAAAAAAATTGTCACGTTTATGGACTTAATGCAGTGTCAGTAAGAGAAGTACGAGTACAAAGTTGGTTCAAGCGTTTTCAGTCTGGGAATTTTGATGTCAAAGCTCTGGTCGCCCTCATACGGATAAAGTCGATGCCATTTTTTAAAAAATGTAGCAAGATCGGCATATTAGTAGTTACGACATAGCCAAGGAAGTGAGGATTGACCACAAAACAGTTTTCACCCATTTGAAAACTCTGGATATACAAAAAAGCTCGATATTGGGGTACCACAAGAGCTCACTGAAAGAAACCTAATGAATCGTGTACTCGAAACGTAATGAAACCGAACAATTTTTGAAAATATTGACCACTGGTGATAAAAGTGGATAACCAACATGCGAAAAAAAACATGGTCAAATGGAAGGCCAGCTCCAAAAACTGTAGCGAAACCCGGATTAATACGCAAAAAGATTTTGTTACACGTTTGTTATTTTAGCTATTATAGCATTTGCCGCCGGGCAAAACCATCGATTCGGATCTCTACTGCCAACAACTAATGAGACTCAAGCAATAAATTGAGAAAAAACGGCTGGAATAGATCAACAGAAAAGAAGTGGTCTTTCATCCTTATCATTTCATGATAACGCAAGACCATACACATCATTGGCCACCCAGCAAAAATTGAGGGAGCTTGGTTTGGAAGTGCATTCACCTATAGTCCTGACCTTGAACCCTCAGATTTTCACCTGATTCGGTATCTTCAGGATTCTTTGAGTAGTGTTAGGTTAATATGAAGAGAGGACTGTCAAAACTACTTGTTGCATTTTTTTGATCAAAAATCCCAAGATTTCTACACCAACGGGATTGTCATTACGTACCAGATGGCAACAAGCTATCGAACAAAATGGCGCATATAATTAAATGTAGTTAAGCTTTGAAAAAAAATGCCTTGAATTTTTATATAAAATACGAAGAAACTTTTTCCCTGACCTTTTATTTGAATTCGCTTGGTTTTCCGTCGTATTTGCATTAAGGATGCATACAGTACGTCTTTTTCCCTGTTTTCTCCTTTATTATATAACATGCGTAAGTATATTTAATAAGCAGCTCCAACTTTTCCACATTCATCTTCGAAATTATTTCTTCTAATCGCAAAATTGATGATACGGAACTTGCGGTTTAGCCAGTAGTTGGTTACTGGAAGCCCGACCGCTATTCCAGTAACAGGGGTAGTGCGTATGACCCATGAAGTAAATACAAAGAGGAGACGTTGTAATTAAATTTCACTATGTAACAACGCGTGACAATTTGCGGGGTGAGGGGATGCAAAGCCCCGCCCACTTTACATTATCTACATCTACCGATAAATAGTAAAACTACTCGAATCTTTCCATATCGATGTTGCAATGTAGCTTAGCTACCTTGACGGTAGATGGCGGCATGTCCACAAAATGTTATAAAGTATAAAAATAATATTTTGGCGATTAAAATTTCTTTATGTCTGAATGCAAAACAAATTTCAGCGCCTTCGTATGATTATTTTATTATTACTGAGCTCTACGTACCTTTATATTTTTAGTTCACAGGACACAAAGTGTCGCCATCTAGTGTGGAATATATTTAATTATATTTGAAAGCCGATGCAAAGAGATTTTTCTAGAACTATTTTAATAAATTAGGTGTAAAATTACTTACAAATGAAATGTGATGCCATCCATAGCATCGGAGCGTCTATCTCATGAAGCAAATACATTCAGACAAAGAAATTTTAATCGCCAAAGTAATTTTTTTATAGTTTTCATAATAATTTTGGGAACAAGCTGCCATCTATCGTCAAGTAAACCTCATAAAAAATAACAAAAAGATAGGGCCGCAATTAGAATTCAATTATTTTACCCAGTAACCCAGCATTCAATATTAAAATGAAGGAAATTGTACTTGGCTGATTTTTACGAAATGTTTAGGTTGTATTTAAATGTCATTCTATATGCAAAGATTCACTTAAATACAATTTAAATATGTTTATCATTTCGTGAAAGTCAACCTTCAAGAAATATTTATTTTATCTATAAAATAGTCTCTTTGAAACTAAATATTCTATGTTCAATATTAAGGAGGATATTTAATTTGGAACTAAATATCCTACTTATCTCACTAATATTATAAAAGCGAAAGTTTGTGTGTTCTTTCTGTCTCTTTAAGCCTTATTCCACACTAAGTACTTATGTACTGTGTAATTTTTTCACGCAGTAACGGCTGGACTATTATTTATGTGTGGGCTCTGAGGGAGAACAAATAATAGACAAATTGTTATAATTAATATAATTTTATTTACAAATCATTAAAAATATAAATATTATATTCCAAATTAGGCATCCGAATGCACTTTTTGAATGTCAATCTAAGAACATTAAATTGTATTTAAGTGATTCTTTGTATATAGAATGTCACTTAAATATAACTTAAACATTTCGTAAAAATCAGCCTAAGTACAATTTCCTGCATTTTAATATTAAAAGTTGTGGATTACTGGGAAAAATAATTGAATTCTAATTAGAGCCCTGTCTTTTTGTTATTTTTATGAGGTTTACTTGACGAGAATACGGCCTGTTCTCAAAATGATTATAAACTATAAAAATAATATTTTGTGATTAAAATTTCTTTATGTCTGAATGCAAAACAAATTTCAGCACCTTCGTATGATTATTTTACCAATACTGAGCTCTACGGACCTTTATATTTTTAGTTCACATGACACAAAGTGTCGCCATCTAGTGTCGAATATATTTAATTATATTTGAAAGCCTACGCAAAGAGATTTTTCAAGAACTATTATAATAAATTAGGTGTAAAATTATTTACAAATGAAATGTGATGCCATCCATAACATCAGAGCGTCTATCTGAGTAGATTTTACACAATAAAACACAACACTTCATCCTTTTCTTCTTAATACTACGAAAATACACCGATTTGCGATTTTTTCAACACATAAGCGCACAGGACGAATGCTGACAGTATACTAACTAAAGCCACGCCCACTATGATGACGTCAGGACCTACTTAGAATCACAGTGCACAGTTGATTATGCCGTCTCCCCTTTGTATTAGCTTCATGGTATGACCAGAATACTAAAAATGAGGAAATTAAATTAATTGACACTATTTTCCCGCTACTTTGCTCGCTTTTACTTAGCTTCAACAACATCAATAAGCAGCACCGACTTGCTGCCATGTCCCATGCCAGAATTAGCAAAACGGAGCACTTTTTGTACGTGGTAGAGCCAGGCGGCAGCTCTTGCTGTCACACGGATGGGCCGGCTCGAACCGGGGTGGTACCACGACCTCACAGAAAACCAGCGTGAAGTAGAGGTTTACCTCTGCGTTTCGCTTGGTGAGTGCAGGTGGCCGGAGGCCCTTTTTACTGGAAATGAGGCATTCCATCTTAGTCCTCACGGGTGACAACGCATCTACATTTTGACTTGTAATTGAGGATAGATGTAGATGTCTATGGGCCGCAGCAACCACTTACCATCAGGTGGACTGTGTGCTCGTTTGTCACCCTTATCCTATAAAAAAAAAAAAAAAAAAAAAACTTACGGAATCATTTTCTAGTTCAGGACGTCCTTTCTTCCATCTGACTAGGTACCACCTTCTAACCTGCTATGTTCCAGTATGAAGGGTCTAGTGAGCTATTCCGTCTTAGTCGGAGCTATATGTAGCGTTCTTGTTTCTTTGTTTGAAGTTGATATCAGGCGGGCTTTGTCAGTACAATTTAATAAAATAACCTTAGTTTCTTTTTATAGAATTTATAGAATGAGAAACGAGTACCTGGTCCACGTGATGGTAAGTGGGCACTGTAGCCCATATATCTACATCTACTCGAAACAAAATAAAAATGCGTTGTCACCTCTGAAGGCTAAAATGGAATGCCTTGTTTCCGCTTAAAGGGGTATCCGGTGCTCTACACTCACCACACGAAACACAGCAGCATTAAACTGCTGTTTACGATTTTTATCCTCGTTTGCGAATCGAAATGCAGATGCGTTGTCACCCGTGAGGACTAAGATGGAATGCCTCTTTTCCAGTTAAAAGGGTATCCGGCGCTCTACACTCACCATACGAAACACAGCAGCATTAAACACCTATTTACGCTGTTATTCTGTGAGAGGGTGTTCCCTTCCCGTCGAGACGACACATTCGTGCTACTATTATAATATAGCGGCAGCATGGTTCTTCCACTTATAAACTGTTCGTTAATGTCTGTGTATTTTTCTCAGTGTACATTTCACTGAGATGTTAGAAATTTTGCAATCCCTAAGTAATTCCCACTGGAAACGATTTTAAACAGAGTTACATAATCGTACTGCTGACCTGGTCTTCAACGACGAATTGATGGGTTTTTGTATAAATATTTGCTACGGCTGTCGTTCCAAGAACCCGCGGCGTAAAAGAAAAGTATTCTATTATGTACAGAGTACTTTAAACACCCACCACCCACGCGATCGTCTATAAACGTCCTATTGAAGATTTAGCTAAGTCTTTGTCGCTTAACCCCGTTGTAGGATGGCGGGCTTCACAACACATTTTCGAGTTTACTTTTATTTGACTAGATTTTAATGCTCCTATGAGCCCCTCGGGTTAATATTTCTGATGGCAAGCAGCAGCCGGCTCTCTGTTATATTTCTATATAATACGTCGTAAAAGATCAAATAAACTTGAAATTAATACCATATATATATATATATATACTAGCTGGCCAAGCAGAGTTTGGTCTGCGATTATATTTATATTTACGACGACCCTTTCGACGAATCTTTAAATTCGCAATAAAAAATATTGAGGGTCACTTATCGGAATAAAAGCTATCTTATCTCTCAAGTTAGAGCAAGCAATACACATATACAAAATTTCATTAAAATCGGATGAGTGGTTTAGGAGTTTATCGCTTACAAACAATGTGCCACGTAATTTTTATATATAAAGAGTATCTCTCCGTAAAAAAATTTATTATAAAATGTCTTACGTCGGAAATATACACACACACATATATATATATATATATATATATATATATACACACAATCAACCGCCAAGCAAGCTACAAATCCAAATATTTTTACGTGGTAGAGTCATGCTGCAGCTATATTAGTAGTATAGTTGTTACACGAATGGGTCGGCTCGACCGGGGAAGGACCACGCTCTCTCAGAAAACCATCGTAAAATTGCAGCTTAATACTGCTGTGTTGCGTAGTGTAGAGAACCGGAGACCCTTTTCACTGGAAATGAGACATTCCATCTTAGTCATTACGACTGACAAAGCATCTGTATTTTGATACGCAAACGAAGATAGATGTCTATGGGCACAGCATCCATTTACCATCAGGTGGACTGTGTGCTCGCTTGTCACCCTTATCCTATAAAAAAATCAGTAAAGCCATCAAAAGTCCACATAAGTGACCTATATTTAATTACTTCATACAGGGTATATTTGATATTTGCATTATTTTAAGCTTAACAGGAGATATCATGTTTCAGTTTTTCCGCTATCGTGTCTTACGACACCCATGGGATGATATGGGGTAGTGGATTATCTTACGCCGCAAGTGTAATTATAAATAATGTTATGATACACTATAATAATGAGGTTAAGATACATATCCATAGACATCTACATTTATATTTACATCGAGTATAAATGTAGATGTCTATGGGTCACCTCAACCACTTACCATCAGGTGGACTGTGTGCTCGTTTGTCACCCTATCCTATAAAAAAAACAATAAAAAAATAAAAACCAAGAAGTGCTTTTATTATTCTGTATAGATTTGTAGGTTATGGATAGTTAAAATAATAAAAGGCTGAAATGCAATGTATTCCCGGATTGTAATAACGTTTCCGTAGCGTTCTTTTTTAGAAGCAGATATCTAACCTCTTATTTAAAATACCTACACTGTTTATCACCAACATTCAATTTAAAAAAATGTAAACTTAGCCTCGATACTTTTATTTTAGGATACTCCATTAGAAATACAGGAAACATATTTATTTAGTTATATGAATCCTTCATGATATTTCCAAAAGTGGAACAATAATCTGTCTCTCTACATCAATATCACTAAGTATTATTACGTATTAAATATTAATACATCTTTGGGCATTATAAAATACAAACCTCGCATTTTAGTTCACTTCACTATAACCTGCTATAAAAAATTGTGATTGTAGTACTCCTAGATGGCGCTAAATTACTTTTACTATAGCGCCATCTATGAGTAGTAGCAAAAATCGTGCCGGAATCTTGGTGCTAGACAGCGAATGTCGAGTTTGACGTAACCGATGTTATCAAATCAAAGTATAGATGGCGCTTTACCTATGTTGGGTTTCATTTGCAAAAACATTTAAAAATATGCTTTATAATTCAATAACTTTAACTATTACTTAATCGCCTTCTAAATACACGACTTTCTTCCATCGAATGGGCTGAGCATTAATCGTGAGGGATCTGTTGCCGTAACTGAAATATATGAAAATCTTTCGGCGGAACAGGGAAATCCGGTGATTAATGGGGCGTGATATTTCCTACGATATTCAATAATTATTACATTTTTTTATAGAATACTAGTGACAAACAATTTAAGTGTAGTGTGGTAGTGTGCCATGCGGCAGCTCTTGCTGTCGCACGGATGGGCCGGCTCGAACCGGGGTGGTACCACGACCTCACAGAATACCAGCGTGAAGTAGAGGTTTACCTCTGCGTTTCGCTTGGTGAGTGCAGGTGGCCGGAGGCC
The DNA here is from genome assembly GCA_033319125.1 of Parnassius glacialis. Classification (NCBI taxonomy): domain Eukaryota; kingdom Metazoa; phylum Arthropoda; class Insecta; order Lepidoptera; family Papilionidae; genus Parnassius; species Parnassius glacialis. The sequence continues at coordinate 21,269,587 of JAVANC010000009.1, forward strand.
CTTTTTACTGGAAATGAGGCATTCCATCTTGGTCCTCACGGGTGGCAACGCATCTGCATTTTGATTCGCAAACGAGGATAAATGTAGATGTCTATGGACCGCAGCAACCACTTTCCATCAGGTGGACTGTGTGCTCGTTTGTCACCCTTATCCTATAAAAAAAAAACACGCACACAGTCCACCTGATGGTAAGTGGATGCTACAGCCCATAGACATCTACATTTATCCTTGATTAAGAATCAAAAATTGAAAGGGACGAAGAGAGAACGAAGTGTGAAATATGGGTAAATCAGGAATGTCTAGAACAGGTAAATGAAATTGTATACTTGGGGAGTGCTTTTAGCCGGGATGGAAGATGTGATTTAGATGTGGACAGGCGTGTCGCTGCCGGGAACAAAGTCAATGGTGCCCTGACTGCGTTAGTCAAAAGGCAAGGCGTAGTGAAGAGTGCACGCCTTGCAATACATAACGCAGTGTTGGTACCGACTTTGTTATATGGCAGCGAAACCTGGGTATGCCAGAAGAAGCATAAAAGCAAGTTGAATGCAGTGGAGATGCGATCTCTTCGTAAAATGTGCGGCGTCACCATGGCTGACCGAAAGCGAAACGAAGAGATTCGCAATATGGCAGGTTTGAAAGATGACCTTATCACAAAAATTGATAAGGGCGTGCTTCGATGGTTTGGGCACGTTGAGCGAATGAGTGAAGACCGAATGGTGAAGAAAATATATAGCGCGAAAGTTAATATTAAAAGGTGTCGAGGTAGACCGAGACTAACTTTCGAAGACCATGTGAGCAAATTGCTCGAAGAGGGGAGGGTCAAGAGTACTCGGATACCTAGACGTGCATGTATGAAGAAGATGATGAATCTGAAAGAAGCGAAAGAGGTATGTAAGGATCGTGACACTTGGCGATCTGTTCTCTCTGGCTACCCCGTCAGGGATTGTGCGTGACGATAAGTAAGTAAAGTAAGTAAAGTAAGTAAGAATCAAAAAGTAGTGACGTGTTGAAAAACAGTGACGCTGTCACCCCTGAGGACTAAGATGGAATGCTTCGTTTCCAGTAAAAAATATGCAAATAGTATGTGGTTTTATTACCTCTGCATTGTCTGGGGAGTAGGAGGATTGTCAAAGACCCTGCTTTACTTAGCTTTAGCAACGGCTAGTGTTAGTAAGACGTAATAAAACCACATAAATTTTTTTTTAATAAAATAAAAGAAAATATGGTCGAGTTTTTAAAAAAAAGTTATTTCTATAGGTTTGAATACTGATCCTGATAACGTACCAGGGTTTTTGTTACATGGTATATATATATATATATAAATATATATAATAAACTTTCAGAATTTGTATCAGAATTCCAAAAATCCCTTCTGATTTTAAAATACCAACGTTTGGAATTGAACGTATTTATTTGCACAAAAATACGTTGACACATTGTGATGCTAGCATTTTTATAGCCTCCTAGACGAATCGATATACGTTAGAAGCAATTTCAAATTCTTCCATACGATGTAATTGGTCATTGAATGTCGCCGCCATTATTGCCGTTAGTTACAATTTAATACATGGAAGAGCCACATTGCAGCTATGTTATATATGTATATTATGATTGTAGCATGACTGGGTCGACTTGACCAAGGTAGGACCACGCTCTCACAGAATAACAGCGTAAAATAGCAGCTTAATACTGCTATGTTACTTATGGCGAGTGTAGAGAACCGGAGACCCTTTTTACTGGAAACGAGGCATTCCATCTTGGACCTCAGGGTTGACAAAGCATTTGGATATTGATACTTAATCGAGAATAAATGTCTGTGGGCCACAGCATCCACTTACCATCAGGTAGACTGTTCGTGTATCACCCTTATTCTGTAAAAAATGCGTTTTAGATGCTAACAGTTCCCGTATCTTCTACATAATATGTTTGTTAGTGCTTTGATGTAAACATTTTCCTTGCCGTTTCTGCCTTTTTTCTCGCTGTGTTATACAGTTTCTTTTGTTTTTATTTGCCTCCAATGTTTTCCCCACAAATATTGAACAACTAAACATTGACCCCTCCTCTCAAAATTCGGGAAGATTGCTATCATACAACAATAATGGCACAGCCTAATCGGTTAAGTAGGAGTAACTGATAAATCGAGGAAATAAAAGCTAGTAAGATTTTTAGTAAATAAAATAGTATTATAAAAAATACTATATGTAGACGTAGATTACCAATTACTATTGTATTTATCATAGAATGAAAATATTATAGAATGCTCTTTCCGCAATAAACAAAACTCTTTACAGGAATTATTATTTATATGAGATATGTTGCTGTATGTATGTATACTACAGCTATATCATGCTTGTAGCACGAATGGGTCGGATCGACCGGGGAACGACCTCACTCAGAATACCAGCGCAAAAGCAGATTAATTCTGCTGTGTTTTATATGGTGAGTGTAGAATACCGGTAACTATTTTTACTGGAAACGAGGCATTTGGTCTTAGTCCTCAGGGGTGACAACACATCCGCATTTTGATTCTTAATCGAGGATAAGTTAAAGTGTCTATGGGCTACTAATATCCATTTAGCATCAGGTAGACTGTGTGCTCATTTGTCACCCTTTTCAATAAAAAAATTAATTAGAGCTTTCTAGCTCTCAAAATCATTCCAGTTTCTAAGATAACATAAGACTGGGAAGTGGTAGTAGGAAAGTACAACAACTTAGCAACTTATTTATCGAATCCCCGATTAATCACAATTAATGTGGACTATAAATAAAGCATCTCACTTCTGATATCAACATGTTGTTGCAAGATATTTTTCTATCTTATAATCTTTTGTAAATACAAGAAGGGGACGAAGGAGACGTACTCTTTCTTTTCCACGTGCCATCAAAGCTAACTTCTAAACATGGGCTTCTCTCGATATTTAATATAATCTAACTTTATAGAATAACAACTTTAAAATCGTTATTTAACGACATGGCACTTCGCATAACACATAAAACTCGTATTTTTTGTTTTTGTTTTAGAGGGTGTAATATAAAATAATAAAATACAGAGACTAATGATAATTTTAAAATTTTATTTTTTAAAAGAATACAATTTTCGAAAAAAATCTGTTAATTTCGAATTTAGATATTATAAAATGTCAATATTTTAAAGTTTTTATGACAAAGAAAAATAAGAATTTTAATAAAACATACTCCAGACCGAATTCTAGCCATGGTGTCCGTTCTCAGCGGAGGCGCATCTGCGCAGGATCGGATTATAGTGTCCCAGTGTATGCGCAAGCACAGGTGGACAGACAATTCAATTCAAATTATGAGAGTGCATAGTTCGATAGGGCGGCAATCCGACGTGACTATTAAGAAATCAAACGCTAGAACAACGGATTTACGTGCTTTCTAAGGCACGAGGGTAAAACACCGCCAACTTTCCGACTGCGGACTCCTACTAAGAATTTCTGGACAGAAAAACCCAATGACTGATTTTTTGGCCCGACCCGTTATTCGAACCTAGGAAAACATAATTTTAAATTAAAAATGTTATACAACCTACTTCAATATAAATTATTAAGAATAACTCAAAAACTATTCATCATTTATGTGGCACCACACGTGAAGCACCAGCTTTCAAATAAAAAAAGAATCATCGAAATCGGTTCACCCAGTACAAAGTTATGAGGTAACACACATAAAAAAACATAAAGTGGAATTGAGTACCGTCTCCTTTTTGGAAGTTGGCAGAAAATGAACAGCAGTCGCGCTTAGCCACTATATCAACGACACAGTCGATTCAAATAGCCTATACGTTGCCCATGCTCATTAACTACCAACTAAAATGAAATAGAAATTTGTAAAAAAAAAGACACTATCACTGATTTGACTTCAGTATCATTTTTACTTTTATCATGGTATATTATAATGATACAAGAAATGAACAATGTAAGCACAAAAATTGGTCCACAACTAAAATTTTACTTTTAAGTATAGGAAAAATGTATCCTAAATTAAGCAAGAAAACTAAAGTAATTGACGCATTATATTACTCTCAAAAACTGAAGTAGAAGTAGGTAGGCCGTGTAGCACGATCCACTGATAGAAAATGGTCTAAACGGGCAACCATCTGGACAAGACCAACAGGCAAACGGAAACAAGGAAGACCGAAAGAAAGATGGATCGATGAGATTGAAAAGACAGCAGGAAAAAATTAGTTAACAATAGCACAATACCGGAAAGAGGAGAGGAGGCCTATACCCAAAGTAGAGTAGGTAGTTGAAATATATATTTAATTTTCTAAGCGTACATTAATACATATGGATAATTGATGCTTTTGTTTATATTTTCTATTAAGGAATATATAGTCATATAGTTACATCTGTTAAAGTCAAAGTTACAGCCTTTTTAATTTTCTGAGAGGGTTAAAGAATTAAAAGGCTTTATTATTATTATTTTCGCTTATTTAAGTAGTATTCTCATACTGGTTGGGTTGAATAAATATATCAAAGAAAATATACATATATATACATTAAGTAACATAAATAAATGAATAATATTATTAATAAGAACCCAACCAGATGCAAAGCCTCGGCAGGAGAGACCAAACGGCTGAGGGTTATGGGGAAAGGGGGAAAGGGAAAGAAACCGGCGGATAATGCGGGCGGTATCAAGGACCACCGCCTTCTGTATTTGAGTCCGGAGCGGTACGTCACAGAGTCCCAGTTACCTCATATGACGCGATTGGCTGACCGGGATTAGCCCATTCGCAGATACGATTACAGGAATAATTTTAGTCAGATGTGATCGGCATGTGGCCAACACACACTCGTTAGCCAGGTCCAGATTTTGTTTACTTATCTGTTTTGGCTTTCGCGAGGTTCTTGTCATACGAAAGGGTCATTACCCTTTCGACCAAGAACATCTTTGACTGTGCCCGGTCCATCAGTATCAATATCTTATTCGCAAGAATAATCCTGTCTGTGATGATGGCCCGGCCCCAGTAGAGCCTGACGCGGTCATTTTCGAGCACGGCCTCCAGGAAATGCTTATAAAAGGCAGTTTCCGATTGACAAGATCGTATTTCAGAGGGAGTTCTTGGTGTAGAATCCTGGCTACTAGGTTATGCCTGTGCTAGTATTCAGAGTTAGAAAGCGCCGAACAACCAAAAACGGCATGCATATCTGACTCACCGGGATGGCGACAAGCTCGACAGATGACGACGGCGCCACCCTTTAGGACTAGGAGATAACTCCGATAGTTGTTGGTCTTAACAACCTGATCCTGTATTGCACAGACAAAACTCTCGGTTTCCCTAACGAGGTCACCAAAACATAACTAGTGAAGGGAGGCAACTTTGTCTATGAAAGGCTCATGAAGAGCCTTGTAAAATCTTCCGTGGATTTCCTTCTACTTCCATACGGTATCCTGGTCGGAAATGCTCTGTACTGCTGGGTCTTGCCATTGCTCTTTAGCTAAGGATAGGGTGGTAAGCTCTTTATCTTAAGAAATGATATCCTTGTGGAATGGATTATCTAATTTCGCGAGAAAGTATTTACGGAAGCTGCACACTTTGCGATGATGTGAGAACGCTTAAGAAGCCGCGCCAACCATGTTTTCGCGGCAAGTACAGCCTCATTATTGACGATCTCGGGTGATACATCCTATGATGTTCTGTGACATACCCAGGTATCGGTATGTTTCAGCCTCGGAACAGGTCTTTATGTTGATTGGCATAGATAACTCTATGCCCTAAGAGTTAGCAACCCTACCCTTTCAACACGGAGGACTACACACTTATTCGCCCCCAGCTCCATTCTGAGAGAATTGCTAAACTCACACGTGATGTTTAGCAATTTCATAACATGAGAGCGCCTGAAGGCGAATATTTTAACATCATATATGTAGAAAAGGTGGTTCTCTTTAGTCCCTCCTTTGTGAAGCTGCAATAACCCACCGAATCCCCCCAATAAGGTACTGAGAGGGTTAAGAGAGAGACAGAATCAGCTTGGACTTATACAATTGCCCTGGAAGATAACCCTTCTTATCCTTATGCGACTTTCCGCAGCCGTCATCTGCTCGCCTAGATGACAAAGGATCGTACTCCACTGCCCTATATACTACCGGAGAAAGTCACTTACTGTACAGTCAACCTTGTACAGCTCGAGGATCTTCTTTAAACATGTATGGGGAACCAAGTAGAATGCCTTTCTATGGTCTATCTAGACGGACAAGTTCCGATGGTTGCGTTTAACAACTCTGCCAACGACTGCGTTAATGAGGAATGGTTCCTTGGTTATACGACCACCACCCCGAAATCTATTTTGAGCGTGTGATATCACCTGATTTTAGTCCAAGTTACGAGTGATTCTCGCGCTCAAAATGGATGTCAGTGTCTTATATATGGTAGGTAGATACGTAATGGAGCGGTATTTGCTCGAGTCTGGAGTATCCTGATCTTTAGGAACAAAGTGAGTGATCCCAGTAGTACAGAAGCTCAGGATCGACTTTTGGTCGAGAGTCTCCTGAAACTATCGGGTAAGCACAGCGTGACACATCACGAACCCCTTCAGCCAATAGTGATGCAGCCCGTCGAGTCCCAGACTTTTCCAGTTCGGGGCTCTATGGACCACTTCAGCTACGTCGTCCGGCGTTATGATGACAGGGTCTATGGACGTAACACTCGCACACTGACTCGCCACAACCTCCTGCCTAGGGCCTCCGCTGTGGTTTACGGGTTGTCGGCCTGATTCAGTACTAGGCCCGTTCAGATACCATTGTTCGCTCCATTGATTTATAGGGTCACTTCTGATCACTCTGGAAGCGACAATTCTGGTTGAACCGTGTTGACCTCTCTGTATATCGCCGAATCCGCTTCCCCCAAGCAGCGATTCTCTACTTTAGTTCTTCTATGCTCTCCGACAGTTTTCGTGTTATATCTGACTGGGACAAACTGACATTTGTATCAGCAATCGCAATCCTGATGATCACCCATCATCCATTTTATGGGCGACAATTAACAGGAGATGCCCAGACCCAGCACCATTTCATGGTTCGGCCATATGCACAAACGTGCCTTTGCACGCTCAGTTTTGTCGAGGCACGGCGCTCCCAACTCTTGGCAAGACGCTGGCTGACTGCGCCGCCGTAGCAGTTTTGTCACCTAACTGTTACGTCTGCCGGCGATGGGGTCGTCATTTCCGTAGGGAATGAAATTGATAAATTGAAAAGAACATGGATAAAGGCGTAGGCCTTTATCCATGTTCTTTTCAATTATCAATTCATCGCTGGTCATCGACCCCTTGAAGAATATTTCAGCAGTCAAAAACTTACTGGCAAAGCGGGGTTCAGTGATCGAAAGTGGTAATTAGTTGGCCATATATGTAGATCCATGAATCGATAAACGATGGATAAAAAAGATCTATCAAGTGGAAGTCTTTTTCTAGTGAGCGCAGTCCTGGTAAGTCATGCAAGAAGACATTAAGCAATAATAGTTTAGGACCGTACTTTGCAGCAAACTTTGGGAAAGCTGTGAACTTGTGATAGACCGCAATGATGACGATGATTTTGATGTCATACATGGTGAAATAGCGAAGAGGACAATGAATTATATAAAAAATTTTTTTATATATCTTAGAATTGTTTGCTTCAAAATCTAGATATCGTATTTGTTGAATGTTCTTAGAAAATTGAATTAAGTAAACATCTACGCAAGCAAATACTTTAAAGAGGACAAGAAAATCACAAACATAAAATATAAAAAGAACATTATTTACAACAAGCTCACGAATTTGAATAACGGGTTCGTTGGTCCGCGGAATGGATATAACCTAATACTATTTCCTTACAGTAGCTGTGTGAGCTGCTACAGACTAACATAAAACTCCCCGCCCTCTATATCTTAGTACAAATAAGGAAACAAAAGCAATAAACAAGCGAAAAACTACCGTTTGAGCTTCCTGTCGCGACACCGTCGTTCAACCCTGCACTTGGTCACTCGGCCAAATATATCCCGAATCAGTACGAAATACTCGACTCCACTTTCTCGTAAACTGATTTATGTCTTTGGTGGTAATTTATCAAATAAGCGAGGCGGGATCTCGGTGGAGATCGTTGGGGCGACGACCGTGTTTTTAATACAAAAACTCAGCGAGATAACGAGCGTCTTAGAAATGTGGCGCTTCTTTTAGCATAATATGTTGCCTCAATTTCTTCGCACAACAGCAAATGCGATTTTCATTTTTATGATTTTATACCTACGTCTTATGCCGACAAATTTCTTTGTCACTATAATATTTTAATCGTTATACCACTACCCGTCAAAAGCCTTAAAATTTTTGTGGCATTTTCTATAGCTGCCTCTCACGACACCCACGGGTCATAATGGGGTTAAAAGGGAACAAAGTATTTTCTTACAGCATCGCCACACGTACCACCACCATAATATAATACTAAAAAGTTACCCCTACTGTAGTAATTGGTTAAAAATACATCAAAATTAAATTACTATTATGATTGCACTTGCATACTGTTCTTATAAATTACCATCACCATTACAGCCTATAAAAATCCACTGCTGAACATAGGCCTCTCCCATAAATTGCCTCATAGGGGTAGAGGGAATTTGCCATAGTTGCCACGAGAGAGAGAGAGCGAGAGATTCTCAGTAGCAGCCTCGTATCAGGAAGTTGGCGGTGTTTCACCCCCGTGCCTTGGAAACCACGTAAAGTCGTTTGTCCTGCGCCTTATCGCTCTCCGGTCGAGTTGGTTAACCGTCCCATCGGAATATGAGAGTGGGAGAATAGAGAGTGCACCTGTGCTTGCGCAAACACTGGCCTTTAATCCTAAATTGCGCAGATGTCTAGTCTCCGTGAAGACAGGCCGCTGTTACAGAAATTCAGTCTAGAGGACATTTGTATTGATAACTGAAGGGTTGTATAGTTTAATGGCAAGTATTTATATAGCATTGATAGGCAAAAACAGTCAATGTTTGCAAGGATTGACCAATAAATGCTTAAAATTAATTGCTTGTTTTATATATAAAAGTTACGATCACGTTCGGAAAATAAACATCACAAAATACACTTAGTACCAGTGATACGAAGTGACCTTATTAATACGAATAACATTTTGGTACGGGTTGGGTTGTTCGTATCGTTTTTTATGTGTTGTGTTTACACCACACCGCTACAATTAAGTGTCGTGTACTATACGTATTACAGAGTATATTTGTATATAGTTAAAATCACTAAGCTCGATCCTGTGGTACCTGTGGTAGTGGCATCAGAGAACCCATCACAACTCATTCCGTCCCGTGGGTGTCGTAAGTCTGGTATTGCGATAGTCATTCGCCTAGCGTGACGTTTAAGACAAACTTTTCCTACAACTGCAAAGGCCTATGTCTAATAATAGACTTTTAACGACTGATGAAGTAGAAACCAAACTAAGCAGTCCAAGTCCTTAGCGTTGACAATTCAGTCGCGTCATTCGTTCACTCACTAGCGACAAGATTTGTATAGTCGTATTTGTGAAGTCGTGAACAAGTGAGTGAGGTGGTTCAACATTGAAATTCGAGTCAGTCTTTCGTTTTACCGTCACGAGGACTTCGAATGAGCTTGGGCATAATTCATGAGTGAGGGATACATCACTACTTGATAACGTATTTGGATTATTTTTTACTTAAGTAATATGAACTTTTAGGAATCCTAGGGCTTTTTTTTTTTTTTGCGGATGGAAAATCATTAAATGACGCCTTTCGCTCTGGGTGGAGCGGAAGGGAGTGTCAGACTTTTACTGACTAAAAACCATCCGTGTTCCTTCAGTGCCCTTACGTTCCGGAGCCGCGGTATCTCTTTCGAACAGCCCGCAGCCCCGGCAGGCGTCGGCCCTTGCGGGCCCCTTCACGCTGCTGACAGCTCTTTGAGGCGCGCGTGGAACAAAACGCGCCGTCGACACGGCCTGTCGTCGTTAGACGGACGGACGGCGAGCTACCCATTGCTCGCCGTCCACAGGCCCGCGCCTACGGTGGCCGGGGGCCACGACGTAGCCCCCGACGCCCGGGGCGTCTCCCGCGGCGGCCGGGAAGGAAAGCTGTTGCTCTTTCCTTCTCCCGCTCCGCCACCTCCTTCGCTAGCATCACTGCTTCGCAGAAGGTGGTGACGGCATCCCATTCCGTCTCGCTCCGGACCATGGCTTCGACCAGGGCCGGACGCGAGAGGTCGCCGCCGCCTATCGCCGCTACGAGGACACGGCGGTGCTCCGCCCAAGCAGGGCACACCTCCACGGTGTGCTCCACCGTGTCCTCCGGTCGATCCTCGCAGTGGGAGCACCCGGGCGTTTCCTCCCGCCCGATTCGGTGCAGGAACCTCCCGAACACACCGTGTCCGGTGAGGACCTGCGTCAGGCGGAAGGTGAGGACGCCGTGGCGTCTCTCAAGCCACTCCTCAAAGAGGGGTCTTATCGCCGCTATAGTGGCGTGCCCAGCACGGGGTTGCGACAGTCGCTCTCTCCATGTCGCCATGAGATCACGCCGGAAGTCTGTCCGCTGCGCGACAACTTGCCGCGGCAGCGGGGTTTCCCCCCGGCATAGTGCCTCCGCGCGCCATTCGTGCAGGCGCGCGAGGACTATCGCCTCCAGATCCCATGGCGGCAATCCGGCAAGGAGGCTCGCCGCCTCGCGGGAGATCGTGCGGTAGCCGCGAACCATCTTTACGGCAACCACCCTTTGGGGCGCGTTTAGGTGGTGGACGGCAAGCCGCGCCAAACCACGCGCCCACACCGGGGCCCCGTAAAGGGCCATGGACCTCACGATCCCCGCGTAGAGCCTCCGGCAGGAGGCGTTTGGCCCCCCCAGGTTCGGCAGGAGCCGCCTGAAGGCAGCCCCGGTCCGTTCCAGTTTGGGAGCCAAACGTCGGAAGTGCTCAACGAAGTTCCATCGGCCGTCGAGGACGAGTCCTAGGTACTTCAACGTCGACTCGACGCCGACGGATACCCCTCCTACCATCACTGAGGATCCCGGTGGTGGCCTGTTCCGAGGACCATGGAAGTGCATGGCCTCGGACTTGTGCAGAGCCACCTCGAGACCCAGTTGCCGGATCCTCTCAACGACTATCGCAACCCCGCGTGTCATAGTTTCCGCCGCCGCCTCGTACGACCCCCCTTGTGCCAGTACCAGCGTGTCGTCAGCGTAGCAAACTACGCTGACGCCGGTAGGGAGGTCGGCGCGCAGCACCCAGTCGTAACCGATGTTCCACAGGGGCGGCCCCAGAACCGAACCCTGTGGGACACCGCACGACATAGGAATCCTAGGGCTACGGTGACACTTTTGTTTTTACTTTTAATACGATATTTAACTTCATCTGACGATATGTATGTAGCTTTAGTAGTTAATCGCACTATCTTAACGTAATAAATTGCCTTACTATTAGATAAAGTGCAATTACGATTTTCATATTAAAACCTTTTTGTCTTTCCTGTTAAACATTATCAATTACTTTGCCACTATCTCTATTTCTCTAATAACTCGTTTCTAATAACTAGTTTTATCTTTTTATGTCAATTAGAACGATAAACGCATATGCAGCCACTTAATGGATAGCGGCTACTGTGATCTTTTCGATACCTATATTATAAACCTTTGTACATAGATTCGATAATGAACAGAGGTGTCAGTCACCTCTGAGGGATAAAAAAATAAATTCAGTGTGCAGTTATCGATTTTACGTAACAACATAACAACAATACAATAACGCACACAACGTACTTGACAAATGTACGTGATGTGCGTTATAAAAAATATTTAACTAGGTATATGTTTATAAAATTAAACGCAATGCACAAATACAACTTTTTTCCTTATTATATTAGGATATCAGTTTTGCACTGTTACAAAATTATGCAATGAGAGATGATCGGAAATATTTATTTAAAATATGTCAGATTCAAGGAAACAATACAACCAGACAAAACAACGTTTCTTTGTAAATATTACTTCCCGTTCAGATATGGTTCAATTAAGTTACCCGGTCGTCAATATATAAGTTTTGTATTTCATATTGACATACTTGAATCCAATCTCGGTTCACGGTTCATTTCGAATATTGAAAAAGTGTTTAACAATTTCACCAAATTTCATGTTTGCGTGTTCGTTTTATAATTTATTAAAAAAAACTAATACATTATAAAACCAATGTTTATGTTGTGAAAACATTCGGAACAGGGTAAACTATTCATTGCATTGGTATGCAAACGAAAAGTGTGGGTCGTAAACATGACGCTCGCTAGATAGAATATCGAAGATATAATTTAAATAGCGGATGACGTACTAGTGCATTAGCGTTAAAGCAAATGTTCAGTAAGGACAGAAATACCAAAAGAAAATAAATCCTAAGGGAAAGGTGTCAGTGATTAGAGCTTGATACGCAAGCTAAAACTTATCGTGATACCTTTGTCCCGTGCATTGCAGCTTTTCTATAAATGCATGATAATGTTCAACCTTAAGATGACCACTCTACTCTCTTAAGCCGCGTCTCCACCAAAGTTTTGTTGCCAACACAACAGTTGGTAACAAAACTTGAAACAATGTCGGAAACCGGTTTTTAATTTTCGGCGGCAACATCAAAGGAATACGCTTGTTGCAAACATTTGTTCCCTCGGTGGAGACGCTTGTTGGAAACATAACTGATGTCAACATTTTTGGAGGATTCGCGGCTTTAGAACGCTTAGATTAAAAAAATGGCGCTTTTAGATCGTAGTGTTGGCGATCTTGCTTCTAGTCCCGGTGACGTCATCGGTTTGAACGCGCAAGGTATTTTTTGATCGCGGCGTTGTTGACTCGCCATTCGAAAGTCAAATAGGATAAGAGATCAGAATTGTTATAATTTTGAAGACGTCCCGTCGATTTCTTGTACCGGATGATAACGCAACAAAAGCATTCTGCATTTATGAATGCTTTTGCTGCGTTGAAGTTAGAAGAAATCGAACGGTGTGTTTGCCATATATTTTCATACAAAAACCAACACATTACACAGCCAACGTATGTAAAACAATTAAATAATGTATATAAAAACGGACTTATTGTAATTCGTCTAAAACGCCTTTAGGACGAGACGATAAGAACTATTTTAAGTTTTCGACCGACTTCCGAAAACGCAGGAGGTTGAAGAGACACTCAATTCGACTGTATATTTTATTTATGTTTTATGTATAGAGGAGATGACCCAATTTTGATGATTATTTTTTTATTTGAAAACTGGTACCTCTCATGTGGTCCCATATAAATTTGTTCAAGATCTGACCAGTAGTTTTTGAGTTATCTTAAATATTGACTTCGACTACATTGATGATGTTCTCATTTTGTTTATATTGAAGTCGGTTGTTCAAAATTTTTAGTTTCATCACTAGTTTCGTTATATTAACGGTTCAATTATTAATTACACAATTATTATTATTTAAAAATTTACATAAGATATGTAACTTATTACTTACATTTGTAGGTAACATGCGCCATCAACACTGTTCATCTTATTTGCACTGCGAAAACTTACAGACGGCACAATAGTTTTGCGGAGGATACTTATTAGTTACTTTTACGATATTTTTTTAATTCATATGAAATCAAGGTAGTAGTAGAGCAATATAGTAGACACCTATATTTATATTATATATAACGATTATATATATACGAATAAAAATGTAGTTGCGTTCGTTACCAGTAAAAAAGAGCATCTGAAGGACTTCAAGTATCGATTTTCCACCCGCTTTCAGAAGCTCTGCTGCAATTCCATCCTCGCCCAGGGACTTGCCGTTTATAAGATGCTGGAGAGCCACTCTAATCTCGCTCAGACTAACGTCCGGAATATAATTGGAATACTGTCGGATAAGACTTCCTCTTGGATCGTTACTCACACTTGCGTGTGGCTCGATGATGTGTACAGCTGGCCACAGAACCTCTCAATCTCTATCACATTCGGTCTTCAACTTCGACAGTTAGCTCTTTATTGCAGACAGATTTCTGGCAACTTTGGAGCCCTGATTCTGCTCTATCGCTTCTTCAATACGAGCAGTATTAAAGTTGCGTAAGTCCCGCCGCATGCATTTGGAGATCTGTCTGTTAAGTTGTATGCTGTCAAATCTACTGAAGACTGCAGCTTCATTTCCCGTCTAACAGCCATGAAATTAAGAGTATAATCAGAGAGTTTTTGTGTTTTTTTGCGGCAGTTACTGCAAAAATTATCTCCGACCGCATGGACAGTTTCCATGAGTTTATCATTCATATCATCCACTGCATTTCAATCTTCTAGGCACTGGGAACGGTTTTGTAACTCCGATCTGAAAGGTTTCGGGACTTTGGATTAGAACACGAGTCACAGTATAGAGAGACAATCTCATTTTCGTCAAATGAGTAGGCAATCACCGTCGTGAACAATTATTTTGTAGAGAAACGCTGAGTACTTTTTTTTGGACGGGTTAGAGAGATGGGAGCATCGCTGGAAGAAGTGTGGAGAGTTACAAGGAGACTATGTAGAAAAATTAAAATAAATTTTAAGGAAAACTGTCTCATATCTTTGTTAGGTCGGAAACTTTCCAGACCACCCATGTATAATCTATATAGTATAGATTATACGTGGGTGGTCTGAAGGCAGAAGCGTTCGTCTTATACAAGACCATTTTATCTTTAGCATTTTATCTTTTAGCTGCACGTGTATATGTGATTCAAAACTTTTCATTTATTTAGTAGTAAATTTTATTAAAATATTTTAAATTAATTTAATTATTTTAAAATATCAAACAAAACACGTCTTAAAGTTCTGAACACTATGCAATAAAATAGTTAAAAAATTAGCTATGAGGAAGTTTGATTGAAACAAAATGGCTTGACGATCGAGTCACTCGAAATGAAAAAAAGACATATCTAGTGTGAATTATCGACTTAGAATATACTGGTTTGACGATCGAGTCACTCCAAGTGAAAAATTGACACGTGTCTAGTGTGATTCATAGGCTTAGAATATACTAGCGTAGCGTGAATCAAGCTAATCGGGCGCACAGACTCCTAAGAGGATCTGCACATGTGTGGCGCAAAAATTGACTAAACTATGAATGCAACGATTTCAAACAGATCGAAAAGTAATAGGTCGGGGAAAAAGTTTCTTTTTATTTTGTCTAAAATTTAAGAAAAATCTCTTTGGTTGTACTGTTTTTATCTGGCTGGTTTTAATATCAATACATATAAGACATTAAGAAAAATAACAATAAAAGGTAAAAACACTTTCCCGCGATTTTTCAACTGTTTTTCTGTCCGACAAAATAAGTGAATCTAACGAGTTTTATTACAAAAAAAGGAAAAAATGCGACTCAAGCCGCAAAAAAACATTGTGACGTTTATGGACTGAATGCAGTGTCAGTAAGAGTAGCACAAAGCAGCTCGCTTTGGTCGCCCTCATACGGATAAAGTCGATGCCATTTTTTAAAAAGTGGAGCAAGATCAGGATATTAGTAGTTACGACATAGCCGAGGAGTTGAGAATTGACTTCAAAACAGTTTTGCGACATCGCCGAAGAATTGAGAATAGACTTCAAAACAGTGATGAAAAATGGATCACGTACGACAAGAAAGTGCGAAAAAGATTATGGTCAAAGAGTAGTCAAGCTCCACAGACTGTAGCGAAACCCAGATTTACACGCAATAAGGTGATGCTGTGTGTATGGTGGGATCGAAAGGGCATCGTTTATTATGAGCTTTTACCGCCGGGCATAACCATCGATTCAGATCACTACTGATAACAAGTAATTATTTTTTTGAATTATTAACAATTCTAAGGTGTCGTGCAACATATCTGTGTTAAAAATTTATTTTGTATTTCCTAAAGTTTTAAATAGCCACCAAAAGTAATATAGAAACACTTTTTATGCTACAAAAGTCCTGTGCCGATATTATCCTGCAAGGTTGTAACGTAGTTTCGAAGAAGATCTGGTGTTAAAGCAGTAACTTAGAACGTTAACTTTACCAAATATTTTTAGTGTAATATTTCATAGTGTGTCAAAGCTAAAAGCGTGATCAGTGTTCCTAAATAAAAATACAAACCTCAAAAGTTAATGAAGTGAATCTTTTTAAGTATTTACAATAATTTCTGAACACTCACGGCCTTAATATTGAAAACTATTGTTTGTGTACTACTTATAGACGGTCAATAACTTAATTAATAGAATCAGGCGTTACTTTGCGGAAATCCATTATATAAAAGCTTTTAGAAAAATTTACTTCGCAAATATCCGCGTTATAAAATAAAATGATGTGTCTTACCTAGTATGAAGAGCATCTCCCGCCCTCCCTCAATTGCGTGCACTATCCCCGTCACCACTAATCCCAGCACCGCTACTCCCAACACCACTACACTAGGCAAGACACACCACTGACGATAATACGACACGTGTTTCGCCTCTACACGAGGCATCCTCAGGTGATATAGACTCTATGGTGGCTAACCGCTAAGTGAGCGGCGAGCCAAAACAAGTGGCTTTTATACAGACCGATGACGCAGCCGCTCTCTACTTACGGTTTTTCAAAAAATCTCATTAACAATTTAATTAAAAAGAAACAAAAGCATGTTGTTCGCAACTGTCTGTACGCGGTTCAGCCTCAAAGTGTTCATCGATATGTGAGCAGTTTGACCTACTTAGGTCCCATATCTGAAAAAGTAGCTAATACTCTTCGACAAAACGGCGTTTATGTGGCGTTCAAAACAAATATATTATTTAAATAAATAATATATATTTGCGAAGTAAATTTTTCTAAAAGCTTTTATATAATGGATTTCCGAAAAGTAACACCTGATTCTATTAATTATATTAAAAAGGTTAGCACGGCCGACCAGGCAAGACTCTATTTCAAATTAACAAAACTCCATCGTATTGCTGCCCAAAATGTTTGGTTCAATCAGCAGTGCAAACAACTTCATGTTATTCCCAATTATATTCAAATACGTTCCGGCACAAATACTCTAGCGGCCAGTATTGCTATTTCTAAAGCTCAGAACATTTGGCTTAATGAGGAGTGTCGTCGTTGGTTTTCCAATAGAGATAATTTAAAAATCCACCTTAAAGTGTTATACTCTGAACTTCATATACTTCTCAACTTCATATAAATGACATAATATTGAATTTGATGTTTTGGATGGGAAAGCCAGAGAACTTGCTTCAATGGCTGTTTATGAGAAATATCAAATTCAGTCCCGTAAATTACAACGACTTGTATCCTCTTCATCCCGTAATCGTAATAACGACATACATACAGAATATCACCAATTTTATCCCCGAGTTAAAAATCTTTCAGATGTCCAGTTTCCAACAGATGAGTAGTCCCTTTTACATAAAGGCCTAAAGTATAATTTAACACCTTCGGTCTCCCAAAAATCGTTAGAGACTATGGCTGTTGACGCGGAGATGGCTGTTGTGATCGGGAAGAAAGATAACATCGTTTACAAGTTTGGTAGCTAATGAAATTCGGGCTGTGCCTGCGTCTTCCCATTTAAATCCTGAGTTCCCTGTTTTTAAGTCCCTAAAGCAGAGAATAAGGGAAAACGATCTTATTGTTACTAAAGCCGTTATAGGCAATACTGTTGTTATTATGGAGAGTAGTGGGTACAGCCAGAAAGTTAACGATGTTATCCAAGGTGGAATCTGACCCAACCAAATAGTTTACTTCGGATATTAAGTTATGTATACAACAGTCATCATATGTTTTTCCCGATCACAACTTGTCTCGGAGCAATCTTGTTCCAATGAATCCTCAAGCACCCATTTAATATGGGTTACCAAAAATACATAAAGAACATGTTCCTATTCGTCCAGTTGTCTCATATATTGGTGCACCAGCTTATTTCCTTGCTAAAAAATTAAACTTCCTCCTTCGAGAGAAATCTCGATTCAACCCCACTTACAGCCTAAAAAATGGCTTAGATCTCATTTCCAAAATTAAAGATATTCGTATTCCTCCTAAATCCATATTGTTATCTTTAGACGTTGATAGTCTTTTCACAAATGTCCCATCCCCTGACTGTTTTCGTATACTCGCAGATCTCTTTGAAAAACGTCGTCTACATCCCGGGGAAACAAATGATCTTCTTAACTTAACCTCTCTCTGTATGAAACAAAACTATTTACGGTATAATAACCGTTTCTATCTACAAAAAGAAGGGTTAGCTATGGGGTCCCCTCTAAGTCCCCTTATGGCGGACATTTTCATGGATAATTTCAAAAAACAACATATAGTTGTCAATCAATATATCTTATATTACTATCGATATGTAGACGACATAATTATTTGCTGGACTGGCACAAGGAGACAACTGGATGTTTTCCTCAATAAAATAAATAGAGTCCATGAAATAATTAAATTTAAACTTGAATTGGAACAAGATTGTTCCCTTAATTTTCTCGACTTAACAATAACAAGAAAAGAATCGTCACATGTTTTCCAAATTTATCGAAAGCCAACTCACACCGACACGGTAATCCCCGCGTCATCGTGTCATCCGTGGCAACATAAAGTAGCCGCTTTTTATTGTTACATTAACCGTCTGTTCACTGTCCCATTAAGTAAAGAAAATTATTTAAAAATACTTAATATAATTTGTCAAATAGCGGTCTCTAACGGTTTTTCAAAAAATCTCATTAACAATTTAATTAAAAAGAAACAAAAGCATGTTGTTCGCAACTCTCTGTACGCGGTTCAACCTCAAAGTGTTCATCGATATGTGAGCAGTTTGACCTACTTAGGTCCTGTATTCTAAATAGATTGATATTTTCGCTGACTGTACTAGCATCGCCGTGGCGCAGATATAGCGAGACCCAATTGCAGCGACGTGCGATCGATTTCCAAAGCTGATGAGATATTTTTCATTTCTACAACTTCAAACTAAAGTGGTTAAATTGTAACAGAAATGGTGTCGCTATTGAATTCTAATATTTGCGCCGCATGCAGAAATACTTTACCTAAAAAGGAATTTCTTAGTTGCTTCATTTGTAAATCGAAGTATGTCTGCAAATGCGCAAACATACATATCAGGCACTTTGATCAAATGGACAAGCAAAAGAGGAATAACTGGAAATGCCCGGAATATTGCAGTAAACAATCAAAAACTGGTAACACACACACACACACACCTGCTAGGTCAGCTGTCACTAGCCCAACATGCAACAAAGCTACTGACGAATACTCTCCTGAGTCATTCGTCACTTTACGTAAGAAATATAAGGAGTCACCAGCACCAGCATCGATGAAAAGCAATGATGGTAGTAATTTCTTGACGGAGAATACTCTTCATGTAATTATTAAACAAGAACTTTCTACAACCATTCAAAACCTCGCTACGGCACAGCTTAATACAATTAATGAACAAATAGCGGGATTTTGTGAATCTATGTCGTTCAATAACGCGCAATTTGAAAAGATGAAAGCTGCAATTGAATAAAAGTCCGCTTTTATCGCCAATTTAAAAAAAGAAAATACGCAACTTCAGGCATCAGTCAAGTACCTTACAACCCGGTTAAACATCATCGAATCACATATGAGACAAAGCAACATTGAAGTAAATGGTATTCTCGAATACAAAGCGGAACACTTGGTAAACACCATCGTGCAGTTAGGATAAGCTGTTAAAAATCCGCTGTCAGTAGATGACGTTTAATATGTTACCCGAGTAGCTGAGCTAAATAAAATGCCAACAAGCCACGTTCTGTTATTG
The DNA here is from genome assembly GCA_033319125.1 of Parnassius glacialis. Lineage (NCBI taxonomy): Eukaryota > Metazoa > Arthropoda > Insecta > Lepidoptera > Papilionidae > Parnassius > Parnassius glacialis. The sequence goes on from JAVANC010000009.1 coordinate 21,289,319, forward strand.
TTAAGCTTCTTACCATAAAGCACAGAGATGCTATCCAAGCAGCTGATGCACTATTTATTTAAAAAAAAACTCGACGATAAATTAAACTCTCACCATCTAGGAATTGGAGGATAGCAAGTTCCAATATATGTCTCAGAGCATTTAACTCCAGGAAGTAAATCCCTTCATATGGATTAGGAATAGAAAAAATTAAGTACGCAAAGACGAATTTAGTCAAGAAATAATAATAAAAAATGAATATAGTCTTAAGCTAATAATATAAATTAAGAAAATGTGTGAATGTTATGGCTCCTGAATTTCTACAATGTTGGAAGTCTATTATCAGAACGTGCGAGGTTTGAGAACGACGACTTAGGATGTGCTTAAGAATATCTTGATGTCGAATTATAAAATTATTGTATTTACTGAGACTTGGCTTAACCCCGTTATCTTTAATAATGAACTATTTAATTCCCGTTATGTTGTCTATAGAACAGATTGTGTGTGTCTTGATGCAGCCAAAAGGGACGGTGGAGGTGCCATCTCATTGCCATCTCACGTGAGATCTCGTATTATTATAGTGTAAATTGGAAAACCGATGAAGAGAATATGTGGATAGTGTTAAAAGTCAATAAAAACCATGTCTCAAAAAGTATTGGACTTTGTGTAGTCTATTTGCCTCCACCAGTTGCACTAGAAAATCTAAACAAGTTTTGAGATAGCGTGGATAATGTTATCAACCACGTTGATAATTTAGTTGTTATAGGCGACTTTAATATGGGTTTTGTTGAGTGGTCTGCTAGTGAAAAATGCTCATTAACCTATCTAATTATAGTAATGCTCTAGAGTACTCATTAGTTCACTTTATATCTATTAATAATTTATACCTACTAGTAGACTATTAATAATTTATACCTAGTAGTAGACTTTTTGACATGGTGCTAAGTAATTTAACAAACATTATAGTTAGAAAGCCTCCTGAAATACTTAGTAAACTAGATTAATTCCATCCTAGTTTACTAATAAGTATAGAATACGGTCATAATTCCTTCCTTCGTTCCAAAAGTCGTATCGACGAGTCTCTAAACTATTTGAAAGTCTTGCGTACCCAGCTTTGCCAAGCACCCTGATAATTTTCTTACCAGCTCGCAGCATGGATTCAGAAGTGAATTGTCAATTCAAACTAGTTTGTGCAATTTTACTTCTGATCTTTTAAAAGAAGTAGATAGGGGCCAGGAAATGGATGTCATATACACGGACTTTAGCAGTGCATTCGACAAGGTTGACCACAAGCAACTCATTAACAAAATTTCTCTGTATGGTATTGGACCCTCCTTGATTAGATAGTTTACATCTTATCTGGAGAATGTATCCCAAATTGTTGTTGTCAATGGTTTCGAAACTCAAGAGCACAATCTGGGGTGCCTCAAGGTTCGCCTGGGCCCTCTATTATTCTTGGTTTTTATTAACGACATCACCACAGAAATCATTTTTTTTATAGTATAGAGTGAAAAACGAGCACATAGTCCACCTGATGGTAAGTGGCTGCTGTGGCCAATAGACATTTACATTTATCCTCGTTTGCCAATCAAAATGCAGATGCTTTGCCACCCGTGAGGATTAAGATAGAATGCCTCGTTTCCAGTAAAAAAGGTCTCCGGTTCTCTACGCTCACTATACGAAACACAGCAGTGTTAAGCTGCTATTTGACGCTGGTATTCTGTGAGAGCGTGGTCCTTCCCCGATCGAGCCGACCCATTCATGCTACAACTATACTACTAATACAGCTGCAGCATGGCTCTACCACGTATAAAATTATTAAAATTGTCTTACTTACTTACTTACTTATCGTCACGCACAATCCCTGACGGGGTAGCCAGAGAGAACAGATCGCCAAGTGTCACGATCCTTACATACCTCTTTCGCTTCTTTCAGATTCATTATCTTCTTCATACATGCACGTCTAGGTATCCGAATACTCTTGACCCTCCCCTCTTCGAGCAATTTGCTCACATGGTCTTCGAAAGTTAGTCTCGGTCTACCTCGACACCTTTTAATATTAACTTTCGCGCTATATATTTTCTTCACCATTCGGTCTTCACTCATTCTCTCAACGTGCCCAAACCATCGAAGCACGCCCTGATCAATTTTTGTGATAAGGTCATCTTTCAAACGTGCCATATTGCGAATCTCTTCGTTTCGCTTTCGGTCGGCCATGGTGACGCCGCACATTTTACGAAGAGATCGCATCTCCCCTGCATTCAACTTGCTTTTATGCTTCTTCTGGCATACCCAGGTTTCGCTGCCATATAACAAAGTCGGTACCAACACTGCGTTATGTATTGCAAGGCGTGCACTCTTCACTACGCCTTGTCTTTCGACTAACGCAGTCAGGGCACCATTGACTTTGTTCCCGGCAGCGACACGCCTGTCCACATCTAAATCGTTGATGTTTTCTTCCTCGCACGACTTCCTTGTGGAATCGATTACCATCAGCGATTTTTCCGGACCGATACGACTTAGGGACCTTCAAGAAAAGAGCGTACTCCTTTTTAAAAGGCCGGCAACGCATCTGCGATTCCCTCCCTGGTGTTGCAGTTGTTCATGGGCGGCGGTAGTCACTTACCATCAGGTGAGCCGCATGCTCATCACATCTTCCATCCCGGCTAAAAGCACTCCCCAAGTATACAATTTCATTTACCTGTTCTAGACATTCCTGATTTACCCATATTTCACATTTCGTTCTCTCTTCGTCCCTTTCAAATACCAGAACCTTAGTTTTATTAGAATTCAAGCGGAGACCTTTAATGCCTGCAGTTCTGCCTCTGATGGTGCAATAAGCACTGCATCTATCAGCATACAGCAGACAATTTACTTTAATGTCACCCAATTTCACACCAAAACAGCTATCTTTCAGCTTCTGTAAACAGCTGTCGAGATACAGTATGAACAGCCAGGAAGACATGACACAACCCTGTTTTATGCCCGTTTGGACGCTAAACATGGGTGACAGGTCATGCCCTACCCGCACACAGGCTTTACAGTCACAGTAAAGTGACTGCACAGCCCTTAGCAATCGACCATCCACATCATACCCCGGCAACAGTTCCCCCATTTTCTTCCTTACAACCTTATCAAATGCCTTCTCAAGATCTACAAAAGCACAGAAAATCTTCTGGTTAGCAGCCAGAAGCTTTTCCGTGATCATGCGTAGAGAAAACATTTGATCCGTGCATCCTCTTCCAGGTCTAAATCCGCATTGTGGCTCCCATAGAAATCTTTCCGATTTCTCTTGCATCCTACGTGTCAAAACCTTCGAGTAAACTTTACTTGCTAAACTAGTCAAGCTGATCGCCCGATAACACCCGCCGTCAAAATGTGAACCTTTACCTTTATATAAAGGCACAATGACTGCGGATCGCCAATCATCCGGGACATCCCCCGTCCGCCAGCACAAATTGCACAGCAGATGTAAGCTGTCCCAGACGCGAGGCCCACCATACTTGACCATTTCAGCAGTAACTCTGTCTAGTCCCGCAGCCTTACCACATTTCAAACTTTGAATCGCACGTTCAATCTCTTTCATACTGATGACCTCAGTGTCATCGAGGTCCGAGTCTGGCGTACCAGTCTCGGCGTCATCCCCGGATCCCTCACTAAGATCATCACACGCATACATTTCTCTATAAAATTCGCTCCATCGCTGCATGACGTCCGATTTTTCTGAGAGGACGTCATTGGTTCTCGAAAGCAATTTGTTCATTCTTAAGGCCGTCGCACCACTTCGGGTCCTTCCAACCTCTTTCCAGAAGAGTTTGGAGTTCTCCTTAAAGCTGTGCGACAACCTTTCGTCCGCTTCCATTCTACACCTTTCACGCACTTCCTCGATCAATGCTTTCGTGTGAACTTTTTGCAGCTTATATCTTTCTTTCATCTTCTCTCTCATATCCTTATCATTACCAGAGGCCAAGTAGTCTAACCATGCTTTCTTCTTCTTCTTTCACTTCATCATTCCACCATGCATCTCTTCTTTTACTACTGCCTCTTTTAATCGTTCCACACACTTCTTCTGCTGCACTTACCATTCCATCGCTAAGGTTCTGCCATGTTCTTTCAACACATTCTTTTCTGCCATTGATGGTGTCAAGCTTTTCGGCTACCCTCGCATGATATTTGTTCCTAGTATCCGCTTCCTGAAGCTTCCAGCTTCGGATGCGACAGACCGACTGTGGTTCTGTTACTGCCGTCCGGTAGCGCCAACCCGCGAACAGACCCCTAAATCTAGTAATCACTAGATAGTGATCCGATCCCAGGTCAGCACCCCTGAACACTCACTTATCCATCACCTGTTTTCGCAGTCGGTCACCCACCAGGAACAAATCGATCATACTTCTCTCATTCTTTCTTTCTCTAGTATACATATGGATTTTCTTGTGATTAAACATAGTGTTTGTCACAAGAAAACCCTTTTCCTTGCATACCGCCAGTATAAGCTTGCCAGCATCATTAACCCTTTTATCGCCAAACTTTCCAAGCACCAACTCGTACCCTGGTCGAGCGGTACCAACCCATCCATTCAAATCACCACATACAACAATTCTTTCGTTTCCCCTAGCCAAATCTAGAACTTCTCTTACATTCTCCCAAAACTCCTCCAGCTCAGCCCTGGACGACGAAGCTACCGGCGCATAAACAGCCAAAAGGAATAACTTCGTCAGTCCCAATTTAAAGCGAACCCAGAGAAGTCTTGAGTTCACAACCTTATATTCAGTCATAACATCGACCAACCGAGATGACAGCAGCACCCCCACTCCCTGGCGGGCGCTCTCGCTCTCCGGGACTCCGGACCATAGAGCTAACGCCCCGCCAGTGAGCTCTTCAGTACCACTGCCCTTCCGTTTGGTCTCCGACATACACACAACATCTAATTCTCTTTCTTTCATTATTTCGATCAACTGATTCGTCTTATCTCTCATGCCTCCTTTAACATTCCACGTGCCAACTCTGCACTCTGTCCTCCACCTTCCGCCGTGTCGGGCTGTGCGTGACGGGTGGCGGTCCCCATAGCCGCTTTGCGCGCTGCATTCCACACCAACGGGGACGAACTGGTGTGCGTTGCCTTGGGGGGACGCCCTAACCCTCATTGGCATGGGTGCGCAGCTAAGTAGAATTGCAGCCCTGAAAAGGGCTGGCAGGGGTCGCGACGAGCACGCTTCTACAGTGACCCCCTAAAATTGTGCTGGTGACTTAAAAAATTATAAACTAGTAAAATCAGTAGAGCATATAAAGCTCATACAGAATGATCTGAATAAAATATCTCATTGGTGTGAGGTCAATAGTATGACCCTTAATAATAACATATGCTTCCACGTTAAATATACCAGGAAATAAAACCGGTTGTCTCTAGTTACCCAATTGGTAATGTAGCTTTGCAAGAGTTACCGGAGAAGTTAAGAGTTAAGTTCATCATTGTAAAATATTATAGTTAAAATTGAAATTAACTATTACCTTGCAATGTGCAAATATTCGAAATACCAGCAACCTATAAACTGTAATCTTTTATATCTTCATAAAATGCAGACTTTAATGCTTGCATTCAAAACACAAATTAACATAATGACAGGTCGTACCGAGGGAATTAATTAAAATATTTTTAGCCGTACACAAATTATCAGATTAAGCGAGCATTTATTTATAATTACCTTAACTCCGTTAGCTTTATTTTTAAATATAAGATACAGCTTTAACTGATACAGCAATATCTTGATGAATTAACAGAACAAGTTTTTAAGAAAGAGAAATATGCTGGTATTTACATTGTGTTATATGTAATACGTACTAGAGAAGCCATTTCAAACAAAAAGTGTGTCCTACTCTATGTTTTCGCGCATGCGCGGGAGTAGTAGTCGCGCATGCGCGAAGACTTTAATTTGATATAAAATAAGATATAAATATAAGAATTTAATATAAAATATCCTAATTTCATCTAAACAAACATGTTATATTTCTAAATAAAATGTAATAATAATTATTTTATGGAATTCACAAATCTTCAATTTACGCAATATTTAGTTTGTACGGATTGCACTACAGTTCAGTTGAACATAGTCAATGTCCGGAATGGCTTCTCTAGTACGTAGTACATATAACTCAATGGGTATTTACTAAAAAAGACACATTAACCCTTTTTCACTGTAGATATTAGGTATTACGTAATATTATGATCAAGACTGTGTTATCTCGTCTTGCTAAAGTTATAACATATCTTTGAGCGAGGCAAATCTGTTTTCCGGATCAAAATTTTCGGGGAAAATAATCAACAAATAGTTAAAACAGACAAATTAAATATTATTAGCATAAGTGTCTATTGTGTACTAATGATGATGATGCTACCATCTTGTTCCATTTTTTTCTTAGCATTAAAATTCCTACTTTATAATATCATCTTGGTTGACTTTCGTAATAAAATATACAATTAATACATAAATTTTATCGGCCACGCTGCAGCTATATTATACTATTACATTTCTGAAAGATTTTGTAATATTTTTTCACAAAACTAAAGTTACAGACGGACTGGCAAGTGATTACAGCAGGCCATGGACTCCTGAATCCAATTTCAAACAAGAGTCCAACAGTAAGTTTTAATATAATTGAAGAGACAAACGATCTCTCTCCACCTGCAACCAATTTCAAATGAAGTGCTGCGGGTTTATAATAGTATATTTGGTAGAGCCATGATGCAGCTATATTATAGTTGTAATACGAATAGGTCGGCTCGACTTAGAAAGGTCCACGCTCTCATTGAATACCAGCGTAAAATATCAGTGTAATACTGCTGTGCTGCGCCAGAGAAAAAAAATACATTTTGATTCTTAATTAAGGGTAGATCTACATGTCTATAGGCCACATCATCTACTTACCGTCAGGTGTACTTTGTACTCGCTTGTAACTTTATTTCTATGACTCTGTATATTCTTCAACTCGAAAAGTTCAAGCACTGCTATTGCGAGGCAGAAATAAGAGTAAGAAGTAAGAGGGTTTCACGAATCCCGTCCGATTCCTAGCCAAAAAGGGAGTCCTACCTAGGAAATGTTCTTTTTACAGAAGAAGGGTGACACACGAGCATTTTGTCCACCATATGGTAAGTGAAGGCTATGGTCCATAGACAAGAAAAGAGCTTACTCCTTTTTAAAAGGCCGGCGACGCACTTTCAATTCCCTTGGTGTTGCAGTTGTTCATAGGCGGCGGTAGTCATTAACCATCAGGTGAGCCGTATGTTTGGTTGCCCCCTATGCTATCAAATAAAAAACAATCAACATTTACCATCGATTAAGAATCAAAATGCAGAACAGATACGTTGTCACCCCTGAGGAATAAGATGGAACGGCTTGTTTCTAGTAAAAAGGGTCTCCAGTTCTCTATACTTACCATACGAAACACAGTACCATTATTTTCCTGTTTCGCTGATATTCTGTGAGAGCGAGGCCCTACCCCGGTCGAGTTGACCTATTCATGATGCAGCGATAAATAGCTAGCATAGCTGCAGCGTGGACTACACAACATATAAACTTTCCTTATCAATTCAGCAGAGCGGTTCGAATCGTCGACGACCGAGTTCTTTCCGATCGGCTTGACTCACTGGCACTGCGTAGAGAGGTTGCATCTCTTTGCGTATTTTATCGCATCTACCACGGGGAGTGCTCTGAAGAATTGTTCGGACTAATTCCAGCCGCTCAATTTCACCATCGCACATCGCGACAGAACTTGCGTACCATCCATATCATCTAGATGATTGGCGGTCCACCACTGTGCGATTCAGAAGAAGTTTTCTCCCTCGCACAACTTCCTTGTGGAATCGATTACCACCAGCGATTTTTCCGGACCGATACGACTTAGGGACCTTCAAAAAAAGAGCCTACTCCTTTTTAAAAGGCCGGCAACGCATCTGCGATTCCCCTGGTGTTGCAGTTGTTCATGGGCGGCGGTAGTCACTTACCATCAGGTGAGCCGCATGATCGTTTGCCCCCACTCCTATAAAAAAAAAATTGCGAAAATAAGCTTCATTACGGTTGATAAAATATTTAAAAAAAACACATTTTTATATCCGTTTAATTTGTTATGGAGGATTTTACTTCTTTATATCTGTCGACTAGGTCGTAATCTTGTGTATCTTACATGTGATTATGGAAAAATGCAGATAACCGTCGAATCGTCATTATTTTTAACCATTTAATGAGACACCTGTTTAAAGTACGGCAAAACCAAAAAAATACGAATAATATACCAATAAACATATATTGCAATAATATAATTTTAACTCTAAATATCAGTCGTAAATCAATCGGTAGTCGCATACCTACTTTGACGTTGTTTAATTTAATTACTTCAGAAAACTTAAGGTCTCCGAGTACTTACAAATTAGTAAATTGTTATTAAGATATATAGGATAGATAAGGTGCGAATTATACAATAAAATTTACGTACATAATTAAATTAATAAAAATTTTAATATTTTTAAATTACCTTCAATTGCATAAAAGATCAACGATGTTTAATTGCGAAATGATATTTTACTTTTGTCAAAATGACGCCTCTTGCAAATTAGTGTTATTATGCCAATTTTATCACAAATTTATTTTACGTTTTATAATCGCCGCCTTGCATTTTAATTGTCACTTCAGTTCCCAAAAAAATCTGCCTGTTATGGTATTGAACATGGTCTTGGGTTCGAATCCCAACCGGTTCCAGTATTTATGCAAGACCGTTGGTTTTCGAGTCTGTTTGTATTGACTGATAGGAGTATCACGTAGCTGTATCGTATCTATTCTTCGTACGATTTCATCGCATAAAGTGTTACATCGGGCATGAAAAGCTTAGTTATTGCACGGGCATTAAACAATCGATTAGTTGATTAATCATTTCCTAAATCAGTCGTAATTCAAGATTAATTTTAAATTCATTATTACCGTATATAGGCAAGTGATATTACTGTATACACCTAATATTGCCGTGTGGTTGCGGCGTAGGAACATTTAATGAGATGATTTAACATGCACTTTGATGAAGCAAAAAATCATATGGAAACTAGCATGACTGAGAAATTAATATTTATTCTTTTACTTTACTCTCAGAAGAGAGAGGTTCGTGTCCGGCAGTACATACATGCATTCTTCCGTAGTTACATACTCAGACGGAATCCACAGCAGAAAAGGACTCCTAGATACCACCCATTTAGTTATGTCTATATAAATATAACTATCTCGGATACGCCTTGCCTAGTACTAATAAGTTATTTAATTTGTGAAGCTTGAAGCAATTTGAAGACACGATGTCTTTAAATTTTAGCTTAGATTTCTATTCATTAGCAATAAATGTGATCAGTCTAAACATACATATATTTATTATTACTAAAATATATGTATGTATAGGCAAAAAATTAATAAAACATTTTACAATTAACAAGTGATTTTTTTAAATTCTGTTCTAAAAAATTAACATATCACGTTTTTTTACTACATTGTCATGCGATTCTGAGCCACGTTCAAAATTTTGAGTCTCTAGCTCATAGGGAAGTGCTCAAACAGTTGCAGACAGACAGACAAACAAACAAGAAAATTACTTAATAAAAACGTAATGATTTCTTATATTTACGCGATCTTATATTTATGCGCTATGTGTGATGCTTCACGTCAACTATATGTTCACACATAGCTGACGTGAAGCACCAACGTTCCGGGAAGTCTGCAGTTTGTGAGCATAGACGGCACCCGCCATTACATTAGATTTGATAAACCACAAATTCTCGTGAAAGAACATCGATTCCTGCCAAGGATGATACGTCAGGCTATTGAAATTAAAAAACATCCTAATTCCAATAGAGAGGGAGGCTGGATACTACCACCTGCTTGGGATTCAGTAATTAATAAAATTAAAACAAAACCCAAGCATACAACTGCAAGACTTCAACACACAATAAGTTCATTCTGCGTAGATCGGACCAAAATTAATAATTAAAAAGCTGAAGGTACTCCGGCTTAACTCTGACGTCGGGACGTCAATCACCTCAGTCACCCGTGACCATAAAGCACCGTGGTCTGGTCACGTAAAGCATCCGTGATCACGCGTGAGTTAGGGAATTAATAAAAATAAGATAAATAAGTTAATTAAACGCGAAAAAATCCGTAAAAGTAGTTTTATTCAATAATAAAAAAGTGGTAAAATTAAAACGCTGATCAAAATAAAATCTCCATTTTTTTTTTGTTTTGTGACTAAACTTGTTTGCAAAAGTGCCTACCGTGTAGTGGCGGTGTGAGAATATCCACTACCTACCCCATATTATCATTCCGTGGTGGTGTCGTAAGACGCGATAGACGGAAACAAATGAGAAGATAGGCAGCAGCATTTTACTAATAACGACTAAAGTAAAAAACTGCGGTTGCCAACCCGCTTGCCAAGATTGGCAACTATGGCAAATATCTCCCCTATGAGGTAATCAATGGGGGAAACTTATGTCAGCAGTGGACTTTAATAGGCTGTTACAGTCACGGTAACGGTAACGTCAAAAGTGCCAAGTAATTACCAATTTAGACTCGAGGTAAAAAAAGTGTAATAAAAACATTGTTATTCTCAACTGTTCATTTATTTATAAATAAGATAAGATATAATTTTTAACAAAAGAGCTGTGCGCTGGTCGATAATCGCTGTTTTATCTGCTGACAAAATTATCAATTGTGCGTAAGAACACTTGAACAAATACAGTCTAGCGTTGAGTTTAAAATTACTACGACTGCTTCTTTTTAACTTCTACGTGCATGCGTTGGTGGTGTAATGGTCAGCATAGTTGCCTTCCAAGCAGTTGATCCGGGTTCGATTCCCGGCCAACGCACGTTTTTATTTTTTTTATTCATATTATCCGTCCATACTTGCATCATCCGTGGAACCCTGGGGTTCCGCAAGAACTTTTCACTGGCCTCAAATAATATTAACCAAAAATATATAAAATCATGTCACAAAATGCCTGCAGCATAAAAAATCTATAAAAGTGAAAGTATATAGAACATAAGCATATAACTTGTACGAGTAGGTATAACATACTCGTAAATATCATTATCTTGTTGGTATATATATATAATAGTCGAAATCATAAACTCCGTAAAACACTGTTTTAAAAAGGTTCCGTCGCCAAAAATGAGCTTTTTATGAAATTATTAAATGAAAATTTTATAACACAAAGGAAACAATTTCTTTTTGTATGGAGAATGGTCCCACCAAAAATTGTGACGACATTTAATTAAATGTATGTAGATTTATTCCTTATTATCTCTAGATTACTACAGCAATGTTAGCTTTACCATATCTAAAGGGAAGGCTGAGAAATTAACAATCAAACGGCAACCGCACTATAACCTAAAATCACAAACGAGCGACTGTCTAATAGGTTTTATCGATGTTCTCTGTTATAATAGTGCACTGTTAATAATAAAAAGTATAAAAATGTTGTACGTTCTTCAAAATGTTAAGTACACTTAGTGGATGGAATTTTTTTTTAGTAGTACCGGAGTCAACAGTAGGAATAAACAGACGCGGTGATGTATTGATTTTTAATTGTATTTATTATTTATTGTGCTGTATTGATTACTAAGCACAGATCCAGAAAGAAAGAAACACTGACTGCATACAATTCAGGTGAAGCAAAAAGTAAGCCAAAACTATGCTCAACTAATTTTAAAAGCAGCCACACAAGTACTTATTTATCTAATATCATTTGCAACCAGTAACATGGTTTTAGGTGCATATCTGAGCGTCCAATACTGTACTTTTAAGGGGTGTTAATTAGGTAGTAATAATATAGTGAATGGGAAACAAAAACAAAAAAAATCTGGTGACCACAGTAACATATTCTAATTAAATCAGTTCGATCATTATTGTTTCTGAAAATGTATTTCTATGAAGATTTTATAACAGTATAAGCGTACGTACGGCTATTATTGTAGCCGAAATAATGTCTAAGTTTTTTAAATAAGTCTATGTAAACAAACAAAACAGACTTTATTGATTACAGTGCATCAATACCCCGCTCTGAGAATGCACAGAAGAACAGTAAGTACCCAACGGGTATTGATTGAGGATGTGCAAATTGATTTTATTTACACGCAAGTCATAGATATACAGACTTTGTTGTGTAGATATTAATAAATCACGAGTTTTACATATTTTTAAAACTACAAAATTATTAATAATATAAGGTTTTCAATGACAAGAAATCGAAAGTTCATAAATATAGGTTCCTGCCGAGCTAATGTTATAATATAAGTATCTTATAGTATAGTAGTAATGTTATAATATATAATGTAATAATAATAAGGCATAATATAGAGATTAATTATAATGATACGAGTCATTTAATCTAAGTTCACAGACGGCAGTAGAGCAGTGACTAAACGTTTAGATGCATTGCTGCGTGTGTGTCGCGGGTTTGAACTTTGAGCTCTGCACGGAATATTTATCCATGTGGAATTCATGTATGTGAAACACCTCCGAGGTACATAAGAAAATTTTATAATGGGGTAGTAAAGAATTATTTGTTTGGGTTTAGCAGATTTTATTATATCTACTTCTGAAAACTTAATCAAATACGTAAAAGTGCTTCCAGAGAAATTTCTAAGATTTCATAGCTCTATAGGCTTTAAAAATCTACTGCTGAACATAGGCCTCCCTCATTGACTTGTTTACCATAGTTGCCACACTTGGCAAGTGGGTTGGCAACCACAGTTTTTTATTTATGTTCAGCTGATATCAGGATGACACTACTATCCATTTCCTGGTTTAGTTTCCCTCTGTACGTACCCATGGATGATATGGGGTAATGGATATTCTTACACCATCACTACATGGTAAAAAGATTAAGATTCTACACTACACGGTTAAGAAATCTAAGATACGCGTCTAAAAATAAAATCGTGGGTCTTATCTAGTCTTTATCTATGTGTAATATTGTAATATATGGCACCACCTTACAATTATTAGAATTTTGAAAAAGCTATTAATTCAATTTTATTTAATATGCTGCACGATATGAAAAAAGTTTTGTGTGCATCCCCTGAACTGGATTCAATTTTTAGAGTACAAGCATGGAACCTAAATCGAGAGCATAAATCAAGGCGGATTTATTCAGCAGTAATTGATTTATAGCCACGTCGCGCAAAGGGCTTAAATTTGTCACACTTAATTATTCTTCTCTGATAGTATATAATGGGATACAATATTTTAAGATATTAAGTAAAACGTAAACATCATGATCCATTTTAAAAATAAAACATATTTTTCTTCTTCCTGATCAGGTCGTTATACTCCATAGATATTCATCATCATAATCATTACAGTCAGTACAGTTGAACATAGACCTCAAGTTCTTCGAGCTATTTAATTATTTAATCTTTATTGAACCTTACTAAACAGCACCGGATGAAAAGGCGAACATAATGCTAAAAGGTTTTTCTGGCAGTAGTATATGTCCGGACCGTCGCCATTTCAACTTATTGATTTGATGGGCTATATCGGTTATTCTGGTCTCACTGAGTATACCTCATTTTGATTTTGAACAGCAAGGTCGAACAGCACGGTTGAACGACCTTGAGTTTCCTTATCTAGCCAGTGGCAAAAGACCATGTTTAAAATCCAGAGGAGTAACAGAATACAGTGAACAGTGATTATCCTTCCCACAAACCTCCACCGGAAAATGAACACTCGGAACAATGCAATTAGCATTACTTCTCGGTCCTAACGTCTATTTATTCGTCGCTGTACACGTTTTGGCTGCAGAAGATGGGGAGAGCAGTGTATCGTTAAGCTGAAACTCGTCTGACATAGAGCGAATTGCTCACCACCACACAAAAACATCTCTTCACCCGCTACTCCACTTTAGGGAGAGAACACACATTTCCTTTCATTCCTCTAGCTCACATTCATACTCGATTCGATAAGCCGAAAAACGGACTGGACATTAAGTCAGTTCACACAAAAATTTGAGCATTTATGCTGACATTTAAAGGAAACTTTTAATAAAAAGTTAAAGTGTCTTAGCGCCGATTTCAGAAGCTATTACGTGGAAAGAGTTTTACCATTTTTAATAAATTAAAGTCGGTTTCTACTTTTGAATACAAATAATTTTTTTGACCTTTTCGACTGAACTAAGTAACGTCAAAAGCTTAAGGTAACAACTAATACTTGGTCTAAATAGAAACAATAAAATCTCCAATTTCTCTACATTCAGGGGATGGAAATTTTCCTTCGCATATTTGAATGGGACCTTAATGGATACAGCTTATATCGGTTTACAATCGGGAAAATATCACGTAACAAGTATGTAGTAACAAGTACGAGTACAAACAAATTATGAACTAGGCTTTATTTCCGCCCTTTGCATCCTTTCGTATAGGGAAGGTAATTAAGATTCAAAATAAATTAATAAATACTCAATTTGAGAAACTATTCCTTTTTTGAATTGGCTAAATTCTAATTGATCACCAAAAAAAAAATTCAAATAGCTGTAAATAGTTAAACTGACTATTTAATGGATCAGATATATATATATATAAAGGTAATGTAATATATCATTCTACCTGACTATCTCTCCTGATCTGTAAACTTATGACCACCTTCATTACATTGAATTGCTTATAATTTTGCTTATAATTTATCTATTAGATTGTTCTTCTTTCCTTTTCTTCTAACAACAATACACCTACCATCAAGCAATATAAGGGAAACCTGTTATTGGCCATACTTTTAGTTTATTACATTAATGTTAATATTTTCTATATACGCTGTTGGTTTTCTAAATAAATAAATAAATAAATAAATCAGTAATTTGCAGCATTTATTTTAGTTTCTCTGATGTAAGTTCGAATTATTATATCGAGCATCTTTGCTTTGCGATAGGCATTGCGCAAATGATCGGAATTTCGCATACCTCTCCGGAGCATTTATTGCGGCTCTAAAATAAATGCAGGTGATTCTCTCGTGCTTACGCTTCGCTTTATCTGTCCTAGTTTATCGTATCTTTAAAGCGTCCTTCGCTTTAGAAAGCAAAACGACGTTCAATTTCGAATGCGCAACTTTGTGTTCGATCGATGCATCATTGTGGTATCATCCTGTTATAGTACCATCACTACTATGTGTACCTAGTTAAATTTTCATCATAACCCTAAGGCTTGACAACGCACGCATTCTACATTGGAAGTTCGTTGCAGGTATTCATGTTTTCACGCAGTAGAGTCACGCTGCTATCATATTATACAGTATACCGGATTAAACTGCAGCTTTCGTATAGTGAGTGAAGAGAACCGATGAACATTTTTACTGATAACGAAGCATTCAATCAAAAGTATTCTTAATTGAGGATAGAGGATTAGTGCCTATTGCTCACTGCATCCACTTACCAACAGATAGACTCTATGCTTCATTTTCACCCTAATTCTATTAAAAATGGTCCACACTAGTCACCGTCAGTTTGTTTGCTTGATCACACAATATAATAAATAATGACTTTTATTGCGGTTAACAATATTTAAGTAATCGCAGAACTGCGGATATAGACTTTGAATTACAGGCAAAGCTATAATTTAAGCAAAAACAATGAAATATTTACAACTGCGCCAGCTGGAAAACATTTCTTGTAAGATTCGCCCGACTAAACCCGCTGAGTAAGCGACAATAATCCCGTAACAGTAATAATTCCCTGTCAACATGCTGTGATATTTTTGGAACGAAGTTCCTTATCGGAAAGTGTGAATTTGGCGGATGGGGGCTAGGCGAGGGAAAGTCTAAATTTTTGGCGGCTGTAAGTAAGCGAGATGGCATAATATCTATCTCCCTTACACTTTTTCTTATGTTGCCATGAAAGAAATATTATTTTATTTTAAATGAATTATTAATTTATTTTATTATAATAGACGCTAGTAATTCATTTATTTGCATTTGTTGAAAAGAGATATGATATATTATAGTTGTAGCACGACTGGGTCGGCTCGGCCGGGGAAGGACCACGCTCTCACAGAATACCAGCGTAAAATAGCAGCTTAACGCTGCTGTGATTCGTATGGTGAGTGTAGAGAACCGGAGACCCAATTTACTGGAAAAGATACATTCCATCTTAGTCCTCACGGGTGGCGACGCATCTGCATTTTGATTCTTTATTGAGGATAAATGTAAATGTCTATGGGTCACAGCAACCACTTACCATCAGGTGGACTGTGTGCTCGTTTGGCACCCTATCCTATAAAAAAGAGGGAAGGCCTGTGCCAATAGTAATAGTATTGCATACCTTAAGCGGAAGCGCAAGGTGTGTTCTACTATCGCCTAAAAATTAAGATTCCAACATTTTATCGAATAAAATCGTATCTAGCAATCATATTATACATATAAATGATATAAAAAGCACATTGTTAGAAAGATAAATGATTGTTGAACTTATTAATATTTTTTTTAAATCGATTAATTGCTATTTTTAAATAAAAAAAAGGGTTTTAGTGGCTTATGGTGTGGATTTATCATGTCCCTGTGGCTTGTAAACACAATAACTTTTGAAAATATTAATTGTTTAACTCAATCTATTTTTTAATCTCTTCATCTATCATGTGGGAAGCCACTGAATGTAAATGGTAGTGTAGTTTTGTTTTGTTTAGCTATAATTAATTTTTTTCGGCTCCAAAATGGCGAAATTTTCGTTGATTTGTTAGCCTCGTATACAAAAATATTTCTCTAAATGGTTGTTGTTGTTGTTTTTATTATTCGCTCGAGAGAGCAGGCAAAGGAACTATGCCATACAGCCTTGTCTTCATGTATAATTTTCCTTCATATTTCACTGCTTCACAATATGTTGATGCGTCACATTGTGCAGCCTTGGGAGATTTTGACGGTAACTTGAGCCAGCAGGCAGCTGACAGTTGGCGATGGTATCTAAAGGCGCCTATGCAAACAAACAGCTTATCTTGAGATTCCATCACCATCAGAGCACTTGTTTCACAGTTTCCATTAATAGTTCACATGCGCAGACACTTAATACACAAAATCGCACTACTTTTACATATCAAAGTCCACTTCAAACCATTATTTAAACTATAATACAGGAGCAGCAAGCCGCCGCCGGTCGAGTTCCCGCCAAAACTCTTTCTCTAAATGGGAAGCTACAGCCACAGAGTAGTAATGAGTAGTTTAGTTTGGCTCACAGAGTACATTATATATAGGGAATAATGTAAAATAAATAAATTATACTAAAAATTTAATTACAAATTTGTTTTGTAACAAAATAGTAAGTTAGCAAGGTTCGATTGTATTTTAAACTATTCATTAATTTGTTTGATTCTTAATTGGCCAAGCATGGCTAAATTTAAAAAAGCGACATCTACTGCAACATGGACAAACTGTCATGACATAATAATACCTCTAAGAAAAATATATATTTGTTTCCATTGATTTATTATATATGGACTGTATGCCACTGGTTTGGTAGTGTTTCTATATAGTTTGTGCTGGTTTTTTGTTTTTTTTTCTGTGGTTTGGCTTCAGTCGCCTTCGTGAGTGGACATTGTTTCGGTTGTTTGCAGCGGCTCAAAAAGATCGCTGTACAAATACACAATATTCTAATAACCAAATTTCTTAAATACTTAATTATAATAATAATAAGACATTTTTTTATTACAATATTTAAAAGCACAGAATAAATAATAGTAGTACGTACTAAAAGCAAGTAGTATAATTTTTTTTTGTCATGGGTGACATTTTCATGGTTTTCGAGTGTTGAAGCCGATAGTGCTGTCGAAATGTAAATCCAAGATGGCGGCCGAAGTAGGTACCAATTTTTTCATCATGGGTGTCATTTTCATGGTTTTCGAGGGTGTTGAAGCTGATAGTGCTGTCGAAATGTAAATACAAGATGGCGGCTGAATTAGGTACCAATTTTTTCATCATGGGTGTCATTTTCATGGTTTTCGAGGGTGTTGAAGCCGATAGTGCTGTCGAAATGTAAATCCAAGATGGCGGCTGCAACAGGTATCAATTTTTTCATCATGGGTGTCATTTTCATGGTTTTCGAGGGTGTTGAAGCCGATAGTGCTGTCGAAATGTAAATCCAAGATGGCGGCTGCAATAGATATAAATTTTTTCATCTTGGGTGTCATTTTCATGGTTTTCGATAGAGTTGAAGCCGATAGTGCTGTCTAAATGTAAATCCAAGATGGCGGCTGCAATAGGTATCAATTTTTTCATCATGGGTGTCATTTTCATGGTTTTCTAGAGAATTGAAGCCGATAGGGTTGTCGAAATGTAAATCTAAGGTGGCGGCTGCAATGGGTATTAATTTTTTCATTATGGGTGTCATTTTCATGAGTTTCGAGGATGTTG
Source organism: Parnassius glacialis (assembly GCA_033319125.1). NCBI lineage: Eukaryota > Metazoa > Arthropoda > Insecta > Lepidoptera > Papilionidae > Parnassius > Parnassius glacialis. The sequence goes on from JAVANC010000009.1 coordinate 21,307,703, forward strand.
AAGCCGATAGTGCTGTCGAAATGTAAATCCAAGATGGCAGCTGAAGTAGGTACCAATTTTTTCATCTTGGGTGTCATTTTCATGGTTTTCGAGAGTGTTGAAGCCGATAGTGCTGTCGAAATGTAAATCCAAGATGGCGGCTGAAGTAGGTACCAATTTTTTCATCTTGGGTGTCATTTTCATGGTTTTCGAGAGAGTTGAAGCCGATAGTGCTGTCGAAATGTAAATCCAAGATGGCGGCTGCAATAGGTATCAATTTTTTCATCATGGGTGTCAATTTCATAGTTTTCGAGAGAGTTGACTCCGATAGGGTTGTCGAAATGTAAATCCAAGATGGCGGCTGAAGTGGGTGCCAATTTTTTCATCTTGGGTGTCATTTTCATTGTTTTCGAGAGAGTTGAAGCCGATAGTGCTGTCGAAATGTAAATCCAAGATGGCGGCTGCAATAGGTATCAACTTTTTCATCACGGGTGTCATTTTCATGGTTTTTGAGGATGTTGAAGCCGATAGTGCTGTCGAAATGTATTTAAACTACTTTAAAAATTCCGTATAATCATGTTATACGTAATTTTTTTAATGCGCTTAAGGTATGCCCAATTGGATTTACCAATATATATAATATACTATATATATATATATATACTAGCTCGCCAGGCAGACGTTGTTCTGCCCTTTCCGACGACCCGTCCTATAAAAAAACCTTAAATTCACATAAAAAAAATTTGAGGGTCATTTATCGGGATAAAAACTATGCTATCTCTCAAGTTGGACCAAAATGCACACAGTGTGCAAAATTTCATTGAAATCAGTTCAGTAGTTTAGGAGTCCATCGCGGGCAAACAACGTGACTCGTAATTTTTATATATAAAGATATATATATATATATATATATATATATATATATATATATATATATATATATATATATATATATATATATATATAAAGTATAATATGATGCGCCTATCGATCACTAATAAAAAACTAAATACACAATCTGTGACAAAAAATGTCCTTACCGAATGAGCGCCCACTCGAACATTTGGGTGCGCTTTTAATTTGTACGTAGCTTTGTGAATACAACTTTAGGTAATGCATTTAAGGTTGAATTTGCATTAATGTATATTTATTTTAACTAGAATTACGCCAAAACAATAATTATTGGCGACAGTTTTTAGAGAACTTTTAAATGGTATAACTTAACAGTGGTAGAGCCACGCGGCAGCTTTTGCTGTCGCACGGATGGGCCGGCTCGAACCGGGGTGGTACCACGACCTCACAGAAAACCAGCGTGAAGTAGAGGTTTACCTCTGCGTTTCGCTTGGTGAGTGCAGGTGACCGGAGGCCCTTTTTACTGGAAATGAGGCATTCCATCTTAGTCCTCACGGGTGACACCGCATCTACATTTTGATTTGTAATAGAGGATAGATGTAGATGTCTATGGGCCGCAGCAACCACTCACCATCAGGTGGACTGTGTGCTCGTTTGTCACCCTTATCCTATAAAAAAAAATGGGATTTTGTATAGAATTTTTTATTAGTGATCGATGGCTGCGCCAGACTACAGATATCACTAACACAGACTAACAAGGACTATTTTAGTTAGATTCTAATAGGTAACCCTTGTTCGTATTTTATATAAAATAAGTGATATCCTAAATTTAAAATAGACCTTTTATATCTTAAGTTTGGGATATCATCAACTCACATAAAATTATTATAGATAAAATAAATAAAAAATCGTTTTCTTTTGGACTTATTAGTGATTATGGATAACAAGGAGACATTTCAAAAACACCGATAGCCGAATAAAGAAAAGCTGAATTTTATTTAAACTCAATTATTTTGGCGTTCCAAATACTTTTCAAACCACGTTATCTCCGTCCGTGATCAGACTTCACAAAAAAACGAGTTACCTGTCTTGCATTAAAAGGTATCACAATTACTATCATATAATTTGAATCACAAACGTAATGCGTGTGGTCTAAGTACTTAAAGTGATTGTCAGTTACTTAATATGAATAGTAACATGCTTAAATTGCAGTATCGAAATCCCGTTCACTTGTTATAGATAGCAATAATATTTAAAAAGAGTTCTACTTACTCACGCTTGGTTCGTATAAGGGCGTTTTACACGAACAACATCTTGGAGACGATGTCACTGGCAAAGTTGCTGCTTCGTGTCACGCCGATGCAATCGTGTTACCCGACAGCGATAGGGCATGAGTTTATATAATTATAACTTTTAACAAAAACCGACTTAAAATTGCTAAAATAAGTTATTTATTTGTTACCCTTTGTACAACTCCCAGTAGGTGGCTAGGTCGAATTCGAGGCTGTGTTACAAGGGAAGTCAATAAAAAGGCAACCTTGTACACCAACGGTACATTCCAAAATATACTCCATAGGTACAATTAATTTTACATAGTACACTAATATATGCATCTTACAACAAACTTTATTAGCGCGACAGAAATTTAAAAATTTACAAACTATATGTGGTTTGAGTCTGAGACTGTACACCTATAAAAAAGTATCACCAAAATTGGTTCCCAATCTGCGAAGATATCGCATAACATACATATAAAAAAACATACACTCGAATTGAGAACCTCGTCCTTTTTGAAGTAATTATTTAAATGCGTACTTTTGTGCATTGTATCATAAATTTAGTGTATATGTATGTATATGTATAATATTTAGCCCTTTATATGAATATCAACCGGATATGCAAAACGCCATTTGTCGAAGTAATCGGTTGTCATCCACTCTGACGCAACACCAAGAGCTGTGGGAAGAAAGAAGGACGACGAGTCAGTACGCATCGAGACGGCAATCTGTTAACATCGCGAATAAGCGCTACGTTCTTGGTGGAGTGTTTAACGATTCAGTATCTCTAACAATTTTGTCATAATACCCTAAACCTACCCTACCTACCCTAGTTTAATTCTCCTTTCCCGATTACCCACTTCTAATTAAGGTCAAGTATGGATCCAGAGGATATGGCAGACCACGCTGACGTCCCTTTATCAGAAGTGGGATCCGAAGGGCATTCGCAAGGAGAAGATAACAAGACGCACGTGGCATCGTCGCAGAATTTACTGCGCAACATGGAGGCCATATTATCTCGCCTCTTGAAAATACCGTCGCCCACCGAAGATACAAACCGCATGACAACAGAGCTAGTGCAGTTTGACCCAGGCGAAAACATACGTGGACATAGAAACTAGATGGTGCGGAACTTTTGCTAGCGCTTACACATGCTCTGAGAGGACGAGCAATCACGTGTTTGACCAAATTGCAAACATCATAGTTAACATGGATGCAAATAAAGGAATTACTCCTAGCAAAATTTGGAAAACCTATGCTACCGCAAGACTGCTTACTTCGACGAGATGTTAAGATTCCAACTCCCTCACAGAATACCAGCGTGAAGTAGAAGATTACTTCTGCGTTTCGTTCGGTGAGTGCAGGTGGCCGGAGGCCGAATTCCTCCCCCCTCCCCTTTTAACATGGTAGCGGAGTTAAACAAGACACTACCTTAGGATGGTGTCGGAGAATCCCTGTCTTGAAGGAACGGACCTGTCCATCCTATGGCTGTGCGTAGACAGCGACGACCATTCCACGTTTACGGCTGTCTCTGTAGGTCCCGTAGCGGTAATGCCGACACAGACCAACTCGACCACGTCCAAATGGCTGCAGACTCCGTCCTACTACAGGTCCCATCCGCAGAGATCGTTAGCCTCGGTGACTTTAACACCAACCACACTGAATGGCTTGGTTCCCGTTTAATGGATCATGCGTTATAACTGTTTATAACTTTGACCTTGCCATATGATCTGTCACAACTGGTTACTTCACCTATGCGGATCCCAGATATAGAGGATCATATACACCTTTCCTGTTGGGCCTTCTGCTGACTTCTCATCCGGGCGGATATCAGGTGTTCGTCGATACGCCTCTTGGCTCCTCGGACCATTGTCTAATCCGGAGTGTGATACCACTCATGCTTCCAACGTGGTTGCGTTCTGCAGGTTCCAACTGTGTTTGACCATCGCAAATCGCGATACCATCCATACCATCTGGATGACTGGCGGTCCACCACTGTGCGATTTAGAAAAAAAATTCGTTCTCGCACAACTTCCTTGTGGAATCGACTACCACCAGAGATTTTTCCGGACCGATACGACTTAGGGACCTTCAAGAAAAGAACCTACTCTTTTTAAAAGGCCGGCAACGCATCTGTATTTCGCCTGGTGAGCAGTAGTAGGCACTTACCATCAGGTGAGCCGCATGCTCGTTTGCCCCCTCTGCTATATAAGAATAAAGAAAAAAATGACACGATCACAAATGTAGTATTTAATTCATTTTACCCGGGTATATCGGGTTCCACAAGATTAGCTTAGCTTCGTAATTAATTTAATAATTCTAAAATTTCGTCGACACACACCGAATATACATACATACTTGATTTATGCCGACACGTGACTTAATCTTTTAATATGCAAGAGTTTAACGACAGCACATATAAGCTTATTTAGCTTCTCGTATAAATGCCAAAGTCTTCACAACGATTTCACTAATATACACGTTATTGCAATGTATGTAACATTGCAATAACGTGTATATTAGTTGAATAATACTATTTTTACGGATTTTATCGCGTATGATCCAATGGTACGCCAATGATCACGGAATAACTGAGGTGATCACCAAGACGAAACGTCGGAAATTAAAAACAAATAAAATTAAACGCGGCAGCATCCGTAGAAATAGTTTTAGTCAAAGTGTAGCGTTTACGTAAATATAAGAAATCTTTGTGTATCTTCGTGTTATCGTATGAGTGCGGCCTAAGCATAAACAACGTCGCCGCGGGCCGCTGGCATAGTCAACGCCGACGTCGTTTTAGACCGAAAGTCGCTCGTCCAAAAGCACTCTCGAAAAAATTAAACGATATAGAATATACTGTGTAAAGTAGTCTTTTTGTGAGACCATATCCGAGCACATAATATATATGACACGCCTTCTAACTCTTGTATATAAACAGTCAGGTCATAAGTATTGTCACACAGTAAAAACTTTTCTTTTAGAATACTGGCCACAAAAAAGTTTATTGAATTCGAATTTCGAATTGTTCATGAAAATAAAACTATATACTTTTTAGAATTTTATTCACTTTTAAATATGGAGTGGACGCTTAAAGAAGACCGTGTTGCAGTTATTGCGTTGCATCGTTGCGGTTACACGCCAATTCAAATTTTTGACATACTGAAAAATTTGAATATAATCAAAAGATTCGTTTATTGTACCATCAAACGATACAATGAAGACTCTAGTGTAGATGACAGGTCAAGAAGTGGTCGCCCTCGGTCTGTTAGGACTCCAGCAGTGATAAAAGCTGTGAAGGCGCGAATTCAAAGAAATCCCAAACGTAAGCAGAAACTGTTGGCCCTTCAGATGGGGTTAAGCAGAACCACGGTGAAAAGGGTGTTAAATGAAGACTTAGGGCTTCGGGCATATCGAAGAAAAACAGGACATCGTTTTAATGCTCGTCTAATGGACCTGAGACTGAAGAGATGCCGCGCTTTGTTGAAGCGGTACGCGGGAAAAAAATATCGGGAAATTCTTTTTTCGGATGAAAAAAATTTTACCGTAGAAGAGAGCTACAACAAACAAAATGATAAGGTGTACGCACACAGTAGTGAAGAAGCGAGCAACCGTATTCCGCGTGTCCAACGAGGTCATTTTCCATCCTCGCTCATGGTATGGTTGGGAGTTTCTTATTGGGGCTTAACAGAGGTACATTTTTGTGAGAAAGGTGTAAAAACGAATGCAGTTCTGTATCAAAATATAGTCCTGACGAACCTTGTGGAACCTGTTTCTCATACCATGTTCAATAACAGCCACTGGGTATTCCAACAAGATTCGGCGCCAGCTCATAGAGCGAAGAGCACACAAGACTAGCTGGCGGCGCGTGAAATCGACTTCATCCGGCACGAAGACTGGCCCCTCTAGTCCAGATTTGAATACGTTAGATTACAAGATATGGCAACACTTGGAGGAAAAGGCGTGCTCAAAGCCTCATCCCAATTTGGAGTCACTCAAGACATCCTTGATTAAGGCAGCCGCCGATATTGACATGGACCTCGTTCGTGCTGTGATAGACGACTGGCCGCGCAGATTGAAGGCCTGTATTCAAAATGACGGAGGTCATTTTGAATAAACTTTAGTGTCATAAGAATCTATGTTTTGTTAAGTTCATTTTGGTATATAAATGGTTACATAATGAATAAACTTGTTTCAATTATTTTATATTAACATGTGACAGAATTTATGACCTGACTAGGTATACAGGGTTATTTTTCAAAGAGTAGCCAAATTTTAAACTTAAGTTCAAATATATAATTAATGATATTGCAGTTTTTGAAAATACTAGTAAATAAAGCTTCTACTTTTATTTGAAATTATCCCAAATTGAATATGATTTCTGGGCAACAACGTTTTTGCCTACCGATCAACCCTTAAAGTAAAAGCTCCAGGGTCACCCGCGAAATTCAAATTTTCTTACGTTTTTGGAATTTGCAGGTCAGGGCCAGATTGAATGTTTAACAAAATATGATTAGCGAGCGTAACGAGTATGTATTTACAGAATTATAATCATTATAATCATCAATACCACCCCCTAAGTTCGTATAATTCCTTTGAATGAGTTTTTCTGGGAATAGCCATACATTGTATATACATTATATAAAAACCCATTCTCGTCTATTTTTAAAAAACATATTCTTGATTAAGACAACCACAGTTCACATTCTGTATTCATTAAAAACGAGAGCAGAGATAATAATCAGTACCTTTACACGCGACAATGTACCGTTCGAATAATGAAATAAAAGTAAAGTCAAATTAAGTTTTGCACGGCAACAAATCAAGAGTTCGTGTTTATGGATACTGCTAAAGCAATTCATGAGTATTTCACTTTTAAAATGGTGTGAGACTTGCTTTTGATAACAAAACCTCGACTAATTAAGTACTAAATTCAATCAATCTTTTTAAATATTGAAGTTCTAACAGGAAAAAATAGGCCTTCCCCATAGAATTATGATTACCTATGAGGCGACCGCAGTTTTTATTGTTTTCTTGTTTTCTGCATGATTTCTTATATTTACGCGAACACTACACATTGAATAAGACAATTTTTTACGGATTTTTCGCGCTTTTTTACTTATTTTTAATCCCCGATATTTCGGGTGCTTTGCAGCACCCATGGTCACAGTGAGACTGAGATGATTGACGTAACGATGTCTAAATTAACCCGGAGTACCTTCAGGTTTTTAATTATTACTTTTGTTCCTATGTACGCAGAATGAGCTTACTGTGTCTTGAAGTATTGCAGTGATACCACTGACTTCGGTTTAGTTTCAATTTTATTAATTACATGGGGCCTGTAGGTGGTAGTACCTAGCCTCCTTCTCTATTTAAATTAGGATGATTTTTTTTTAAATTTGAATAGCTTTACGTATCATCCTTGGTAGGAATCGATGTTGTTTTGCGAGGATTTGTGGTCTATCAAATCTGATGTAACGGCGGGGGCCGTCTACGTTATAATCATAAAATACAGCCTTCCGGGAGCGTTGGTGTTTCATGTCAGGTTAATGTTCTTTTACGCGGGTTTTTATAGATCTTTTTGTTTGCCCTATATAAGAAAGACCAAATTGCCAATCATGTTTGTACACTCCTGCATCTTGTAGTAGGGATATTACACTTGATGGATGAATGTTCTAATAGAGAACCGATTTAAGATGTAGCTTACCTTGTCTGTGACACTTCTGACAGTACTGGTAGTACAGATGGCACACGCTCGACTGTGACCGGCTTCGCTCCGTCACGGAGACATAGGCGCGGGACCAGAAGTTTGTTGTCGTGCAAAACTTGCATCACTTGCTGAAACTCGGTGGCCATGTGTTTGCTGTCACAGATCCCTTGCGTTCTCTGTAACAAAGATTTGCCCACAGTAGTTAACTGTGAAGGATGATGGTGAGATTTATCATTTAAATATCGGTCAGTATGGGTATTTTTTCTATACTAAACATGCATGACCTGCCTGAGTTCGGCGGCCCGGTGTTTGCGGTCACAGATTCCTTGTACTCTCTGTAACAAAGATAGCTAACTATGAAGGATGATGGTGAGATTTATCATTTAAATATCGGTTAGTATGGGTCTTTTTTCTATACTAAACCTGTATGACGTGCCTGAGTTTGGCGGCCCGGTGTTTGCTGTCACAGATTCCTTGTACTCTCTGTAACAAAGATTTGCCCACGGCAGCTAACTATGAAGCATAATGGTGAGATTTATCATTTAAATATCGGTGAGTATGCGTATTTTTCTATACTAAACCTGCATGACGTGCCTGAGTTCCGCGGCCCGGTGTTTGCTGTCACAGATTCCTTGTACTCTCTCAAAGATTTGCCCACGGTAGCTAGTTAGCTAGATTTCAAATCTTTATTGCAGAAAGCACAAGGTATCTGTGACAGCAAATACCTGGCCGCTGAGCTCCAGCACGACAAGCAGGTTTTGCACGACAACAAGCTTCGCGTCCCTCGTCTAGTTCACACTTCACAGTGACCGAGTGAAGCCGGCCACAGTCGAGCGTATGCCTGCTGTACTATCATATTACGTTAGAGGAGTTACAGACAAAAATAGCTAAATCTTGAAACAAGCTTTTTACAAGCCGCCTAATTTCAATAGAGAAGGTGGCTGGGTATTATCACCTCCTTGGGATCCTGTAATTAATAAAATTAAAACTAAACCCAAACATACATTACAAGACTTCAATACACAGGAAGCTCATTCTACGTAGATCACACCAATGGGAATAATTAAAAAGCTGCAAGTACTCAGGATTAACTTTGACGCCGGAACATCAATCACATCAGTCCTCCCGTGACCATGGATGCTGCAAAGCACCCGAAACGTCGGGACTTAAAAATAAATACTATTAAACGCGGTAAAATCTGTAAAAGTAGTTTTATTCATTACATTCATAAAATACTGTAAGTAATCTTAAATACGTGTGTTAGAAACAGTGCACAACAGTAGCCGAATGACAGATTCGAATCTAATTTATGTCACTTAAAGAAAACTATTCACATTGCTTGTGCTAAACTAAAGCCAAGCATACCATTGCAAGACTTCAATACACAGCAAGCTCATTCCATGTAGATCAGAACATAATTTAAAATTAAAAATTTTGTACAGCCGACTTCAATATAAGCGACTTCAATATAGGTTATTTAATAATAACTCAATAACTATTGGTCTGACCTTGATCAAATTAATATGGGACCACACGAGAACTATCAGCTTTCATATAAAAAAGAGTCATCGAAATCGGTTCGCCCAGTACAAAGTTATGAGGTAACACACATAAAAAAAAAACATACACTCGAATTGAGTACCGTCTCCTTTTTGGAAGTCGGCAGAAAAGGATAATTAAAATGGTTTTTTTTATAGGATAAGGGTGACAAATGAGCACACAGTCCACCTGATGGTAAGTGGATGCTGTGGCCCATAGATGTCTACATCTATCCTCGTTTACGAATTAAAATGCAGATGCGTTGTCACACATGAGGACTAAGACGAAATGCTTCGTTTCCAGTAAAAAGGGTATCCTGTTATCTCATCTCTCATACGAAACACAGCAGCTTTAAGCTGCTGTTTTACTCTGGTATTCTGTGAGAGCGTAGTCCTACCCTGGTCGAGCTGAACTATTCGTGCTACGTATCACGTATAAAAAACTGAACGTACTCCGCGTTAACTCTGATATCGGGACGTCAATCACATCAGTTTTCCCGTGACCATGGATGCTGCAAAGCACCCGAAACGTCAGGAATTAAAAATAAGTAAAATTAAACGCGACAAAATCTGTATAAATAGTTTAAATTCAATTTTTGATTTCTGTTAAATTGTTTACACTGACTAATTATAACAAGCAGAAAGTTGATGAACGAAGAACGAATCAAGTTAAAACAGTGCCTACTTTAGGGGAACTCTGTAATTAGCAATAAGCTTATTTTTATTAAATAAGCTATTTTTGTGTTAATCATTTTTTTTTATTTTTTTATTTTTAAGAAAAACGTTATTTTACCACGTAAATTTCGAGTATTTTCCGATAAGCTAGAGACTTGAAATTTTGAATATAGCTCAGAATCAGATGACAATGTAGGAATATGAAAAAAGTGGTATATTCATTTTCTGTCGACTTCCAAAAAGGAGACGGTACTCAATTCGACTGTATTTTTTTTTTATTTTTTTCTTTTATGTGTGTTACCTTATAACTTTTTACTGGGTGCACCGAATTCGATGATTCTTTTTTTGTTTGAAAGCTGGTACTTCTCGTGTGGTTTTTGAGTTATTCTTAATAACTTATATTGAAGTGAGCTGTACAAAATTTTTAATTTTACATTATTTTAGAACAAACTTTTAAAAAATCGCTTGTTTTATATCTAAAATCATGTCTATAGAAAGACCTTACCTTACCTTATCTTATGAAGACTTTTGCATAAAGGCTTTTCCAAAAGTGCGTAAAATGATAGTATACAAATAATGTTGTTGAATAAAGTCAGTAAGAAGTTTATGTTTAAAAGTTAGTTTGCTTACAGATGTTCTAAGCCCAAAGTAACCAGGAAGTTCGTTCCAAAAACTTATAGCTTAGGGTAGTGAAGGAGTATCAATAATTTATATATTATATATAGTTTTACAGAATCAGTCAACAGTTGAACGAAATAAAAAGCGGTTAAAATGTAGAATATATAGATTTTTATTACGTTATTGATTGTTTGCATTTATACAATTTTATGGTTGTAACTTGTAACGCTGTTTTGCCGTGGCAGTTCTGGGGCTACATGCCAGCTGTAAATTACACAGTACGCGAGCAACCCGCGTTCGATCCACGCCGGCAAAAATAAAATTATAAATTGCAATTTTTAGTACTGTTTTACCACGTGCACGCGCTAAAGAAAAACATCGTAAAGAAATCTGCATGTCTGAGAAATAAAAAAAAATATATTGCGAAGACATGTGAAGTTTACAAACACTCATTGGGCCAATGCGACGGACTTTTCTTTGCCCTTAAATCCTCTCAGATATGAGAGGACGCCTGTGCCCAACTGTGGGACATATATAAGCTGTAACTTTACATTTATTTTACTAACGCTTTTACAGGTAGAAGGCTATGTACCATAACGAAACCGCATATATCTTTTTGCTTCCCAGAAGCAACTGTGGATTGTAAAAGTACTAGAGCCCAATGACTTCGTCAATCTTACTTAGCGGTACCATGTAACGACATCTATGGAAATGTATTAAATAAAGAACGATGTATTTAGCGCGTCAAATTTTCATATCGATATACATCGCAACCGCTTCCGTAGATAGATAATAGATGGCGCTAGAGTAGTCAAGTGAGCTCGGCCACGGTCCTTATTGCTTTGTAAGAAAGATTTGCCGTAAAGTAAACTTTTTGGATATACTCGCTTGCAGAGTGAGACCTTGTCATGTCAAAATCCTTACTCAGTACTTGGTTGTGGTAGAATTATTAGGTGCTAACTAATATACTGGCTGGGATTTCTTTGAATTGGTATATATTAGTATATATATAACTCCTTTTGCCTATTTCAATCGCTACCTAACAGAATAGTTTACATTAACTTTTGGTTTGAAGCCTCGTAATTTGAAATGGCATGTTATCATAGTCCTTAAGCATAACAATGCACCTGAAGCTGTCATTTTTGAAACTTGTTGGACGTATGTTCAAAATGGACCGCCAATAATTTAAAAAAATATACAATGCCTTGTCTGACAACCTGACAGCCCTGTTCAAGCCTTAACGCTTACATGTCAGTTCTCACCGCACCCATTTTACATAAGCAACGGTTCACTTCTCGCAATGCACTTATTTGTTTTTTATTTCTTTTTTTCTTTAAGTTCCCAATAACACATTCACGACAATACAAAGTAATTGAGTCATTTATATTTGACGTGTTCATACAACGCTTAAATAAGACATTTAAAGTAGTACTTTGGCTAAAATAAAATAAATACGTAGGTGTGGATCGGGATATGAATTGTCAAAATATTTTATTGGTTTTATTGCATTTGTTTATAAAGCGAATCTTTATATATAAAAATTACGTTTTATATTGTTTGTCCGCGATGAAATCCTAAACTACTGAACTAATTTCAATAAAATTTTGCACACTGTGTGCAGGTTAGGCCTTCTTGAGAGAATAATTTTATCCCGATAAGTGACCTTCAACATTTTTATTGCGAATTTAAACATTTTTATAGGACAAAGGGAAAGAGCAGAAAAATGTCTGCCTAGTCAGCTAATTATTTTATAGTTATCTAAATAGATGGTAATAATTTAAATTTGCTTAGACAAATAATAGGAATGGTTATTATAATAAGCGCTTGGCTTCAATGTGGGAAGCTTTTCCCAGAGTCAAAGGATTTTATTTGTACAATTTACAAATATATGCATAGTTATCAAAAGCACACAATCAATTAAAAAAACCTTCATACCTACATTTGAAGGCACCTGCTGCAATACTTGGAAACAATCAAACACATATAATGGTGCTTGTAAAGCGATTGCTCGAGCGAATTACAAGCATCCGCACGATCAAGTAGCCAATAATTAAGTTAACTTGCGTTTATATGCAAATTAAGTGATCATATGCAAATTAAGTGCAGGCTAATCCTGCTCGAGTACAAAATTTATTTTGACGTAGATATACTTACCGGAAACAGACTTGATTTATAATTATATAATATAAATGCATAATTATTATTGACATAAATGATTCACGTAACTCGCAGATTGCAATAAAAGAAAAAAATATTCAAGTACATAGAAAGCATTAAATTGTTAGAATATGTAATTAAAGGAAACACTTTCCTAGTACAAAGTTAATAGTCCTTTCCAACAGAAGCGATGGAAGATCAAAAGCTTTCATCGCCCATTAAAATCTCTTGATTTGCCGAAACTAATATAATATATATAATTACAATCAGTTTTACTAAATACTTGTAGAAGAGTTTTAAAAATATGTAAAAGTAGAAATAACAGAATAGTAGTATTTCTCTTGTTTCTACTTATATATATTCCAGAAATAAAAACACACTCATGGCGCCCATTTAGCTTAGTCCCATAGTTATCACTGAGACCATGGTGTTAATTTAAACGAGCACTCGAAAACAATAGCCTTTCTGACCCAAGCGGCGGAGTAGGAGTAGGGTAGCAAAATAGGCGTCATGCAAAATAGAGTGAGTAGTGCATAGCTGCACCGACAGTCTTTTTCTTCCACACTCAGCCATGAAGTGCAGGAGGAAAGAAGAACCCTCTCACCTCAGACCAGGAATGGGTACTTGTTGATTCACCATGAGTGACAAAGCCGCGGCACGACCATGTTTATTTCATTAACTACTCATTTTATTTAATTCGACGTATTCACATTGTCAATCGAAATTTACTTACGACCACACAGATTATTAGATACTTATTGCTCAGTTTTTCTGAGTGCACATGACAAAAATTATATTCTTAACAAAATTATTACCTTAAAGTTTTTTGCCAAACGTGATAATTGATAATACACCTTTTCACGTGGTAGAGCCAAATTGTAGATGTACGAGTATCTAGAATTGGGTCGGCTTTACCAGAGAAAGACTGTGCTTTCATTATGTAATTTGTATTCTTCCTAGCTGAGAAAAGGGGCATGAAGTTGCTATATTACGTGTGGTGAGTAACGAGAACCACGCACCGTTGTTTTTCTTTTACTTTTGTTACTGGTAACGAAGCGTTCCCTCTTAGTCCTCGAGGGCGTCTAACCAAGTACATTATGATTCTTAATTGAAAATAGTTGTATGAGCTACAACATTAACTTAATTTAAGGTTAACTGTAAACACTAATTAGAATTAATAATTAAAATAATTTAATTAACACGTTTCTAATTAATAATTATAAATGTACAATATTTTATTCATTATAATTAATAAATAGACCAAATCGCTGCGCCTGCCAAATTCCTGTTTTTTTTGTACTAAATGGAATCTCCGTTTCGTTCTCTATGTGTTCATAAAATTCTTCTTGTGATATTCGAACAATCAAAAACAATCTTAACAAATTCCAAGTGTATTTGACCGTTAAGATAAATTCGTATGTGCAGAAATTCATATAAAGATTTTGTGTTCCGTCTTCAATCGCCCGCCAATTGTGTTAGCGATGTAAGCGATGTAATGTAAACAATACAATAAAAATAATTTTAGGAATAAAAATCAGTTAAATTTTACTTTACTCTATTTTACTTATACACTTTGCACTTACCACTTTTACTGTGTTCAAAAATCACCCGCCAGTTAACAGAGGATACGGAATTACTTGAGGAAAACTTTAATAAATGTAACTACTACCTCGATGAAAAGACAGGAATAATAGAGCGAAATAATAATATGGTTTTCACATACGAAGACAACGATAGTATATCTGAAACTGAGTTTTCGAACTGTGACGAGGAAGTAAATAGAAAACAAAAAAGTTCAATAAGTTACAGAGGGTATGTGGCAAAAACTTTACAAGCAGAAAGAGGAAATGTGATGAAACAGGCGAAAAAGCGAGATATGAATAATGGTACAATTGTTGTACACCAAAGGAAGATAAATACATATAACAAAAGCTAACAAATTTTAAGGGAAAAACAAAAGGCGGTCTAATTGCTACATAACAATCTCTTCCAGACAATCCAAAAAATAATTATATAAAAATAAGAGAAAGTTTAACGGGTAGGGTACACTAAAATAAGAAATGATACCAACTTATGCATTAAAAAGACAACATACTTTAGGAAAATCAATGAGGAAGAGAGAGAGGGATTAGAGAGACAGGTAGTGTTCCTTAACTTGTGTCTTGAACACATGTGGAGATTGAGCTCTTTTGATCGAATGGGGCAAGAAGTTCCATAGCCTTACTCTAAGGACAGAGAATGATTTATAATAAACTATAGAGGATTGTATCAGACGTTGGCTCTAACTGAGCAATTTAAAACGTTCGTTTAGATAGGGAGGACTTGTTATATTAAATCAAATTCAGTGTAGAGCAGAAAGAATATGAGTTTCCGATTCAATTACAAAAGGTGAAGTTACTCCGGGAACTCTGACATCGGGATGTCAATCAACTCAGTCTCCCGTCATCATGGGTGCTGTAAAGTACCCGAAATGTCGGGAATCAATAAAAAACAATTTAATTAAACGCGATAAAATCCGTAAAAGTAGTTTTATTCAATGTATACAGAGATTTCGGACTCACCCAAGTTTGTTAAGTTGCTCCTCGGTGATACCAAGGTAACAAATGGCAGCATAGTCAAGGATAGGAAGTAATAAAGTCTCTAGGGTAAAAAATATGCTACAAAAATTTTACGGCTCACTGCATTAATTTGGGGAGTCCAAAAGGGTACCTAAATTTTTAACAACGTAATAAGTTATAGGAAAGCTATAAAATATAACGGGTTTCAATTGACATTTTTTTATATTGCAAATCAATCTTCAATTCCCAAATAATTACGGCTTAGGATTTTAAAGGGTTCATGTTTAATCCATACCATCGACTCCAGTCGAAAATAAAAGCCAAATCCCTGTTGATACACTCAACTGCTTTAGGAAGATCTTCAATGGTTGTTTGTATATGTATATACATATATTTGGAGATCATCTGCAGTGGTAAAGAAAAGATATTTGGGATGTAATCGTATTAATGAAATTGCGAATAAAAGAAGAGATAAGACG
This sequence comes from Parnassius glacialis, assembly GCA_033319125.1. Lineage (NCBI taxonomy): Eukaryota > Metazoa > Arthropoda > Insecta > Lepidoptera > Papilionidae > Parnassius > Parnassius glacialis. Next base: position 21,323,543 of record JAVANC010000009.1, read on the forward strand.
CCGCTTTGCGGAACGCCAGCTACGATATCAAGCCACGAAGAGGGCCATCTTGGATACGAATTCGTTTCCGGCGTTCATACAAATAACTATGAAACCAAAAAATTGCAATTGGAGATATGTTAAGAGAACACAGTATCCATAGCAGGATATTATGACCAACAGTATTGAAGGCATTGCTGAAATCCCCCAACACCAATACAATGACTTGACGATTCTCCATACCGTAGCGAGTGACGTCAGCGATTTTTATTGACCAGATATAAAGCCAGATTGGAGAGGACGGAGGATGCTATTTCTTCATCATCGTCATCATCATTCCAGCCCTTCACAAGTCCACTGCTGAACATAGGCCTCCCCCAAATAATGCCACAAAGCACGGCCCTGAGCCACCTGCATCCATTGACTTCCTGCATATCTTACCAGGTCGTCACTCCATCTAGTGGGGGGACGCCCTACACTTCGTCCGCCGGTACGAGGCCGCCACTCGAGAACCATTTTTCCCCAACGGTTGTCAGTTCTTCGAGCTATATGGCCGGCCCATTGCCACTTCAGCTTACTAATCCGTTGGTCTATGTCGGTCACTCTGGTTCTACTGCGGATATCCTCATTTCTAAGTTTATCACGCAGAGAAACTCCGAGCATAGCACTCTCCATAGCTCGCTGAGTGACCTTAAGCTTCCTCATCCAGCCAGCAGTGAAGGACCACTTCTACTGAGACGGTACTGACCATAGGTCATCACTGGCAACACGCACTGGTTGTACAGTCTTGTTTTCAAGTTTTGAGGTATACCTGACGATAAGATGTGTCTTAATTTCCCGAACGCTACCCAACCGAGTTGAATCCGGCGATTGACCTCTCGGTTGAAGTTGGACTTACCTAGTCGGACTATTTGTCCCAGGTAAACTATAATACTCGTCAACAACTTCGAGCTTAGTGTCCCCAACATCTACCGGCATAGGTGTGACATGGACATTAAACATAATCTTTGTTTTGTCCATGTTCATCTTAAGACCTGTCCGTTGGGAAACACTATTGAGGTCATTGAGCATAGTGCTTAGGACCTCCAGCGATTCTGCCATAAGAAATCTGTCGTCGGCAAATCGAAGGTGAGTGATGTACTCGCCATTGATGTTAATACCATATCCTTTCCAGTCCAGAAGCTTGAAAACGTCTTCCAATGCAGCGGTGAAAAGTTTCGGGGACATCACGTCACCCTGTCTTACACCTCTCTGCAATTGGATAGGTTTCGTACTCCGGTTCTGTACTCGGATAGCCATCGTAGCCCTACTGTACAAGCACTTCAGCACTTCGATATACCGACATTCAACTTGGCATCGCTGAAGGGACTGCAGCACCGCCCAAACTTCAACGGAATCAAAGGCTTTCTCATAGTCCACATACGCCAGACATAGTGGCAAATTGTACTTCTCGGACTTCTGTACAATTTGCCGGAGGGTATGTATGTGGTCTATGGTGCTAAAGCTTTTTCGGAAACCGGCTTATTCGGGAGGCTGGAAGTCGTCAAGTCTGCGCGCGAGACGATTCGTAATGACTCTCGAAAATAGCACGTAGACGCGGCTCAGCAGGGAAGTCGGTATGTAGTTCTTCAAGAGAGCGTTGTCACCTTTCTTGAAAAATAAGACCACCGCACTTCTGCTCCACGCCTCCGGTGTAGTGCCACCATGGAGGACGGAATTAAAGAGCTTCTGAAGGACTTCAAGTACCGGTTTTCCACCCGCTTTCAGAAGCTCCGCTGTAATTCCATCCTTGCCTGGGGCCTTGCCGTTTTTAAGGTGCTGGAGAGCCATTCTAATCTCGCTCAGACTAACGTCCGGGATATCTTCGAAATAGTGTCAGATAAGACTCGCTCTTGGATCGTTACTCACACTTGCGTGTGGCTCCAACGATGATGTGTACAGCTGCCCATAGAACCTCTCAATCTCACTCAAAATCTCAGGTATCCCGGAAACGACACTACCACACTCGATCTTCAGCTTCGACAGCTGGCTTTTTCTTGCAGACAGATCTCTAGCAAAGACTTTGGAGCCCTGGTTCCACTCGATCGCTTCTTTAATACTAGTAGTATTAAAGTTGCATAAGTCCCGCCGCATGCATTTGGAGATCTGTCTGTTCAGTTGCCTGTATGCTGTCAAATCTACTGAAGACTGCAGCTTCATATCCCGTCTAACAGCCATGACAGACCGCATGGACAGTTTCCACAAGCTTTTCATTCATATCGTCTACTCCATTGCAATCTTCTAGGCACTGAAAACGGTTTTGTAGGTCAAGTTGAAAGATTTCGGGACTTTGGATTAAAGCTCGAGGGGGACGGAGCATTGACTTCATTAGACGTGACCTCTCCAATTTAACGTTTAGGTTCAGTGCGCCTCTCACCATTCGGTGATCGCTGCCGGTTTTCACACTCGCGATCACTGAGACATCACTGAACAGTTGTCATCTGGTCGTCATAATGAAGTCAATCTCATTTTTTGTCAAACCGTCGGAGCTCGACCAGGTCCACTTCCTGTGGGGCCGCTTCTGGAAGAAAGAGTTCATCATAAAGAGTCCCTCTTTCTTCATGAAGTCGGCCAGCTGCTGGCCCCTTGGGTTCCGTTGCCCTATTCCGAAATTCCCTACTTTCAGCTCACCGTTCTATATTGTGCCTAGTTTTGCGTCTCCCAGTGTGCCGAGGTTGGTGCGTAAACCTGTATGACCTTCAGCGAATACCGTTTGGTGATTCTGAGTATAAGGTACGCAACCCTCGTCGACACACTCCCAATCTTTACAACGTTGTTAACGAGATACTTGTGGACGATAAATCCGACCCCTCTTTGGAACAGATGGTCGCCCTCCCGGTGATAGAGCAAGTTGCCGGATTCGAGGATTACCGTGTCCTCTCCCTCTCTTCGGGCCTCGGATAATCCTATAATATGCCAGCGTAACTTGTCTATCTCTTCTTCCAGCTCCACGATCTTCTCGTCAGTCCTCAGGGTGCGTGCGTTGTATGTTGCCAGGTCGAGTCGTCGTAGGTGGCAACCGAACCTCCACCGGAGATTCTTAGCACCCCCTGCCCCGCCGTTACCATGGTTGCCACCTTAGCCAGGAATAGCGGAGCCGCCGGGGACTGGGGGCCGTCTTTTCGTTACTTTCATGGGGGGTATATTGCCATAGTTGCCACACTTGGCGAGCGGGTTGGCAACCGCAGTTTTTTTTATTGTTGACTTGCTCTTATCAGAAAGATGCTGCTGCCCATCCTCTGCCTCAGTTTCCCTCTGTCACACCCACGGGAAGATATGGGGTAGTTAGTATTCTTACCCGCCACTACACAGGGTTATTAGCTATTTCTTAAAGAAAAGGAATTAATGTGTTGTTGGACGTATCGTTCTAAAACTTTGTAAAGGAAAGGAAAAATTTAAATAGGACGATATTTAAAAAAACTTGAAGGGTTTGCTTTTTTGTGTAAATGTATGATTTGGGCATCCTCTATTGGGTAGGGAATGGTAATTTTACGACTGACGTCATCCCTTCCGAAAATATGTGTTCGTATGTGTACGTAATCTCAGAATTTTTACAAAAGCTTACCGTGTCCCACTCGGTGTATATAAAATGTATTATTGTACGATACCCTATGGCTAAAAGATAGTTAAGTATCAATGCGAATTAAATACACAGAAAGCAATTTTATTATCACACAAAAGAAATTTATTTCCGACGTTCTAGGTACATTTTTACTGCCCAAGTAGACGTTCACTAATAAAGTAATTCAACGGAAGTGCATTCGAGGACATAATTAGAAAATTGCATCCTGATCTCAGTGAACAAGTCGATTACGAATACAAACTTCTAATAAGAAAAGTTACTTAAATTAAGGAATCACAATTTTCTTCCTCGTTACGCAAACTTAATTCTTTTAAAAGATTTTATGTTACTATAAAGGTAAATTTATTTTTCTTCCTTCCTCAGTCTATTCGAACTATTCGTACTATAGCCGGGTGCTGCTTATCTTGCAACATGGCTCTGCTATATATAATCCAGTTTAAATGTTAAGAGATCTTTAGTCTAAAGCAGAGCCTTAGTCAAGAGTTTGAACATATTTTTTTACTGATAATGGTTAACTACAGTGTTATTTCTACTCTACATTGAGGCAGCGCGCCGGATACTTCCTTGCCCCAAAAACCCTATTATAAATTAGACGAGGCCTGTGCCCAGCGGTGAGATGTACAAAAGTTGTATTTTTAACATTAACTCTACAATTATTTATAAAATCAGCCATTATTTCATTTCATTTAGTAGCATACGACTATAGCATCCATAAAAGGCTCATTGTAATTCATGTTAATTTTAAAACGTAACGCCCCAAAAACGAGCAAAAGGCAAATCAACCGAAACGTAAAAAGCTTTAAGCGTGTCAAGATAAATTCGATAAGAAATGATAATGTCTTAATGGTTACTACCGCTTTTTTGTAGTAATTAAAAAAGGCATTCCTACATCGAGAAACCAGTACTAATCGACGCAAGTGGATTCCTATCATTTTGATGAACTGCCACTAATTAAACTAGTTGTATGTGAACGTGTAAACTGCGTTAACAGGTATTTAAAAATATTTTATTATTACCTCTTGATTACGGTTCTCTGAACAAGAGTATAATAAAAAAAAATCCAAAAAATTATAATAAAATCTCAGAAACAATATAAAAAGAACAATTTTTGTTTTTATTTTTAATGCTTATAAATTAATAATAATATATCAAAAGTGTAAAAGAGTAAAGTAATACCTAACAGACGTTCTACTGATGGTTATACCATGTATTTTTTTTTATAGGAGAGGGGGCAAACGAGCATGCGGCTCACCTGATGGTAAGTGACTACCGCCGCCCATGAACAACTGCAACACCAGGGGAATCGCAGATGCGTTGCCGGCCTTTTAAAAAGGAGTAGGCTCTTTTCTTGAAGGTCCCTAAGTCGTATCGGTCCGGAAAAATCGCTGGTGGTAATTGATTCCACAAGGAAGTTGTGCGAGGGAGAAAACTTCTTCTGAATCGCACAGTGGTGGACCGCCAATCATCTAGATGATATGGATGGTATCGCAAGTTCTGTCGCGATGTGCGATGGTGAAATTGAGCGGCTGGAATTAGTCCGAACAATTCCTCAGAGCACTCCCCGTGGTAGATGCGATAAAATACGCAAAGAGATGCAACCTCTCTACGCAGTGCCAGTGAGTCAAGCCGATCGTTACATATTTTTATAGGCTTTTGAGGTAGAGTAGATTCCGTCGCGATGACCCTTTTTTATAAAATTAAATTGACTATCGAAGTCCGCAGTTCACCTGATAGTAAGTGGCTACTGAAACACATGAATACCTCTAGCCGACTTTGGCCTTTTTGGCGTGCCGTTTTCCTCGCGATGTTTTCATTCACCGCCGAGCATAAAGTAAATCAGCAGTAAAAATTGTTATTAACAATTTCAGTAGCATCAACGGAATTCAAACTCGGCCTGCTCGTTTACTACGCGTTCTTGTAATAATTAGCAATGACAAAAATGTTGATCAACAATTACGAAGAAGAAAAATGCTACTTTTTTAATTAGAAAAATTATTATTTACTCATAGACATTATAAACATTGAGTTATATGTACTACGTACTAGAGAAGCCATTCTAAACAAAAATGTGCACTACTCTATGTCTTGGCGCATGCGCGAAACATAGTAGAGTCGCGCATACCAAAGCGCATACGCAGTTGCGCCACCACAGACTAACTAGTAGATTGAAACCACACTAAATGACACACTGTACGGATTGCAGTACAGTTCAGTTGACCATAGTGTATGTTCGGAATGTGCAATCTAGTACGTAGTACATATATATCGATGATTATAAATATATATATATATATATATATATATATATATATATATATATATATACATCAATATTATCCTTGACCGTACATTGTTAAAGTATCAAAAATATTTTCTTACACATACCTCTTTATGTATTAAAAATACCACACAGCACGTACGCGATGGTGCCGCAATAAGGCCGGATTTGGTGCGACACGGCTAGGAGTCACACCGCAACTTCAGTAAACTTAGTGCTGGAGTTAGTAAAAAGGTCCTAGATCTAACACTAATTTCAAATTGTAATGAAACATCATGGCACTGCGCAGCAGGTTGACATGCTACAATTTTTTTTATGTAGATCAACGCAATGACTCAGGCTCCCCGTCGTCGCCGCCGGTAATAGCAGTAACACGCTATATGGCATCCCTGTCAAGACGCTTCTAAACGCACAATAATGTTTCACAAATTCATTCTTTATAGCCTGCCCAAAGTCAACTACTGAACATAGGCCTACCAAATTGATTGTCTCAGTCGGGTTGGCAATCGCAAATTTCTATTTTTTAGTTGTTGTTAGGTAGATGCTCTCTATTGCCTCTTGCGATATCCACGGGATGATATGGAATAGTGGATATTCTTACACCGCCACTACACGGTAAAACGAACGATAATATTCTGCTGCAAATGTGAAGCTTAGTTCCTGTCAATGAATCGCTATATTCAAGAAAATCTTTCACGGTGCGTACACATTATATAACATAACATGTTATATAATGTGACACAAATGTCAAAAAACAACACAAACTCGAACGGCAGAACGACAAACGACAATGTCATACGACAATGTCATATAACATTGTTATATGATGATTATAATGTTGGTGGGCGGGTTATAAAACAAAAGTTATGCAACATGTTATTTGATCTGTACGCACCCTTAGATTTTTTCGCTACATAACTGTTACGATAATGCCGTCAAGAAGACGTAGGTATGAGAAATGCAAAACATGTGAACCTACTCTTCCAAACACTATTTAACCTAAAGTGAAATTAATATACAAATGTGTGAAGAGATTGTAGTGTGGGTTTTGTTTTCTTTTCAATCAAAATGAACAATGGTGTTTAAAACAAAAAAGACAAAGTACTTATGTACTAAACTCAAGACAACTTTTTACTTACAATGTTGCACCAAAAGCACACAAATTAATCACTCGAATAATAAAATACGATATAAACTCAACACGTGTATATGTACATTATACAACCTTGGCGAAGTACAATACGATCAATCTTAGTACGGTGCGCGTGGAAAATTGAAAGCTTAAACAAATATGGCAAGGAATACATAAGAATAAACGAACACGCGAACAATTAAGCTTATAAAAAATGAGCCTTAACACTTTATCCCATCCTTGGCATGGATTTTATACAAATATCAACGTTATGGTATTATATATAAAACTGTTCAAACTGTTAAAAATATTACAATAAAAAATAAAAATAAACTGCATTAAAAGAAAAACTGCATATTCGAGAAATAAAAAAAACTTTTCGAGGACATGATGTAAGGTCACGGCCACCAGCACGAATTAGAGCGGTGCGGTGGGCTAACTGGTACTACGTAGTACTCTAAGACACTCTATGCTTTGTCTAAAAGTATATGAGGGCCCTCTTTTGGGCCCATGCATACATGCATTCTTTCATTTTTTGTTTTATCTCTCAGACATGCGGGTTTCATCATGATGGTTTTTTTACTTCACTAACGAACACGTGATAAGTCAGACAATTTCATTGTTGCCCTCGTGATTCGAACCCAAGTCCCTTGCATATTCTTAATTTACAACGAGCGTTTAGCCCCTAAAGTACCACGATTCTCTAAACGCCCAAGCTACCAATTATAATACTAACTATAATGAAAACTAAGTTTAATGTGCACGCGAAGTGGCTAAATGAAGCAACGACCTGCATAATGCAGCAGACCGCAATTGGATACTTAAATCCGGTAATTGTGCTATGTGGATAGACACAGGAGTGTATTATGTTGAAACTATAAACTGATGGGGATTTTAATAAAAACAACCTATATATTTTTGTTTCGCATAAGTTTAAAAGTTGAATTAAATTCATCTTGTTGTCCGACAAAAAAATAATAAACTACAATTTTGGTTTTAAATAACGAAGTAACTTTTAAATTTTTGGGATTCCAAATATTTATGAATCATTCTTATAGCGTCTCGTTGTTCTCATAATGAAGGTTTTCATATTTAACGTAACTGTTTGATACTTACACGAATAGCTACATATTTTTATACAGTTTTACGCGTTTTAAGCCTTTTAAAGGAATAAGTTCCCTTAATTTTACCGAATAAGTGTTTTAATATTTTAACAATGTTATGAACTTTTATAATAGAAATTTATACAAAACAAAACATAGTATATTGTAATACATGCATAATACCACATAACATAACTAAGGGTAGGCAGAGAGGACTCCCATTTGACATGATCTTGACACACCTCTCTTACTTCTTACACATTCATATATAAGCGTACGCGCTCGTTGAGTACTCCTAACTTAGCTTATTTTCAATATATCGCCAATTTGATGGATATGCTTCCATCTAGGATGTCCCTTTCCTATTCTGCAATTAATTTCTGCAACACAAACATGTTTTTTCACACTTTCCTCATTAATAACTTTTACGCTTCTAAATCACCGAAGCATTTCTTTCTTAACACCATACATACTCGTATACATACGTACTACTGTTAATGTACCTCACCTATAAGTGAATAAATAAATAAATAAATCAATAAAGTGCGGTAAGTGCAACTGTCGTCGGTTTAAATTATATTAAAATTAAGATACCTTATCGCATTTTGAATTTATCGACAAAGCTTTTTATGTGTTTTTGATACCAAGCGGAATATTAACGTACAAGAAAACAGTTTTAACAGTTTAATGCAGAACGGTTAATGCAAAAAACTTTCCTGTTGAGTTGCGTGCTCAAAGTTTAAATGTGTTTTAATGTGACCTGCATTTGAAAAAGGCGAAATATTTTATCTATATTTTCAAGGAGGAATTCTATACCTGACACAATATTATATCCTATCGTAAAAATCGTTATAATTCAAATATATTATACCCCGTCTTAAATACCTGCGAGGGGTTTATTCATCATTATGATTATAAAAATCAGGACACTTATATACATAGTTGAACTGCTTAGAAGATCGTGTAAATTGGCACCATTCCATCTGTGTTTTGGTTTGAAGACTCACACAGCCCGTACAATAACAGGTTGTTAGCTTGTTAGGCACTTTATATTCGTCCTGCGGGATGCCAAAGCAAATGCCAAAGTCACGGGTTGCACATCTGCTTTGTTTGAAGTTGGTCCAGTTTTCAACTGGACTGCAGTAGAGTTTGTCACTCCTATATTAAAAATTGAACACCATCCTACGATAAACGTGATGCATATCGCTAAAAGTAGCGATATGCATCACGCTTCGCGGCGACTTCGCCCGCGTTCAATTTAAGGTTTTAATATTTTTGCGTGGAACCCGAATTATTTTTCTATAATAAAAGCCTAGGTTACTCCTTATAACATCAGCTATCTGCCAGTGAGTCCCGTCATAATCGGTCCAGCCATTTCGGAGATTAGCCTGAACAAACAGACAGACAGACAAAAATTTTAAAAATTGCGTTTTTCTTATAAGTACCGTATACACTTTCATATGTATTTAGTAAAAATATGTTATATTGATATTACAAAGAGACACTACAACTTTATTTATTTGTATAGATTAAGAATCAAAATGCAGATTCGTCGTCACCCCAGAGGACTGACATAGAAAGCCTTGTTTCCAGTAAAAGGGGTATCCGATTCTCTAAACTCACCATACTAAACACAGCAGCGTTAAACCAGAAGGAAGTAAGCGTAGAACATTATTTTTTTTTTATTAAACTGTATGCCAATTAATTGCTCCTTAAATGCTCCAGCAGAATCCGAAATTGCTCCACCTCTATTGCTATTAGTTAATTTATAATTAATTTTTAAAAATTGAAGTATCGAAAATTAAATTTTGCTATAAAACATTAAATATCTCCTTTTTTAAATTAAACTGTATGCCACTTAATTGTTCCGTAAATGCTCCAACAGAATCCGAAATTGCTTTACCTCTATTGCTATTAGTTCATTTATAATTAATTTTTAAAAACTTTAAGTATCGAAATGATAAAATATCTATTTTTTAAAATTAAACTGTATGTCAATTATTTGCTCCCTAAATATTCCAGCAGAATCCGAAATTGCTCCACCTCTATTGTTATTAGTTAATTTATTATTAATTTAAAAACTAACTAATAGTAATAGACGTAGACAAACGACAGACTCTAAGAGAGCATTTAAGGAGCAATTATATTAGGTGGTACGTAGAAAGGACGCTTGATGGCATAAGCACAAAAAAATATTAACATGTAGACAACCATGTTAATATTTTTTGTGCTATATCCATTCATAAGAATCCATAATTTCAAAACTCACCGATCAGTATTATTTTTTTGGGTTTATGCCATTTAGCATCTATTCTACGTACCACCTTGAGAGTCAATCAATTTTTGTTCAAATAACTTTTAGCATAGAATGTTACTACATTCTATTGATGATGGCGCTATTACTCAAATGGGATCACTCTTTCTCAAAAAATATTCTAAATTAACTAATGGCAATAGAGATGCAGCAATTTCGGGTTCCACTGGAGCATTTAAGGAGCAATTAATTGGCATTTAGTTTAATTTTCAAAAGTAGATATTTAATGTTTTATAGCAAAATTACATTTTAGATACTTAATTTTTTTTAATTAATTATAAATTAACTAATAGCAATAGAGGTGGAGCAATTCCGAATTCTGCTGGAGCATTTATTAAGCAATTAATTGACATACAGTTTAATTTTAAAAAGTAGATATTTTATGTTTTATAGCAAAATTTAATTTTCGATATTTAAAGTTTCTAACAATTAATTATAAATGAACTAATAGCAATAGAGGTAAAGCAATTTCGGATTCTGCTGAAGCATTTAAGGAGCAATTAAGTGGCATACAGTTTAATTTTAAAAAGGAGATATTTAATGTTTTATAGCAAAATTTAATTTCCGATACTTAAATTTTTAAAAATTATTTATAAATTAACTAATAACAATAGAGGTGGAGCAATTTCGGATTCTGCTGGAGCATTTAAGGAGCGATTAATTGATATACATATTTAGAAAAATAATGTTCTACGCTAACTTCCATCTGGTCAGCATTAAACTGTTATTTTACGAAGATATTTTGTGAGAGCGTGGTCCTATCCCCGTCGAGCCGATCCATTCTTGCTGCAGCCATAATATATATAACATAATATATGTATATGATATAACATAGTTTCTTAAAAGTGCAAAAATGTATATTTCACTTATGATAACAGCAGAATATTTTTTTGTCATAGTACTGCATTTAAAACTCATTTCTCCTAACTCGAAATTCGTTCCCCGAAAACAAGCGCGACCATTCATCACAGCGGCTGTACTGTGGAGAGAACGCAATTTACTTTTACATTGTTGTTTATTCGCTTTTCCGATGCAGTACATTTTATAGTAGTAAGGCTATGTGTAGCAATTTGCATTGGAAAAAAAAGGTTAAAAATATCACGGACATTATGAATTTTTACACTTATCTTACCTGTTAAATAAATTGATTTACAAGTAAACGTATAGAGTTAAAACTGTCGTGAAATTATTGTAGTGTTTCAACAGTGGTAGAGCCACGCGGCAGCTTTTGCTGACGCACGGATGGGCCGGCTCAAACCGGGGTGGTACCACGACCTCACAGAATACCAGCGTGAAGTAGAGGTTTACCTCTGCGTTTCGCTTGGTGAGTGCAGGTGGCTGGAGGCCCTTTTTACTGGAAATGAGGCATTCCATCTTAGTCCTCACGGGTGACAACGCATCTGCATTTTGATTCGCAAACGAGGATAGATGTAGATGTCTATGGGCCGCAACAACCACTTACCATCAGGTGGACTGTGTGCTCGTTTGTCACCCTTATCCTATAAAAAAAAGATATTGAACATTTATATGATATCTAACAATCTGCCCTGGTTTCGCACGGGTGTTTTCTGGATCTCGACAACAGTGCCATCTACCGGATCCAATTGTAACTCTAAACCACTCTCAAATAAACTTAAACACACTCGCAAAATTTCACCAAAATCGGTCCAGCCGTTTAGAAGGAGTTCAGTCACATACACATGGACAGAATAATATATAATTCTTCTAGCATCCATCTTCCAAACAACCCGTATATTTCTTATTTATAATTCTTGAAGCTGCTAATTTATATATAAAGATGGACTCAATTAAAAGAACTCATATTTAATTTCTTATTTAATTTCTAATCATACAGATTATGATTTTCCTTTAGCAGAATTTAATCAAGGCTTTTTAATATTCTGAAAACTCACCAGTCTAGCCTAAACAAATTGCCATGTACCTACGCTAGGCTAGGCTAGATGCAGTGCCTGTGTACGCCAGGTTCAGGTACCTCTCATCTCTTAAAGGGATATGGAGCAAGTAGCCCGCCGTGCTGCTCCAGTGCATTTTGGCGTACTTCTCAATTCCTCGATATACTTTTAATCCTCAAACATGCAGATTTTGTCAGTTTTCATATTCATAACACCGAGATCGTGATCTAGTCTCGTGTCGGATTACCGTCCGATTGGAGAATGAGAAGAAGAATAGAGAGTGCACCTGTTTGTGTTCCACGATTGCAATGCACACACTCATGCACTATAATCGTGTCCTGTTCAGATGGCTAATCTTTGTTGCGACTAACCACCGTAGCCAAATTTCAGTCCGGAAGACATTATAAAATGGTGGTGCAATATCGCAATTCGTATCTAAGTGGGAGAGAAAGAGAGGGAGGGGAAGAAAGTATAAGACATATTATCAAATGTAATTCAGTGATTTTGCTTTTCATGCGAACAATATTCAATGCTGAACTAATTTTCATACGGCTTCTCGGCACCAACATTTTGTTTAATATAACAAGATGTACATTTTTTTTAAAAAAAAATTCTTGATCATCTCTATCATGTATACAAAAAGAAACATATTTTTATTTCATTTCAATAAAATATCTTATACTGTTGTTTTGAACTGATATAAATACTTACAAACAGAACCATTCTAATACTCCATATTCATCCATCTCATATAAACTACCTACTAAGTTGCGGAAATGCAGAGGGTACAGTAGAAAATTAATCTCTTACGAGATGACGTATTAGTAACTTGTTTTTCCTAGTACTCGCTGTAAGGAAAATAATCAAAGAGCACTCGTACTTTATTGACATCTTGTTATGAACACAAGCTAGATTAAAAATTAAAAGTAAACAAAAATATTTCATTGCAATTATGGAGTGCTACACTCCATAATTACAATATAGCGGGGGCTATTTTACAGCAAAACATTTTCACGGGAACTTTTAAGAATAATATGTGTATTATAAAGTGTTTTATGATTCTTTTTCCCGAGAGTTTTTCTTTTTATAAATTGATATAATAAACGAGCAAACAGTCCTTCTGATGGTGAGTGGCTATGGATAACTGCAAACAACTTTAAATTAAAAATGCTAAAGATGCGTGTTCATTCCTGATTACTAAGATAGAATATAATTATACTGGCTTTTATACCTATCAACTAAAAATACAGCTAATAAAAAGTTAAAGCTAAAACAAATTTCGATATAGTAGATGAATAGAATTAATTACCCCCCCCGTTTTGTCAAACATCTTCGAAACTTTGTTAACAGTTTAATTTTTTCTTTTTAAAAACATTATTCTTTATTTTATTTTTAAACACGTTACGTTATTCACACTAGGATTTTCTCCCTTATCGTGGAGGCAGTTTATAAAGAAACATTACACAAGAACAAACATCTAGAATCAAAACAATTATTTTTACAATTATTGCACAAATAATTGTTCCGTGCGGGATTCGAACCCGTGGCCCTCAGAGTTGCAACTCAATGCATGACCACTGGACAAAGGAGCTGTCAAAATATTCGTTTCTGAGAATACTTTGAATAAAATTTATTCTAAATTAATTTATATATAATAATTCTAAGGGAATCTCGACAACAGCACCGCCTACCGTGTCCAATTGTAAATCTAAACCATCCAGGCACCCACTCAAATACACACGAAATTTCATCATAATCAATTTAGCCACTTTCAAGTTGTAACGCGAGTTCTTTACAGCAATTAATTTTTATACATACATACTATTTATAATTCCAAATTATTTGATCTCTAATTCATAAATCACTATTGTACATAGTAATGAAACGAACATCCTATGCTGTGTGGAGGCGGCCTAATATTGATATGTATAGTTTAAATATTATTTCTTACAATATTATAGAATAGCTACATACCTAGACCAGTCTTTCAAGCGAAAATTTCCATATAATAACAATATCACTCGTTAATTTAAATGCAGCTATTCTACTCGCTAAGAATTTTCACTGTTTTTCTTTTATAGACAACAACAGATGAAAGAATGCGACTAGACATTCCGTATTTTAATTTTTTAGTTTACAGCAATAGATATACTTTCAATAATTTTCGCAGCCATCGTCAAGCCATTACAGTAACATTTAAGTAAACAATATAGAAGACGAGCGATCTCCGAAATCACATTTCTAGCAATATTAATAAAAAATTATTAGTCTTCTTCATTTTTAGTTTAAAATACCATTTCAAGTATTATTTTAAGACATATTTACAAAATTGAAGCCACAAAAATCCCCTTAGCTTGTTCTATCCATGAGAAACGGATAATATTTTTTTGAGAAAGGTGTTCGATAATTCATTTTTCCGAAATATGTGTTTTTTTTATATGATAAGGGTGACAAACGAGCACACAGTCCACCTGATGGTAAGTGGTTGCTGCGGCCCATAGACATCTACATCTATCCTTTATTACAAATCAAAATGTAGATGCGTTGTAACCCGTGAGGACTAAGATGGAATGCCTCATTTCCAGTAAAAAGGGACTCCGGCCACCTGCACTCACCAAGCGAAACGCAGAGGTAAACCTCTACTTCACGCTGGTTTTCTGTGAGGTCGTGTTACCACCCCGGTTCGAGCCGTCCCATCCGTGCGACAGCAAAAGCTGCCGCGAGGCTCTACCACTGTTAAGTGTTTTGTTAAGTGTGTTTTGGAAATTTTTATTCGATTATATGTGATAATCGAACGACAGTGATAACGATTAGCAACCGAAACGTCGGGAATTAATAATAAATCTACTCAGTTAATGAATAATTAAACTAAATCAAGATTAAGAATCAAAATGGAAATCCGTCTTGTCTATGTTTATTTTAAAACCTACCCATTGGGTATCTCCCAGCGGATAGTGGCTGTTGAGCATTTGCTAATTTAGAAGCAAGGGTAATTTATGCGGCCAATATACAATGTATGTGCGTTATCTATTTTAAAACCCAATTACCATAAAAACCATTACCATAAAACTATACTATTGCTACATTTTACGCTAGTATTTTGTGCGTCCCCGTTCGAGCCAACCCATTCGTGTAACCATAACACTGGCACCCATTGGTAGCACTACCGCGTAAAAATTGTATAACCAATTCTATAAATGAATAAATATGAATAGTTTTCTTTAAGTGACATAAATTGGATTCGAGTCTGTCATTCGGTTACTGCTGTAAACCGTTCCTAACACAAGCATTTAAGCATACTTAATGTTAATGAATGAAATGGAGTTCTTTATATGTATATGATCGTTGGTGCGTCCGTTAGTAATCGTGTAATATCCGAACGACTTGAACATGACTATATTTGTTTTGTCGAGACGGACGTTCATAGCTATCTAAGGAGCATGTAGGTAGTTAAAGTTAACAAATTTTGATCTACAAATAAAAATAAAATATTTATAAAAATGACTCGTATTCACAACATCGTAAGATTTATTTTTTAATTCTAAAAAATAAAATTACCTAATCTGGACTAGATGTTGTGCTGTAGTCAAGTGTGCATACACTATTTAACTTCCAGATTGAACACAGAGTAGAAATCACGAAAAACGTCTGCTGGACCAACTAGAGACACTTTATAAAGACTCACAAAGAAAACCTTAAAACAAACTTAATTTGTTTCCTATATTACAGTTACCCTATATACTTAAGGACGAGAAGAAGAAGCTAAAAGAATCATCGATATAATTATATTGAATTTCGTTTGCAAATGAAATTAATTCCTGTTCAATTATATCACGCAGCGTGTTAAATGAAAACATAAAGCTCCCATCACTTAGGCGCATTACGAATACAAACTGAGCTGAATGGAGAATTTAATGAATAATTATAAGTTGTTTTTGGAGGCATGCCTTCGGACGTATCGAAAAAATATGCTAAGAGCTTAATGTACGCGAAACCAAATAAATGATATCAGCGCTACACAAAAACGCTCGTTGCACTTTATTTTTAGTACGATATAAGTGTCGGCATAAGAATATCCACTACCCCATTTATTCCCGTGGGTATCGTAAAAGGCGACACAGGGAAACTGTACTAGGTGATGTCAGCAGCATATTCCTAATAACAGCTGAATAAAAAATCTGCAGTTGCTGACCTTCTTGCCAAACGTGGCAAATGAGTCAATTTAATGGGGTGGGCCTATGTCCACCAGTGATTTTTTCAAAGCCTGCAATGTGATGTAATGTGATGTCATGCCATTATTATAGTGCATAAATATTTTTGTGTGTGTGCATAAATTTATAGTCAAATTAAGTATGATTCAGAGGTACAAACCCAAATGTTTAGTTCCTGTAGTAGTAACAATGCAGCTATTAATGTAAAACAGTCTTGAGAAATTTGGGTAACAGGTCTTTTCATATTTCATGCCGGTTACATGCCCATTTGAAAGTTATGAAATTTGACCCATCACATGGCATGTTCTAAAACTAGCCTCTTCAGTAATGATTATAGAGACCTGAATTATTTTCCCATTTCTTTTTTGTATTATTTTGCACTTATTTAGCATTTTTTGTACTGACAACATTGCATTAGTAGATTACCTCGTTAATAAATGATGATATTAATCTCAGTATGACACGTTTCATACCTTTATTACTCTAACCCCTACTTTTAAAAGACAAATATTACATTAAATGTTATTTTCCTAATAAGCAAACAGTAATTATGTGCTAAAACCGCGGAAAACTGAAACACCAACATTGCACAACTTTGCTTTGACCGGGATTGAAACCCAAGACCCTCCGGTGACTCCGACCTCTAGGCCACGGTGTCATCTATATCAGCAATGAAGTTCTCACAAACATCTTCAAAACATATTTATTTGTTGGATACGATTAATGGATAGCAGTTGCACGCGAAGGATTTATCTTTGAAGACTTATACACTAACTTTAAACACTATGGTAGGATTTATGCCATTTGACGTTATCTTATATTGCTATTTGCTCTCGTACCTCTCATACCATAAGAGATTGTATGAAAACTGAGCCATTCATCATCGTCATTACAGAATATCATAAATTCACCGATGAACGTATGCTTGCCTTAAAAATGAGTACTTTAATATTATTTATAAATAATATAAGAGTCTAAAGAAACTTAAACAAAACGAATTGATCTAGAGCTGTGATAATCTTCATAATGATTTTATTTTAACCTGGTGATCCTGATCAGGGCACTAGGATAAACTAGTATTAAGTTATTATGTATATTATTGTCATCGGTCCTTGATATGAGTGCAAACTTTCAGGTCTAGGTATATGTTAAAAAGCTCGTCGTGCTCAGCAGAGCGAGACAGTATTTCATGCCGGCACATCGCCGGCAAAGCGCAAGTTCGGCCTCACATGGAATACTGTTCTCATCTCTGGGCCGGGGCACCCCAGTGCCAGCTCCTCCCACTTGACCGCATCCAGCGCAGAGCGATCCGAATAGTCGACGACCGAGTTCTTTCTAATCGGCTCGATACACTAGCACTGCGTAGAGATGTTGCATCTCTTTGCGTATTTTATCGCTTCTATCACGGGGAGTGCTCTGAGGAATTGTTCGGACTAATTCTAGCCGCTCAATTTCACCATCGCACATCGCGACAAAACTCGCGATACCATCCATACTATCTGGATGAATGGCGGTCCACCACTGTGCGATTTAGAAGAAGTTTTCTCCCTCGCACAACTTCCTTGTGAAATCGATTACCACCAGCGAATTTTCCGGACCGATACGACTTAGGAACCTTCGAGAAAAGAGCTTACACCTTTCTAAAAGGGCGGCAACGCGTCTGCAATTCCCCTGGTGTTCGGTTGTTCATGGGCGGCGGTAGTCACTTACCATCAGGTGAGCCGCATGCTCGTTTGCCCCCTCTTCTATAAAAAAAAATATGTTGATGAAAATTTAATTAAAAGATTCCGTTATATAGATTGATAGATACACGCGAATGTTAAATATTATATATATGAATATAAAATGTTAAAAAGGTATATTTTACATGTCATTGCTGCGCATAAGCCTCTGTTTATTTCTGACAAGATTATGCAACAGTTAGATCTCGCGATGATCCAGTGCGTGTGGAGACTTAGCATGTGGCTGAAATTATAATTTCTCGGACATGCTGGTATCTCACGATGTTTTCCTTCAGCTCATGATAAATCAACACAATTTCATTGGTGACAATAAGAATCCAAACCGGGTCGCTCACATACTTCACCCAACGCTATGTGTCATAGTTATATCTGGAAACTGCTATCAATTTTTTACTTCCAAAACAAGTAAGGTTCTTTCCAGGTCTGCTCTCTTACTTTAAGTTAAAGTTACAGCCCTAATACATGCCGCTACCCCAATGGTTTTTGATGTAGTTCACATATCTTCGAATTTTTTATTTCTCAGAGATGCAGATTCCTCAACAATTTTTTTCTGTAGGTCAGCAAGTAAAAGTGCAATTAGCAATTTCATTGGTACCGGCAGTTTTACCAGCAACCCGGGTCACTCGCGTTTTACGGCGAGCGCTTAAGCCCTGAGCTACCATGGCTTTAGTTATGCGTTTAGCTATTCAACGAACGAGGCGCTGGTGACCGAATGGCAGTATACTTTGAGAATCCCAAACCAAATTTTATAATATACTGGTGAGAGTAAGCAGCAACTGGCGTTGCTTTCCTTTCCGCTGTTCTATTCTGTTATTACCACTTTGACGCTCACCTAAACTACTGCTTGGATTGGTGACGGCGACAAATATTTCAAATTGTGCAATTAATTTCTTCAGATTTTCCAGAAAGAATTATGAAATAATTGCATCTAGGAATTTATTCAGATGTCAAAGAACAGGAAGTCGCCATTTAACATAACAGAAACTTCAATTTTATTTATTTGTATAGATTATCTAAATGTATATCAACATGAGTCTTAGAAATATTACTTATAATTTGAAGAAAAACTAGTTAGACGTACATTGAATAATATTGTAGAACCTTCCTTTTTTTTTTGAAGTTTCCTCGTGTGGTCAGTTAACATACATAAATTTCACAAGGAAAAACATCCAGACCTGGAACATTTATTTGTAGGCCATGCAGATACTTACATATCCTGCAAGTACCTTGCGGGGTTCCGTCCCGTAGCCCTCAGCGCTGCAGCTCATTTCCAAGCCACTGTGCCACTTAGCCATCATCACTCATAAAAAAAACTTTTCTTTATCCCGCCGATGTAGTAACACGCGAAAGAAAGGTCCCATAACCTGTTTAATAAACATCCGATAGATACCGCTATAAACATCTGTTATTTATACCAAATAACATAATCCCCAGACTGACCGAGACGTAGATTCAAAAATGCAGAATTCTGGTACCGCATGCCACGTGAGGTGATAAAATGTTTTTTTTTTTAATAGGATAAGGGTGACATACGGGCACACAGTCCACCTGATGGTAAGTGGTTGCTGCGGCCCATAGACATCTACATCTATCCTCTATTACAACTCAAAATGCAGATGCGTTGTCACCCGTGAGGACTAAGACGGAATGCCTCATTTCCAGTAAAAAGGGCCTCCGGCCACCTGCACTCACCAAGCGAAACGCAGAGGTGAACCTCTACTTCACGTTGGTTTTCTGTGAGGTCGTGGTACCACCCCGGTTCGAGCCGGCCCATCCGTGCGACAGCAAAAGCTGCCGCGTGGCTCTACCACTGTTAAAACAGGTGGACTGTTTGCTCGTTTGTCACCCTTATCCTACAAAAAAAGATCTTACTGATATTTGTATTGGTCGAATCTTACGATACCTTTGTACCTACTTTGTCGTTTTTTTTTACGCTAACTTGGAGTTACTTTAGATGCCAAGAGTTCGTGGTATGACTTTTGTCTGTATAAAAATAAAGCAAAATTGAATCCTATGATATACGTTATTCATACAATTATTTCAAGTTTATTCGTGCTCATAGAACAACACGGGCCACCAACAAATTATAAAAATCCCTTGTATCATAGCGGAACCCTAAAAATGTTTTAAATTGTGAAACTTTATGCGCAAGCCGTTTTTCATCTGTAATTTGTCATAAATATGAGTATACACATAATAACGTTACCACAGCTGCGAGAATATTTATTATCGGTTCCCGCTTTAAGAATGTTGTTATATTAAAATCTTGACTGAGTTTTGAAAACAAACTAAGGCCAGAAATGTTAAACAACATAAATCGGTCTGTACTGTTAAAACTTCAGTGCTTACGATTGAAATAAGTTTCATTAGATAAATCTCTACCCACTTTAACCATTAATCTAAAAGAACGAAGCATTAGAGATGTTTGTGTTATTCCAATTATCGATACTTCCGAACTTATATCTTCATGATGTGATTTTAAATAGCCATTGCTATTTTGTAATTTAACTGTACATTTGTGTTTACGCAAACATTTGTACAAACATGTTGACTTTTGTGCATGGTTGAGTTGCGATTGTTCTCTTACTGCACTACAATTTTTACGAACACACATTCCACGTGGTTGTAACTGGCCCATTGATGACTGTGTTGTGTTATGTTTGTGACATTTTGGATTAAGAATAAAAAAAACTACATATGCGGATGTACAGTTATCCGCGAGGATTGACTTAGACTCTATGGTTTCTCAACACTCAGCGTACGACATATCATCTGAGCAACAGAAAATATATTTTTTATTTAGTAGCAATGCTATTAACTTCAATTTTCCCTTTAACTATTCTTGGTAAGCTTAAAATGTTTGTGTTAGGAGCAGTTAACGATAGTAGTCGGATGGCGGATTCGAACCCACGACCATAAAAATTCGCGGTCCGCACCCTGTCGTTAAAGTTATATAATATTCATCATCATCATCATTACAGCCCTTCATAAGTCCACTGCTGAACATAGGCCTCCCCCAAGGAATGCCACAAAGCACGGTCCTGAGCCTCCTGCATCCATCGACTTCCTGCATATCTTACCAGGTCGTCAATCCATCTAGCGGGGGGACGCCCTACACTTCGTCCGCCGGTACGAGGCTGCCACTCAAGAACCTTTCTTCCCCATCGGTTGTCGGTTCTTCGAGCTATATGGCCGGCCCACTGTCACTTCAGTTTATTAATCCGATGGGCTATGACGGTTACTCTGGTTCTACTGCGGATATACTTATTTCTAAGTTTATCACGCAGAGAAACCCCGAGCATAGCCCTCTCCATAGCTCGCTGAGCGACCTTGAGCTTCCTCATCCGGCCAGCATTGAAGGACCACGTCAACGATCCGTAAGTTATCACTTACCAGTGCAACACGCACTGGTTGTACAATTTCGCTTTAAGGTTTTGAGGTATGTCTGACTAGAAGATGTGTCGAAGTTTCCCGAACGCTGCCCAGCCGAGTTGAATCCGTCGATTGACCTCTCGGTCGAAGTTGAGCTTACCTAGTCTGACTATTTGTCCCAGGTAAACATACTCGTCAACAACTTCGAGCTTAGTGCTCCCAACAGCTACCGGCATAGGTGTGACATGGATAATAAACATGATCTTTGTTTTATCCATGTTCATCCTAAGATCTATTCGTTGGGAGACACTATTGAGGTCATTGAGCATGGTGCTTAGGTCCTCCAGCGATTCTGCCATAAGGACTATATCGTCGGCAAATCGAAGGTGAGTGATGTACTCGCCATTGATGTTAATGCCGTATCCTTTCCAGTCCAGAAGCTTGAAAACGTCTTCCAGTGCAGCGGTGAAGAGTTTCGGGGATATAACGTCACCCTGTCTTACACCCTTCTGCAATTGGATAGGTTTCGTACTCTGGTTCTGTACTCGGATGGCTATATATAGTCATAGAGCTACGATGGCTATCGTAGCTCTATGACTCTCGAAAACAACATGTAGACGCGGCTCAGAAGGGAAATCGGTCTGTAGTTCTTCAAGAGAGCGTTGTCACCTTTCTTGAAGAACAAGACCACCGCACTTTTGCTCCACGCCTCCGGTGTAAAGCCACCATGGAGGACGTAATTAAAGAGCTTCTGAAGGACTTTAAGTACCGGTTTTCCCCCCGCTTTCAAAAGCTCCGCTGTAATTCTATCCTCGCCCAGGGACTTGCCGTTTTTATGTTGCTGGAGAGCCATTCTAATCTCGCTCAGACTGACGTCCGGGATATTTTCGGAATAGTGTCGGATAAGACTCGCTCTTGGATCGTTACTCACACTTGCGTGTAGCCACACGCAAGTGTGAGTAACGATCGAGTGTGTAGCCGAACGATGACATGTAAAGCTGCCCATAGAACCACTCAATCTCACTCAAAATCTCAGGTACCCCAGAAACGATGCTGCCACTCTCGGTCTTCAGGTTTGACAGTTGGCTCTTTCTGGCAGACTGATCTCTGGCAAAGACTTTGGAGCCTTGGTTCCGATGGATCGCTTCTTCAATACAAGCTGTATTGAAATTGCGTAAGTCCCGCCGCATACATTTGGAGATCTGTCTGTTCAGTTACCTGTATGCTGTCAAATCTATTGAAGAATGTAGCTTCATCTCCCGTCTAACAGCCATGAGATTGAGAGTGTGATCGGTGAGTTTTTGTGTTCTTCTGCGGAGGGTCTTGCAGAACTTAGCTTCGACCGCATTCATATCGTCCACTTCATTGCAGTCTTCTAGGCACTGAAAATGGTTTTGTAACTCGAGCTGAAAGGTTTCGGGACTTTGGAATAGAGCACGAGGAGAACGGTGCGGTTTCGTCTAATGAAGTCAACTTCATTAGACAAGACCTCTCCAACTTAACGTTTAGGTTCTGTGTGCCTCTAACCATTCAGTGATCACTACCAGTTTTCACCCTCGCGATCACGGAGACATCACTGAACAGTTGTCGTCTGGTCGTCATAATGAAGTCAATCTCATTTTTTGTGGAACCGTCGGGGCTCGACCAGGTCCACTTCCTGTGGGGCCGCTTCTGGAAGAAAGAATTCATCATAAAGAGTCCCTCTTTCTCCATGAAGTCGGCCAGCTGCTGGCCCCTTGGGTTCCGTTGCCCTATTCCAAATTTCCCTACTTTCAGTTCACCGTTCTCTCTTGTGCCTAGTTTTGCATTAAAGTCTCCCATTAACACCGTATATTGGGTTTTGAAAGAATGCATGGCTCTAGAGATTTTTTTTTATAGGATCGGGTGACAAACGAGCACACAGTCCACCTGATGGTAAGTGGTTACTGTGACCCATAGACATTTACATCTATCCTCAATAAAGACTCAAGATTTAGATGCGTTTTCACCCGTGAGGACTAAGATGGAATGCCTCTTTGCCAGTAAAAAGGATCTTCGGTTCTCTACACTCACCATACGAAACACAGCAGCGTTAAACTGCTATTTTACGCTGGTTTTCTGTGAGAGCGTGGTCCTTCCCCGATCGAGCCGACCCATTCGTGCTACAACCATAATATAGCTGCAGCATGGCTCTACCACGTAGAAATATCCTCATACGCGGTAGAGCCATGCTGCAGCTATATTCAAATAAAATATCCTCATACATATCCTCCACCTCCTCATCGGGGTTTGCCGAGGTTGGTGCGTAAACCTGTATGACCTTCAGCGAATACCGTTTGGTGATTCTGAGTATAAGGTACGCAACCCTCGTCAGCACACTCTCAATCTTTACAACGTTGTTAACGAGAGACTTGTGGACGATAAATCCGACACCTCGTTGGGACAGATGGTCGCCCTCCCGGTGATAAAGCAAGTTGCCGGATTCTAGGAGTTAATCCTCACGGGTGACAACGCATCTGCATTTAGAATCGTAATCGAGGATAGATGTAGACGTCTATGGGCCACAGCAACCACTTACCATCAGGTGGACTGTGTGCTCGTTTGTCACCCCAATTCCATAAAAAAATATGCCAGCGTAACTTGTCTATCTCTTCTTCCAGCTCCACGATCTTCTCGTCAGTCCTCAGGTTGCGTGCGTTGTATGTTGCCATGTCGTCGTCTTAGGTGGCAACCAAACCTCCACCGGAGATTCTTAGCACCCCCTGCCCCGCCGTTACCATGGTCGCCAACGTAGGCAGGAATAGCGGGTCCGCCGGGGACTGGGGGCCGTATCTTTGTTACTCTCATCATAGGGGGGGAGGGGTATTTGCCATGGTTGCCATGCTTGGCGAGCGGGTTGACGACCGCAGTTTTTTTCTTGTTAGTTTGTTTTTATCAGGAAGATGCTGCTGCCCATCTCCTGCCTGTTTCCGTTTGTCGCCTTTTACGACACCCACGGGAAGATATGGGGTAGTGGATATTCTTATAAATATTATACGGACGAGGGTAAATTAGGATGAGTGAAATTTACGACGAATTTGATAACTACTGATTATTTGGAAGTTGTCACTGTGTTCCAACATTGGTTACGAGGAAATCAATACTCAAGGTGCTTCGTACATGCTAACTTCTATCTTTATGGTGAGGAATATTGCGATGGTAGAGTTCAGTCAGGCCACTATTAGAAATTCTATATAAATATGTTCTTTTTACTCATTCATTAGAACCTAAAAGTCGACTGCTGTACATAGTTCTACCCCATAAACAATCTCATGGGGTAGATTGTTGCCATCGTTGTCATTGGTTGGCAGGAAGATAACGCCGCCCGTGTCCTATTTCAGTTGCACTCTATCGCCTCGACACGACAATGATTATTTTGACGACCAAAAACAACATCAAAATTATAAATTTACAATATTACTAGAAGTTTTGACTTTTTTCTACGGACTTCAAAAAGGAGGCGGTACTCAATTCGACTGTATTATTTATGTGTGTTTCCTTGTAACTTTTACTGGGTGAACCGATTTCGATGATTCTATTTTTATGTGAAAGCTGGTGCTTCACATATGGTCCCATATAAATTTGATCAATGTCTGACCAATAGTTTTTGACTTATTCTTAATAATTAATATTGAAGTCGGTTGTACAAAGTTTAAATTTTAAATTATTCAGCGTTGTAGTTTGGCTGGGTAGGTAGCATCCTCTTTCCTATTTCTGCCGACAAACAGCAGTTAGTGCACTGCTCTTTTACGGTTTGAAATGTATATAGGGACAGTATATTAACAGTTTGTTCGGTGTTGTGAGGTATTCCATCTTAGTCCTCAGAGGGGATAACACACCTGTATAGCGTTCTTTATTTGAAGTTGATTGCAGGTGTCCATGGGGCTGAAATTTAATTAAAAAAATAAACTATATCCAATTTTGTAATATCTTTAATACTAGCGATCCAACCCGGCTTCGCATGGGTGATTTATCGATCTCGACAACAGCTCCACCTGACGGGTCCAAATATAAACCTTAATCATTTATGGAGCTATTTAAACACATACAAAAATTTCATCAAAATCAGTCGAGCCATTATTTATTTTTGAATATAGAAGTGCGTCTGTAATATTCACTATCCCACATCTTTCTGTGGACGTCGTAAAAGGCGACAGAGGAAAACAAATCAGGACATGGACAGCAGCGACTTCTTGATACTAATAAAAAAATAAAAAACTACGGTTGCCAACCCGCTTACCAAGCGTGGCAACTATAGCAAATATTATTTTATGAGGCAACCTATTGGGAGTAATATATATTCACCAGTGGACTTTGATAGGCTGTAATGACGGTTATGACAATGATGATATTATATCAGCAAATTACTGTACAAAATGACTAAGTATTCATAAATAAAACACCATTACATTCAATAATCGTTAGGGAACTGTAGTTTTAAGTCATTTTGGTTACCAGAAAAATATTATTTTACTTTACATTTGTGGCACTACTTCCCTTAGGGTGAATATAGAAATTAACAAGCTATTCAATAAAAATTTAACGTGCGTTCTCTTTCGTATTACTAAGAAATAAACGCAAGTAATGCACTGCACGTAAACAAGCATAAATCTCCTGTTGTTATTCTGCACGAGAATAAAAAGCAACAAAGCCTACCTAATAATTTATATTCATACAACTACAATATGTCACTGAAGTTACGGAAGAGGGCAGGAAAGTAAAGTAATTGACTACCGAATGTGATATAGAGGGCTTATTTTTATTTATTTTCTTTTATTTCCTTAATTTGATAGGTTATTTAGGTGTGAGGACTTTTTTCTACCTACTACTACTACTACACGGTCGGAAGGCTTTGACAAGCCAGTATAATTACAGGCTATGAAAAATTGCTTCTAAGTCCTCAAGGTTGACAACGCATATGTAGCCTTTGTTCGGAGCCGACTGAAAATGTCCACATGCTTTAGTATCTTATTACAAGCTTGTATCTTACACATTAAGTTTTAACTCGCCTGTAGCATATAGCTTCTTAATATAAAAATGCTAAATGTAATATGTGATTTACATACCTGTAGCTCAGTGATGAATAACTTTGCAATGTGATACGAATGAGTAAAGAGTATCTAACTTCTTTAGGCATGTCCCATTTACGCTCTGGCTCCTTTGAAGTTATTTCGAATATTGTATAATAAAATATCTTTTACAAATTCTTCCTTAAATTTTGGTAGGACTTGACTAATACTATAATTGATAACAGCAAACTATGACTCCACTAGCTATAGAAGCTGAAGAAGCAATGAGCGATAATCGCTTTAAAGCATTTTTAGTTTAAAGCTGTAAAATTTTTGTATAATATTTATTACTACTATATAAAAACACAGAACCAAGTGCCTACTGTATAAATTAAACATATTTAATTAAGAAGAAAGATTATATAAAAAATTGTACAAAATAAAAAAATCTTATTTTTTTCAAGATTTTTTTTTTTTTTTTTTTTTTTTTAGACTTCTTTAGCCATTTATCACGTAGAATTATGTGAAATTGACTTCGGAAAGCATTATGAAAAATGGTGTATTAAAAATACACTGAGGAGACATGAAACGACAAAATAATAAAGTGTTTTTGTCGATTTATATTTTATGAATATTATTTTGTCAGACTTTTTATGAAGAAATAGGGCAAAGAGATTTATATATTCTAGGATATTTTTTTTTATAACTCCCTGAATGTCTCTCGGCTGATAGCCTATGCGGCTCTTACAGCTGCCTAGGACTCAGGGATAATCTTTTTTCTTTAATTACTTTAGTACTACGTTGCAAAAGCGACGTTGCACTTAATCTGGGGGTAGGATTTATTGTGTTCCGTGATCACATCATCATTACATCAAGTGATATATAATGATGTCGCCGAAAACCACAACATGACATGGGTGAGTTGTCTAACCGACGTACGAACAAGGGTGGCGGACCCGGGCTCTGACGGCTAATTCATAGCGTGTGCTAACATATCACAATATCACTTTCAAGAACACCGACACTCTAGGAAGTCTGCAGTCTGTAAACAAGTTCAAAATCGTCCCCGTACACGAGGCTATTGAAATTAAAAAAAAAGAAGATGGATGTCCATCTGCTTGGGATCCTGTAATTAACAAAGTTAAATCCAAATCCAAGCATACAATTGTAACACTTCAAGTTACTGTGAGCTCATTCTGCGTAGATCGAACTAAAAATTAATATTCGAAAACTGAAGGTAGCCGGGCTAACTATGACATCGTCAAACAGCTAAGTGTCCCCCCCCCCCCCCCCCCCCCGTGACCAAGGATTGCTGTAAAGCACCCAAAACGTCGGAAATTAAAATAAACGCGATAATATCCGTAAACATAGATTTATTCAATGAATAAAATGTGATCATATTCCTTTAATCTTATTTATAGATTATGTATACTATTCCTAACTTGATTTGTCTCAGCAACACTTTTACAGAGAACAGTGCTCTCCCACTTTTTAAACATTTTTGAAAAAATTCACATAATATTTGTGTACAAAAACAATACATCATGCATTAAAAAGCGCTTCAAAATTCTTTTATCAGAATTCGACACCCACAAATATTTAAAATAAATAAAGCTACCACCGAGGTATCGAGTTGTGGCGTAAATTTAAGGAAAGAAAAACTATAAATTCGTTTGAGTCATCAATTACGAAACCGCTTACTTATGATATTAAAAGCGCCTTGTTTTTATTTATGCCTGCACGAGGAAGCAGTCATAAATCTCTAGGGCGTTTACAAAAGCTGCTCGTGCTTTATTTTTATACGCCCAAAGGCATGCCTTCGACAATATAATTTGTAACTGTCGATTATTCAGCAATCAACTCAATTTGTACTTCTTAAATATAACGAATAACCCGCCAGTCTTCATTCTTTATTAAGCCAAAATATCAGAAGCTTTTTAACACGCTTTTATAAGCATGATCTGTGAGTATGTACGAGTATGTGTGAATGTAATGGAATTTATGGTTCTGTTTTCACACACTTCTGAACGTCTGAATCACCTGAAATTTTATGACCTATCACTAGAATCATCGCCGTTCAATTCTTGTTGTTTATATTTTTATTATAAGTCTAAAAATTATTATTGAATACACAAGAACTATATCTAAATGGAAATTTAAATAAAGTATTATGACTGCTTAAAAAATATCACTTAACTTGTTCTGTGGAGTGTCAACAAAAGGGATCTGAGAAAAATGTAGTAAAATCTGATAAATAGGTCTCTATTTATCAGATTCTACTACATTTACAATTTCTATTCTCGAGAATGCCACAGCTAAAACACTTTAAACAATAATTCAATTTCAATGTGCAAATGCGATCGTTAAACACTAAGCTAGTTACTACAAGTGTTCAAAATAAGCAATAAACCTTGCCAGTAGCGTGACTATATGTTAGCACCCAAGTCCAGGAGACAGACTACAGATATTCAATCCACAACTTCCAATACAACAGCTTCATGTTCCGCAAGGATAATCACAATTCGCGTTTTGAAACGTTCAGCTCAGACGCCATATATAGCATAAGTAGTATAAGACGCTAAGTTACTATGATCCATGTGCTTGTTCATCAGATTTTAGAGATAATTGCACCGTTGACTGGAAGAACCAGAACTAATATGACCGGCAAGCTATAAAAAAATATTTGCACTTACAGTAACAAATTATTTCGTCACAATTTGAATTAATATTATAATTGCAAAACATTAGTATTAAAAGACTCTTGTGTGTAAAGGACAGGATTCGTGTCCGCTGTTAATAAATATACAACATGAATGAAAAATCGTAAAGAGAAGATAATAAAAACGATTTGGCAACCACGCTGGCATACCGATTCAACAAGTTCGTAGAAACATAACATTTTCATATACGCGCGTGTCTTCCACGAAACTTTTTAAGTGAATATGGCCGTTCAACTTAAGAAATATTTTATTTAAGTTAATTGTTATAGATGGTCCTTAAATTTTAGTCATTACCATTTTGTACCCAATGCTTGTGATAAACATCCTTGCAAATTATTTATAAAGTGTCTGTTTGATAATCCAGTGAAATTATAATTGCCGTTTAAACAGTTACGATTGTACAACGCCTTGATCTTGCAGTTACTAATAATTTTTCTTTTTTTGTAATATTATAGTCACAAACAAGCTATCAGTCCACATTATGGTAAGATTATCGATAGCCTTCTTTGTATGTTACAGATGTGCGGCCGATATAGATAATATTATTGATTATGATATTAAAGTTCAATGCTAGCCGCTTGCAATAGTCAAATTATTACAGGCCATATCACATTTCTATTACCTACGCCATGTAAAAGGAATTATTAAAAGTGTGTTTTTTTATAATTTCCTAAACCGATGCTGCCAGGCTTAAGGGTTGTAAAAGGGTTATCTGCTAATGTTTTCCTTCAAATTTCAGATTTGAAGTGGATGGTTTTATTTTTATACGCATTTAGATTATTAGTAGAAACGATAAAACAAGTGCTCCGATGGTGATAGAAGATATTAAGTAGTCAAATTACAACGCTTCATGCTTAAACACGATTTTATTCTAAGATCATAACGATCCGCATTTACCCATTAAGACGATCGTTTTAATTTCAACGTTCATTGTGTCTAGCACCCGGAGCTGAAAAAAATATCATTTAAATGGAATGGCGGCTGAAGCAGACTGCCGAATCGACTAAATAGAGCGAATTAAGGAGCTATCCGTCGTACGAAATTATAAGGAATAGCATCCAATTTTCCTGACCGCGCTATTTATTTGCAAATTAAATTACATTTGCAAGATAATATATTTAATGAAAGCTCTCCTTTGTCACAGCTTTAAATTATTTGTTTTTGTAAATACGTTTGTTTGTCTACAACTTCAATTTGTCTTCTCGCTGGATCTTCTCTAGCTGGTAAAACATGCGACTAGATTACATGATGTGGATGAGCACAGAGCTAACTGTCTCGACATTCTGCTGACATGACTGACCGATCTGGATACGTATATTGTCCATGTAACCTTCCCTTGGAAACTTTTGACCACTGTTTGGTGAAATGCTTATATTCCCCACATGAGTCACCACAAGGTGTGCGGTTTTTATTGCGAATATAAAATACAAGTCAACAGATCAAAAGAAGTCAGCAGATGCGGCATTTTACATCATTTCATCTTTGATGACAGGACTGTTTCTCTTCCAAAGATCCGTAATGCGTCAAGCGATGGAGTTTTTCATTGCCCTTGCTAACGTACTCATCGATGTTAAATAGTCTCCGGTTCTCTAAATTTACCACAGCAAACACAGCAGTATTAATCTTCGTCATTAAACTTATCGACATAGATCATAAAATAATTTTTACCTCCTTCTCATAGTTACTGCTAACTTGTTGTTTTAAAAAATTATCGGTAATTTATGAAACCATTCTAAAAATGTTAAACTGAATAACAATCCGTACCACCTTGTATCGTTTACAAAACGACGAAAGACTGTTTGCAGTTTTGAGGTTATCGTTCATTAATCGGTCGATGAATAACGTCAACTAGAAGTGTTATTCAATCGATGAAATAAAATAACTAACAAAACCAACCCAAGCGCCACACACCTAGTTCTACTCGTCTAAGAGTTCTAGTAGCATTCATCGAAGTTCACCTTCGGTCACTCCATCAAGTCCGGAGAAAAGGTGTTAAGATAACTAACAAAACGAGCCCCAACTCAGCACACCTATTTCTACTCATCGAGAAGTTCCAGTACCAGTCACCGAAAAACACCTTCAGGTCATTCCATCAAGTCCGGAGGTAAGGTCTCATCATAACTAACTAAACCAGCTCAAATTCGGCATACCTAGTTCTACTCGTCGAGGAGTTGCAATAGTATTCACCGAAGTACATCTTCGGTCACTTCCCAAGTCCGGAGGAAAGGTGTCAAGATAACTATCAAAACCAGCCCAAACACAGCACACCTATTTCTAATCGTCGAGGAGTTCCAGTAGTCACTCCATAAAGTCCAAGACGTATTTAAGTATTTTTATTTATAATCCTACTTACTTTTAGCGAAACAAAACATTGTAATACATTGATTTATATGTTACACATAACTCAATGTTGTAATACAAATCTGTGATTATAAAAATAATAATATCTTATCTTATCAAGTACGTATCAAATTTGGTTTATCGAATATTTTGTATTTCTACAGCGATCTCTTTTGCTGCAAACAAGCGATACAGTATCCACTCTCGGCGGCGGCCGAGGACGGAATGACGGGTGACTTTATTATGTAGGATGACGGAGTGAGGCAAAGTGTATTTAGTCAAATAAAGGCTGCCCAAAACATCGAAAATTTCATGATTTCCTAACCAAAAATATTATTGTAACTTAACAAAACTAAACTGCCATTTACATTGCATGGCTTCCCACATGATAGATGAAGAGATTAAAAAATTGATTGAGTTAGAAAATTGATATTTACAAAAGTTATCGTGTTTACCCCTACATGCGGACTTGATAAATCCACACCATAAGCCACTAAAACCACTTTTTATATAAAAATAGCAATTAATCGATTAAAATAATTAATAAATATTTTATACGATAAGAAACATCGTTAACCTCATGGCTCCTTATGGCGGGATAACCATACAGTTTACGTTAGACCTGACATATTCAAGCCGGTGACCATCAGCAGCGTTCAAGGTGCTCTGGTATTGCGATCGTCAGTCCCCTTGCCAAGTTTGACGATTAAGACAAATCCTCCCTACAACGGAAGAGGCCTGTTTTTTATAGAATAAGGGTGACAAACGAACACACAGTCCACCTGATGGTAAGTGGTTGCTTCGGCCCATAGAAATCTACATCTATCCTCGTTTGTGAATCAAAATGCAGATGCGTTGTCAGCTGTGAGGACTTAGATGAAATGCCTTTTTTTCAGTAAACAGGTTCTCCCTGTGATAGCTGTGTCGAGCAGTAGAATTTTTAGGACTGACGAAGAAGAAGAAACTGATTTTTTACCTATCCTAAGCCAGTGTTTGACTACAATTCCACCTCATTGAAATCAGCGATTTTTAGAATGTGTCCTGTTTAAACGTCTGTCCCATTAAATTTGATATGTAGGTATAGGTACAATGGATAATATAAGGCCCACATTTTATTCCGTACAACTCAAATTTCAAGCATCTAAAAATTCTAAATATAACTAAAATATTTAAAAAAAAATGAAGACAATTTACACTTATTTCAAACTTACACATTTATATAGATAGTTGTGTTTGAGACTGCTTACCGTTCCGTTACAGCTTATACCTAGTACACGGTTGAACATAAGCCTCCCTTATAGATTGCCTCATATATTAGGGGATATTTGCCAGAATTGCCACACTTGACAAACGAGTTGGCAACTGCAGTTTATTTTTTATTTTTAGTTGTTATTAGGAGGACCTTCTGTGCCATTTTACGACACCCTCATAACGATATGGGGTATGAGATATTCTTACATTGCTACTATACGACAAGTGTAGTGCCTGCTTATCCTACAAATAGTAAGTAATCAATAATTTCAACAACAAGTAACAGTTTTTATTTATTCAGTTTTATAATTGACAACCACTTGCTTCGTCGTATAGTGGTGGCGTTAGAGAATCCGCTGTCCCATATCATGCCGTAAGTCTCGTAAGACGACAGGGTAAAATGTAAAAGATAATAACAAATGATCGGCATCTTCACACTCAAGATAACAAAAAACTGCGGTTGCCAACCCGCCCGTCTGGTAGGTCTTTGTTCAACAGTGTATATGTGATAAACTGTAATGATGATGATGATGAATCCCTCGCTTTGAAAATAATAATTAAATAAATTTTACCCAGAAAATGTTCAATTTTACAAAAAACATTACAAAGTTTTGAATAGAAGATAACATATCTTAGAAACCAATAATAAAGAGTAACATACATTTACAATATGTTATTATTTTGTTGTGCCTAAATAAAATTGAAACTACTTTTAGCGACAAAGTTTAGAACGACATATCAGCTGTATAATAACGAAATATTGACTTCCTGCCTAAACCCCTTGTAAACAACTTTTACAAAACTGCTTTTTACGGCACGGCTTATTGGGACTTATTGCATAAACCCACTGTTGTTACACTGTTACAACGTTCTCATATACTGTGTTTTATCGATACAACGTATAACTACGGTATTAATGTCTACATACGATCGTTTTATGTTTCAGTGTATGTTGGTGGGCTTCTCATCTTCAAAATATGTAATTTCTCATACATGTAGGTTTCCTTATGATGTTTTCCTTCGCTGACGAGCATGTAGCAAAACAAATCAGGCGTGACTATCTATACAACATTACTCTGTATATGTCTCTCATTTTGAGATTGTTACTGAGCAGTTAGTCTGCCGTACTTATTCCAGTGCGTGTTGACAGGTTTTATCATGTCTTCGAAATATTTTATTTGTCATACATGCAGGTTTTCTTACGATGTCTTACTTCGCCGCCGAACACGTGGTAGATCACCACTTAAAATTATCGTTAACTATCTCGTATTGAGTTATATGTACTACGTAGCTACGTACGTACGTACTAGAGGAGCCTTTTTAAACAAAAAATGTGCACTACTCTGTCTTCGCGCATGCGCGGGAGTTAGTAAAGGCGCCAGGGTGACCCGCGAAATTCCAATTTTGCTTACGTTTTTTGCAATTTGCAGATCAGTGTCAGGTCGTATGTTTAACAAAATATAATTCGTGACCGCAGCGAGTATCTATTTACAGAATTATAATCATTATAATCATCAATACAACCCTCTAAGTTTGTATAATCCTATTGTATGGCTATTTCCAGAAAAAACGCATTCAGAGGGATTATATGAACTTAGAGAGTTGTACTGGCAATTTTAATGGTAATAATTCTGTAAACATACTCGTTACGGTCGCGAATCATATTTTGTTAAACATACAACCTGACCCTGACCTGCAAATTCGAAAAAACGTAAGAAAATTTGAATTTCGCGGGCTACCCTGGGGCTTTCATTTTAAGCAAGAATCTACTAGTACGAGTACTCGTAAGTCTGTGTATTTAAGCGCGTTGCGCCTGCGCGGTCAGATTATATAAAGAAATATGTTTTTTCATGATTTTTTCTTTTGTATTACGATATTATTATCTATTTATTCATTTGTACAACAAATAATTTTACTTACTTGACTACTGAATTGTTATTTACGTCCAGGTTTAAACTTTAATTTGAAATCTTGTATTATTAGCGCCGCTCCACACTGCGTGAATATTGAAACCACAGACTAACCAGTATATTGAAACCACACTAAATGACACACTGTACGGATTGCAGTACAGTTCAGTTGAACATAGTGTATGTTCGGAATGCGCAATCTAGTACGTAGTACATATACATATATCGATTTAGTTAACAATTACATTGCCTCCAGCTGAGATCAAAAGCAGGATTCTTGTGTAGTATGAAATTTTTCAGCGAGCGCTTAGCCCCTGAGCTATGAGGTAGAACATGGTCTGGAATGGCATATATTATTTGTATTGTTGTGCTGTTTACTTAAATCAATAATATCCCTTTTTCTCTTCGATTTAGAACAGCCTGTACAAGTCCGTTATTTTTGAGAATTATGGAGCAATGTCCACCACGCTGTTCCAGTGCGTGTTGGCGGACTTCACAAGTCATTTAAATATATTTTTTAGTTTGTTAGCAAAAAGTTACCCCTACACTAGGATTTTCTCCTTCATCGTGGATGTAGTTTACATACATAAATTGCACAAGAACAAACATCGATTACAATATACAATTATACCAGTACTTGTTCCGTGCTTGAATTAAACTCGCAACCTTCAGCGCCACCTTTTTTTCTCCGTATTTTATATTTCATACTGCAGGTTATCTTGCGATGTCTACCTTAACTGCTGAGTGCTGTGCAGCTGCTTGGTGGCAGAAATGGGTGAGAGGGTGATACCGACACAGATAGACTCTTAGGCGGAAAACATCCTCTGCTGCCTGTCTTTTTTTTTCTTTTTATAGAATAAGTGTGACAAACGAGCACACAGTCCACCTGATGGTAAGTGGATGCTGTGGCCCATAGACATCTACTTTTATCCTCGATTAAGAAACAAAATTCAGATGCGTTTTCACCCGTGAGGACTAAGATGGAATGAATGCCTGGTTTCCAGTAAAAAGGGTTTCCGGTTCTCTACACTCTCCATACGAAACACAGCAGCGTGAAACAGTTATTTTACGCAGGTACTCTGTGAGAGCGTGGTCCGTCCCCGGTTGCCATTCATGCTACAACCATAATATAGCTGCAGCTTGACTCTACCACTGTCTGTCTGTACAAACCCGAAAACTATAGAACCTATTGACTTAATATTTATGCAGGTTGTACAAAACAAATCTTCGATCAACCTATAATATTTAAAGAGATACAAAAACTAAACCGAATATAAAATAATCCGAAGCAAGACCGTTTGAGTTATTTGAACTTTTTCCCTGGCTAATATAGTTTTAGTAAGATTTTAACTCGATCAACGAGGAAAATGTGCATAATATATGTAGAATGCTTGTCCTGTTGGCAACCAACAAGAAATTATATTACTGTTATGTCGTTGTATACAAGAAGAATTCAAAATCATATTCCTGTGTAGTATTTAGAAAAAGTTGCCACATTTAAAAAATTTACATACCAGTTATCAGAGGTGACAATGCATTTTTATTTATAACTTACTCTTACTTAATTGGAGATACATGTTCTCCTGATGATCTAGGGTAAGTAGATACTGTAATCTACTTACCATAATTAATAATCTATGCTCATTTTTCACCCTTACATGAAAAAAGCTCAAAAGAAATAGGGTATTTTATACCATGTATAAATAATAAAAATTATATATTTATGATAAATTTTGTAAAAAGTAAACGAGAAATATTGATTTATATTTATAAAAATGCAATTTTGAATTTTATATTTCAATTTTAAGAATATGTTTTTATCTGTGCCTCAAATGTGCAAAATGCTGTCCGAGGAGTTTTGGCGGGAACTTGATCGGCGGTGGTTTGCTGCTCCTGTATTATAGTTTAAATAATAGTTTGAAGTGGATTTTGATATGTAAATGTGGTGCGATTTTATGTATTAACTGTCTACGCATGTGAACTATTAGTGGAAACGGTGAAACAAGTGCTCTGCTGGTGATGGATTCTCAAAATAAGCTGTTGCATAGGCGCCTTTAGATACCATCGCCAACTGTCAGCTGCCTGCTGGCTCAAGTTACCGTCAAAATCTCCCAAGGGCTGCACAATGTGACGCATCAACATATTGTGAAGCAGTGAACTATGAAGGATAATAATACATAAAGACAAGGCTTGGGGAAATTATAATAAACCGAATAAAAATACTCAAAACTTGGCCTAAAGGTCTAGATACCAGGCCATAAACTCCAAAAAAATGCTGTCCGCCATATTAGATACCGTCGTGACGTCACTGCCTAAGAGAATACTAGCTAATGTGTTGTGTTATTTCGAAATTTTTCAAGTTATCATTACAATTGTTGTATCCGAATTTTATTGAAAAGACATCATGGAAGACGCATTCGTAAAAGCAGAAAGTACTAATATTTATTCTATTAATTCGAATTCATTTAACAGAACCCATAATCGTTTATTGTGTTTAATTTTCCGTGTTATTTTCCAACTAAAACATGTAACAATCTAATTGACATTTAAAATCAAAGCGAGTTTATTACTTCGCTTTTAGCACTAATGTTATAGATATTATAAATTAAGCTTAGGTGAGAAAAACTTTTTGTTATATTTTTTTGTAAAAACCATGTCATTATTCCCATAGAAGAAATACAAGAGAAGAAAACACGAATTAAGTAAAACACTGCACTGCACTTGCAAGGGCTGTCAAATTGACCCACAAAGGGCGGGACAGACGAGCGATTAACCTAATCTATACAAAATTTGACTTGCAATAGGTCATGCACCTATCATGTCATGATGTTTTGTTTTTTTATAAACGATAGTTAATACGTAATAAGTCATAATTACATCAAAGTGATCTTCACAGAAGTATAGTTTAGATTTTGTAGACAACGCCTTTGGGTCTCTTCTTGCCAGTTTTAACCAAGTGCCAACTGATTTAAATATTAAAAATATTTAAATCAGTTGGCACTTGAATCCATAACTTCCCCGGCGTTCATATGCTCGTATTGTTGCATTTAGGCACAACATAACAATGATATAGATGATAACTCATTATTAAACATCCAAAAGTATCTTATTCCTTTGAAAAATGGTCAAAATTCTAGGACAGTGACGCCACGAGTTGAACAGCATGGCGGCTAGCGTTTTCACGCAAAAATTTAAAACTTTTAGAATTTATGAAAAATATATAAAAATTATAGTGGTTCATTATCACTCTAGGATTCATTTAAAACACTTTTTCAAAATGGGTGTAACCCTTTTTGTACAGTTTTTCTTTAATAAAACTCTTAAACTAGTTTTTTGATAAACTTTGAACATGTTCTGGGATTTTGTTGGAAAAGCGTATACATTTTTTTATAGAAGAAAGGGCAAACGAGCATGCGGCTCACCTGATGGTAAGTGACTACCGCCGCCCATGGACAACCGCAGCATCAGGGGAATTGCAGATGCGTTGCTGGCCTTTTAGAAAGGTGTAAGCTCTTTTCTTGAAAGTCCCTAAGTTGAATCGGTCCGGAAAAATCGCTGGTGGTAAACAATTCCACAGAGAAGTTGTACGAGGAAGAAAACTCCTAGTAAAACGTACAGTGGTGGACTGCCAAGCATTCAGATGGTGAGGATGGTATCGTGAATTTTGACGCGATGTGCGTTCGTGAAATTCGGCGGCTGGAATTAATCCGAACAATTCCTCAGAGCACTCCCCGTGATAAATTCGATAGAAAATGCAAAGGGATGCAACATCCCTACGCAGTGCTATTGTATCGAGCCGATCAGAAAGAACTCGGTCGTCGACGATTCGAACCGCTCTGCGCTAGAACTGGCACTGGGGTGCCCCGGCCCAGAAATGACAACAGTATTCCATGTAAGGCCGAACTTGTAAAGTTGCAAGCGATGTCATCATCATCATTACAGCCGTCCACGAGTCCACTGCTGAACATAGGCCTCCCCCAACGAATGCCAAAAAGCACGGTCCTGAGCCACCTGCATCCATCGACTTCCTGCAAATCTTACCAGGTCGTCACTCCGTCTAGTGGGGGGACCCTACACTTCACCTGTCGGTACGAGGCTGCCACTCGAGAACCTTTTTTCCCCATCGGTTGTCGGTTCTTCGAGCTATATGGTCGGTCCATTGCCACTTCAGCTTACTAATCCGTTGGGCAATGTCGGTCACTCTGGTTCAACTGCGGATATCCTCATTTCTAAGTTTATCACGCAGAGAAACTCCGAGCATAGCCCTCTCCATAGCTCCCTGAGCGATCTTGAGCTTCCTCATCCGGCCAGCAGTGAAGGACCACGTCTCAGTTCCATAGGTCATCACTGGCAACACGCACTGGTTGTACAGTCTGCAAGCGATGTGCCGGCATTAAATACTGTCTCGCTCTGCTGAGCACGCCAAGCTTTTTAGAGGCCAATTTGGCCTTCCCTTCCATGTGACTACGAAACTGCACACTATTCGATATGTCAGCGCCGAGGATTCCGATGCTAGCTGAGGCAGCAAGGGGAGTGCCTTGAAACTGAGAAAACTTGAAACATTGTCCCATAAATGAATTACTGATTCTGTGGAATCTAGTAACTGGCATTACAAGCTTATGTTTGTTATCCTAGTGTTCAAAATATGAGCATCCTTATTCTTATTAAAGCTATGTATGTTTTTATGTACATACATTACATTTTCATGAATATATTGCAATGCCAAAGTTAATATGTTAATATCTTTAATTTTTTTTCTGAGGGCCTCTTTAAAATTTAGGTTATAAATCGCCCGTACGGGTCTCTTTTCCAAAACAAATATAGCTTCATTATCAGTAGCATTGCCCCATAGCAAAATTCCATAAGACATTACGCTATCAAAGTAACTAAAATACACTAATCTAGCTGTCTCAACATCTGTGAGACTTCTAATCTTTCTTACAGCATATGCTGCAGAGCTAAATCTGCTTGCTAATTTAGACATATTGAAGCCCTATTGAAGCTTCGTGTCAATAGTAATACTATGTAAGTAAAACAGTGATATCAACAAGACTCAACTTCTCCCCATTTAAGAGCAGGTTATTTTTTGAATGTTTAACATTAGGTATTATAAATTTAATAAATTTTGTCTCATTGCCGTTTAAGAGCAAATTGTTGGCGTTAAACAATTGTACTAAATTCGATAGAGCATTATTTACATCGTCATAATTAATTGACTACCGTTTGAGTTTGAAAATTAAAGAGATATCGTCAGCAAATAATACTATATCGTGATTATCCCCTACAATATAAGGTAAGTCGATAATATAAATTAAGAACAGGAATGGGCCAAGAATCGAGCCCTGAGGAACGCCCATTGATACTACCGATCCAGAGGAACCTTTACCATTGATCACGAACTTTTGAGTTCTGTTACTTAAATATAAAGTATTAGTCTAAGCGCCAAATTTTTTAACACCGTAATGTTGTAGTTTCCTGATTAATATCTCATGATGAACACAATAGAAAGCCTTGGAAAGATCACAGAAAATACGGTTTCTTGTGAATTCTCCCAGGCATTAAAAATATATTTCATAAGCTCAACACCGGCGTCAGACGTCGAGCGACCGCTTGTAAAACTAAACTGGTTTTTAGGAAGTAATTTATTTGTATTAAAAAAAATAACAATTGATCCAAGATTATTTTTTCAAAAATTTTACCGAGAGTTGGTAGTACAGAGATAGGTCTGAAATTAGCAAGGTCCAATGTACTACCAGATTTAAATAAAGGTATTATAAAATTTTTTGTACTTTACTATACTTCATTAAATCAGGAAACAGACCAGAATAGATGCAAATATTAAAACTAATAGCAAGATGAGGTGCAATTAAATATGTTATGGACGCAATAACTGTCATGGAAATTCCCCACAAATCTGCGGTTTTCGTCACATCAATGGTTTTGAAGTATTTTACAATATCTTGCGGTAATACTTTTTTAAATCTAAATTATTTTAAACATGTATTAACATTCTGTTTGAGTAAGGACTCGGCGACAGTTGGAGAATTCAAATGACTCTGTTGTCAAGATAGGAACATCAGTGAAATATTTCTCAAACACGGCTGCGACTTCTTGATTTGATTTAGTCAATTCATTGTTAATTTTTAATTGATAGTTTGAGTTTCGAAGTTTGTCTTTACCGGTTTCGCTATTAATGTTCAATGTTCTTGGAACTGCTAGGGAGGTTGACATCCGCACAGATGTCAACTCGAGCGTTGTTTGTACCGAACTTGGCCTTCACGTTTTTTTTTTTTGGTTAAATAACATTAATTTTTGAAAAGTATATGCTTGGAACTAATCACACCAGTGACTTTGTCGATACTTTTTCGGCACCGAATATCAATTATTTTTGTTTTCAGTTTTTTGTCTTTGTATATCTATCCTTAATCAACTACCTTAATACCAAATTTCATATTTCTAGGTAACATAACGATGGCCTAGGTTTTTGATGAGTAAGTCAGTGAGTGATATTAATGGCACTTTTCAGGACCTTAATAAGTCAAGTATATACTATGGACAAATCATCCATGAAATTTGCAATTCTTTGGGTTTTTATTAACTATACTAAATTATAAGCATGTGGATCTAACGGGTTTGAAGTTATAGGGGGTTCGAAAGTATCTCGAAATGATTCGTGTAAATATACTCACTGCCGGTGCACCGTTATTTTATTTTCCGAATCTGGTTAACACACTGGCATAAGTCTAAATTATGATGTTTGATGAGCACCTTGATAGGGCCTTAAATTACAATTTAAGGCTGATTTCCTAGGTACTCGATAGTGTGTACAACATCACACATGTCTGACAAAGTAAAGAGCCATGTATGATTCGCGAGGCTATGGAAGTTAAAAGAAAATATCTTAATTTCAATAGATAAGATGGCTTAGTGCTACCATATATTTAGGATCCCATAATTAATAAAATTAGACCCAAACCCAAGCATACTACTGCAAGACTTCATGATACTGTAAGCTCGCCTAGATCTTTTTTTTATAGGATAGAGTGACAAACGAGCACACAGTCCACCTGATGGTAAGTGTTTGCTGTGATCCATAGACATTCACATTTATCCTCAATAAAGAATCAAAATGCAGATGCGTTGTCACCCGTAAGGACTAAGATGGAATGCTTCTTTGCCAGTAAAATGGGTCTTGTTTCTCTACACTCACCGTACAAAACACAGCAGCGCTAAGCTGCTATTTTACGCTGGTTTTCTATGAGAGCGTGGTCCTTCTCCGGTCGAGCCGACCCATTCGTGCTACAACTATACTACTAATATAGCTGCAGCATGGCTCTACCACGTGTAAAAATCGGACCAAAAATTAATAATTAAATGTTGAAGGTAGCTTTCGTTAACTCCCTTTCATAAGTCCCTTTCGTGACCATGGGTGCTGTGAAGTACCTGAAACATCGGGAATTAAAAATTAAAATTAAACACAATAAAATCCGTAAAGTTACTTATATTCCAAAAGTAAAGAGCATTCGGATGACATGTGGAACACGCATTGGAACCGTGCGACGAACTTTTTTACTTTCAATACCCTGTCGGAGGCTTGTGCTCAACTGTGGTTTCATATAAACTGTTAATTTACTTTACACTTTTTTAAATCGGAAAGTAATGTTACATAAAAAATACAACACAAACAAATAATAGATACATGAATTAAACTATAGACCAATTTTATTCAAGTAATTGTAATGTTAAACAATCGAATTAAGTTATATTGAATTGATTTATTAATTATAATTTTATTAAATTAATTAATAATAAATAAATTAATTTTAATAAATTATATTGATAAATTAAAAAGATTAGATAGAATTATATAAAACTAAATTAGATGAGATTAAATTTATTATAATGTAAATGTTACTTGTACGGACTCAGTCTGAAATAAATTGATTTTATTTTATTTATTTTTTTATTTTAAATCAAATTAAAACATAAATACTTTTAATTAACATAATAAATTAATTAAAGGAAAAAAATTGTTATATAAAATTATACGTTATTGCGTTATTTAATTTTTTTTAACAAAATATAGATTATGATAAACGTCTAATATTGCGCATAAAATCACCCACATATCACTATTATTATCATTGAGTCTTCCCACAATACCACCTGCTATCTCTTTTTTACCAATATGAATAGTCCAGAGGTCTGAGAACGAGTTCTAAATAAAAGCAATCTCTGGCAAAATTTAGGTGTCTTAAGGATTCTCCGGGTCATATCGTTTTTCGTTTAAGTTCTAAAGTCTACAATTTTATATAAATTTATACTTATTTAAAAACACTTTGAGAAATAAAGCTGTTACAATGAGCTGAATCCATGTTATGTATATAAATGGTTTCATCAAGTGGTTATAACAATACAAATTTAGTACATACAATTGCGAAAATGACTTCATTTAAATTTTCATGTCTCTTACACCCGAAGTCTAAAGAATTATTCGTTTAAATTGAATGGTGCAGTGTCGACTCGACATAATGATACGAATTAAAGGGCTATCCCTTGTCTGAAATTATTTAAAAAGAATGGTGTCCAATTATCTTAACCGCGTTGTTAGTTTACCAACAAAATTACACTGGCGGTGTAATGTATACGAAGCTTTATTCTATTTTTGATTTAATTTGAACAATCACAGCATGCGACATCGTTAACGTGATCTTATAAATTCGTGCAAATCTGTGGCTTATTTCAATACAAAATGTGTTTTGGGTTAAATAGCTTGCGTTGTTATCTACATACAAGGCAAAAAGACAGACAAAAACAATTTATATCGCGTTTTAAAGATAAAATAAATATTAGGTAAGGAAATTTTATCTTAACTTTATTTAGACAAACTTTGAAGATAAATATAACTCAGTACAAGCATAAAATAATTGAATTGTATTAAGTAAAAACTTCGTGGAACTATAATTTATGTGACTATAACTATGGGGGAGGCCTATCAGTGCGATACAGCAGTGGACTGTATTGATAGTAGGGAAGTAAAAATAAATGT
The DNA here is from genome assembly GCA_033319125.1 of Parnassius glacialis. Taxonomy (NCBI): domain Eukaryota; kingdom Metazoa; phylum Arthropoda; class Insecta; order Lepidoptera; family Papilionidae; genus Parnassius; species Parnassius glacialis. The sequence goes on from JAVANC010000009.1 coordinate 21,367,506, forward strand.
CAAAGGAGATATGTGTCGAAGGACCATCGATATACGAATATATATTATGTCGCAGGATTTTGTTTGAACACCTAGATTTTTTTTAGGACTGTAATAAAACTAACATTACTCGTAATCGAAGCAAGGGGATTTCCTGTTCTTTGTACAACCAAAAGAAGTCATATCAACGATAGTAGGTTAATGTGTGGCGGGGTTAGGCCACCTACAAGCGGATGTTTCTTATAAATTATTACTTATAATATGTTCTTTATTTGCATTATTTTTTTATTATCACAGTTCATTGTCATCATCATCATCATTACAGCCCTTCACAAGTCCACTGCTGAACATAGGCCTCCCCCAAAGAATGCCACAAAGCACGGTCCTGAGCCACCTGCATCCATCGACTTCCTGCATGTCTTACCAGGTCGTCACTCCATCTCGTGGGGGGACGCCCTACACTTCGCCTACCGGTACGAGGCTGCCACTCGAGAACCTTTCTTCCCCATCGGTTGTCGGTTCTTCGAGCTATATGGCCGGCCCACTGCCACTTCAGCTTACTAATCCGTTGGGCTATGTCGGTTACTCTGGTTCTACTGCGGATAACCTCATTCCTAAGTTTATCACGCAGAGAAACTCCGAGCATAGCCCTCTCCATAGCTCGCTGAGCGACCTTGAGCTTCCTCATACGGCCAGCAGTGAAGGACCAAGTCTCAGATCCGTAAGTCATCACTGGCAACACGCACTGGTTGTACAATTTCGTTTTAAGGTTTCGAGGTATGTCTGACGAGAAGATGTGTCGTAGCTTCCCGAACGCTGCCCAGCCGAGTTGAATCCGTCGATTGACCTCTCGGTCGAAGTTGGACTTACCTAGTCGGACTATTTGTCCCAGGTAAACATACTCGTCAACAACTTCGAGCTTAGTGCTCCCAACAACTACCGGCATAGGTGTGACATGGACATTAAACATAATCTTTGTTTTGTCCATGTTCATCTTAAGACCTATCCGTTGGGAGACACTATTGAGGTCATTGAGCATAGTGCTTAGGTCCTCCAGCGATTCTGCCATAAGGACTATATCGTCGGCAAATCGAAGGTGAGTGATGTATTCGCCATTGATGTTAATTCCGTATCCTTTCCAGTCCAGAAGCTTGAAAACGTCTTCCAATGCAGCGGTGAAGAGTTTCGGGGATATAACATCACCCTGTCTTACACCTCTCTGCAATTGGATAGGTTTCGTACTCTGGTTCTGTACTCGGATAGCCATCGTAGCTCTACTGTACAAACACTTCAGCACTTCGATATACCGACAGTCAACTTGGCATCGCTGAAGGGACTGCAGCACCGCCCAAATTTCGACGGAATCAAAGGCTTTCTCATAGTCCACATACGCCAGACACAGTGGTAAATTGTACTCTTCGGACTTCTGTACAATTTGCCGAAGGGTATGTATGTGGTCTATGGTGCTAAAGCCCTTTCGGAAACCGGCTTGTTCGGGAGGCTGGAAGTCGTCAAGTCTGCGCGTGAGACGATTCGTAATGACTCTCGAAAACAGCACGTAGACGCGGCTCAGAAGGGAAATCGGTCTGTAGTTCTTCAAGAGAGCGTTGTCGCCTTTCTTGAAGAACAAGACCACCGCACTTCTGCTCCACGCCTCCGGTGTAATGCCACCATGGAGGACGGAATTAAAGAGCTTCTGAAGGACTTCAAGTACCGGTCTTCCACCCGCTTTCAGAAGCTCCGCTGTAATTCCATCCTCACCTGGGGCCTTGCCGTTTTTAAGGTGTTGGAGAGCCATTCTAATCTCGCTCAGACTGACGTCCGGGATATCTTCGGAATAGTGTCGAATAAGACTCGCTCTTGGATCGTTACTCACACTTGCGTGTGGCTCCAACGATGACGTGTACAGCTGCCCATAGAACCTCTCAATCTCACTCAAAATCTCAGGTGCCCCGGAAACGATGCTGCCACATTCGGTCTTCAGCTTTGACAGTTGGCTCTTTCTGGCAGACAGATCTCTGGCAAAGACTTTGGAGCCTTGGTTCCGCTCGATCGCTTCTTCAATACGAGCTGTATTGAAGTTGCGCAAGTCCCGCCGCATGCATTTGGAGATCTGTCTGTTCAGTTGCCTGTATGCTGTCAAATCTGTTGAAGAATGTAGCCTCATCTCCCGTCTAACAGCCATGAGATTAAGAGTGTGATCGGAGAGTTTTTGTGTTCTTCTGCGGCGGGTCTTGCAGAACTTAGCTCCGACCGCATGGACAGTTTCCACGAGCTTGTCATTCATATCGTCCACTTCATTGCAGTCTTCTAGGCACTGAAAACGATTTTGTAACTCGAGCTGAAAGGTTTCGGGACTTTGGATTAGAGCACGAGGGGGACGGAGCGTTGACTTCATCAGACGAGACCTCTCCAACTTAACATTTAGGTTCAGTGTGCCTCTAACCATTCGGTGATCGCTGCCGGTTTTCACCCTCGCGATCACTGAGACATCACTGAACAGTTGTCGTCTGGTCGTCATAATGAAGTCAATCTCATTTTTTGTCGAACCGTCGGGGCTCGACCAGGTCCACTTCCTGTGGGGCCGCTTCTGGAAGAAAGAGTTCATCATAAAGAGTCCCTCTTTCTCCATGAAGTCGGCCAGCTGCTGGCCCCTTGGGTTCCGTTGCCCTATTCCAAATTTCCCTACTTTCAGCTCACCGTTCTCTTTTGTGCCTAGTTTTGCATTGAAGTCTCCCATTAACACCGTATATTGGGTTTTGGAGGAATGCATGGCTCTAGAGATATCCTCATACATTTCCTCCACCTCCTCATCGGGGTGTGCCGAGGTTGGTGCGTAAACCTGTATGACCTTCAGCGAATACCGTTTGGTGATTCTGAGTATAAGGTACGCAACCCTCGTCGACACACTCCCGATCTTTACAACGTTGTTAACGAGAGACTTGTGGACGATAAATCCGACACCTCCTTGGGACAGATGGTCGCCCTCCCGGTGATAGAGCAAGTTGCCGGATTCGAGGATTACCGTGTCCTCCCCCTCTCTTCGGACTTCGGATAATCCTATAATATGCCAGCGCAACTTGTCTATCTCTTCTTCCAGCTCCACGATCTTCTCGTCAGTCCTCAGGGTGCGTGCGTTGTACGTTGCCAGGTCGAGTCGTCTAAGGTGGCAACCGAACCTCCACCGGAGATTCTTAGCACCCCCTGCCCCGCCGTTACCATGGTCGCCACCGTAGCCAGGAATAGCGGGGCCGCCGGGGACTGGGGGCCGTCTCTTTGTTACATTCATAGAGGGGTATTTGCCATAGTTGCCACGCTTGGCGAGCGGGTTGGCAACCGCAGTTTTTTTTTTTTATTGTAACTTTGGCTATTATCAGGGAGATGCTGCTGCCCATCTCCCGCCTGTTTCCCATTGTCGCCTTTTACGACACCCACGGGAGGATATGGGGTAGTGGATATTCTTGACCGCCACTACACGGCAAACAGTTCATTGTACTATAATTTAATTGTTATCAAAATCCTGAACTTGTTGTGGGTATAATACCTGACGGGAAGTATCGGCATAGATTAAAATCTAAAATGCATAGCCAATCCTCCAACGTGGAAAAGATGCCGAATCCGAGTACTAAGGAAGAGAATGGGTCTTTATGGGAGAGGATGCTTTAGCAGTGGATATTAACGGGCTAAATGAGATATATATGTATGTATATACAATGACGGTTTAACTATCTCGTATATCATTATCATTATTAAGTGGCGAAGCTTGCGAAGACACTTATTGATTTCACAATGTCTGTCCGTCTGTCCGTCTGTCCCTCGATTATCGCGAGAACGGTTTCGAATTTTCAAATTCTGTTTTCAGGAATCGATTACTGATCACCCAGGCATCTGAACCTCCTATTTTGAAACTGATTGCTCAACGGCAACCGTTAGAAACCGCTACAATGCTGATTGCTTCGCCACTTTGCTATGCTGTTAGCTTGCTAGGTTTATTATTTTTACAGACCATCACAAAACCACTAGTGGACATAGCCTTCTATCATAGAGTGCCACAAAACACGACTATAACCACTAGGCACCATTAATCTCATTATGTAGGAGTATTATGGAGTATAATTAGTGACGGAAATATCTTACACTTTTGTCGCCTAGCCCCCATCCGCTAAATCCGTACCGTCCGATAAAGAACTTCGTTCTAATAACAAATAAATTTTAATTTATTCGTAGTCAGAAACTGAATATTATATTTAATTTAATTTCTGGTGACCTCTCATCTCAGGAGTACTTCGTTTAGAGCCGGGGCAGCATCAGAAGCAGCTGAACTGAGTAATAGCGCACATATGAGTCTCTGAGAGATGACTACATATTTGTGCCATTTGCTGTAGAGACCATCGGTCCGTGGGGTCCACGTGCGGTGAAGTTCCTAAATGAACTCCATCCGCGGCTGGTCGTTACTGCTGGTGATAAGAAGGCTGGTTCTTTTCTTGCTCAAATGCTAAGTATGGCCATTCAGCGGGGAAACGCAGCCGGAGTTCTTAGCACGATACCGCGGGGAGTAGGACGATATGATAATTAAGTTTCTAGTTTTAGTTTTCTTTTATTATTATAGTTTTTAATATTATATATAATAAAATTTCATTATAAATATTTTATAATGAAATTAAATAAGTAAGCCCCTAAAGCTAAACGCCCGCTTTAAATTTCACTATACACAAGCAACACGGATTCGATCCACGCCACTAATTAATGAAATTGTTAATTACAATCTAAGTATTTGTGCTACGTACTTGTCAATGAAATAAAACATGTGAAATTCGTCACCACGCACTGAGGGCATATTATCGCGCCTTTGACGACCTGTACTTTTATAATGATGCAATTATCTCTTTTTTGATTATATATAGTTAGCTTTTTCATCTTTTTGTTGATGCATTTTTTTTATAGGATAAGGGTGACAAACGAGCACACAGTTCACCTGATGGTAAGTGGTTGCTGCGGCCCATAGACATCTACATCTATCCTCTATTACAATTCAAAATATAGATGCGTTGTCAACCGTGAGGACTAAGATGGAATGCCTCATTTCCAGTAAAAAGGGCCTCCGGCCACCTGCACTCGCCAAGCGAAACACAGAGGTGAACCTCTACTTCACGCTGGTTTTCTGTGAGGTCGTGGTACCACCCCGGTTCGAGCCGGCCCATCCGTGCGACAGCAAAAGCTGCCGCGTGGCTCTACCACTGTTAAAAATCAAAGCATATTTAATATCTGTGGACTACGAAGATTTTTTTTAAATTTCATGTAACAAACGAACTGACACTCCACCTAATGGTCAGTGGCTACTGCTGCTCACAGACACCTACATTATTTATTCTTCGCTACAGGCACGTTGAGATAAAGAAGACTATAGAAGAGTTGTCACCTCTGAGGACTAAGATAGAACAGATACCTGACAGCCCATAATTATACTGACTTTTATATTTTGATCAGTGTTGGTGAATATGAAAACTGCCATTCAGAGTACCTACTCTCATCTTCTTTCGTTTTTAAGCACACTGCAGAGTTAACTTCTAATAATGGCGCGAACTAATGAGATGTCTATCTATTAGGATAATTGGAATGAATTGCATCCCTTTACCGCACTATTTATAAGCAAATAAAATTACACTTAAACGAATTGTTTTATTTAGAAAATTTCTCCTTCATGCTTTAGTAACAATTTAGACAACTCATTACTTAACAACAAATCGTTTTTGCGTGAATGGCAATTAAGTACAACCCGGTGTGAGAGACTTCTGTAAATTTATAATATCTGAAGATTTACGTCAAAAGATTGGAAAAGGATTGTAGTCATTGTCACGTTTACAAATGAAATCAAATCTTATAGGACAATTTTTTTTGACGGCTCCTTGGCGCAATGGCTTAGCAATGAGTTGTTGCGCTGGGGGTCGCGGGTTCGAATCCCGCACGGAATAAGTATTTGTATGGCCTACAAATAATTGTTCCGGATCTGGATGTTTGTCCTCGTGCAATATATGTTTGTAAACTGCCTCCACGATACAGAAGAAAATCCTAGTGTGGGGGTAACGTTTTTTTAAAAAAAATATCCCATTCGAAACGATGAATATTGTTTGACAATTACCCAGCTTTGTTTTATAGTTTCGACAATGGCGTTCAAAGAAATTGACATTGACGTCATTACACAGTTACATCGACCTAATCAGGATAAGTATGCTTCTTAAAAGATTTTTAAAATAATGCAGCATCATCGAGGAACATGTCTCGATTCAGTAGTCCTAATTTTAAGATTATGTGGTACAACGGACTAGAAGTTACACAATTTCCGGACACAGGTCACACAGGCCACCAAAAAATTTGGTTACGAAAATAACCTTGTATATCAACGGTTGTTTCCAGGAAATATCACGAGTAAACGATACATGCAATATATTTTAATCCTTAAGTAACTTATGACTGTTAAATTATGCAACTGTAATTGTAAAATGATTTTAATATCCTTTATCTTAACGGTGTCACGCCTAATATTTTTCAGCCCATTTTTATACGTGGTAGAGCCACGTTGCAGCTATATTATGGTTGTAGCATGAATAGGTCGGCTCGATCGGGGTAGGACCATTTTCTCACAGAATACCAACGTAAAATAGCAGCTTAACGCTGCTGTGTTTCGTATGATGAGTGTAGAGAACCGTAGACCATTTTTACTGGAAACGAGGCATTCCATAGTAGTCCTCAGGGGTGACAACGCATTTGGATTTTGATTCTTAATCGAGTATAAATGTAGATGTCTATGTGCCCCAATATCCACTTACCATCAGGTGGACTGTGTGCTCGTTTTTCATCCCCATTCTATAAAAAATATATATACGATAAGCTCTCGTATTAGATTTAATAATTCACGAACAGATCAAGATTGCTTTTGACGCCGACAAGTAATTTATTTAATTGTAATTTTCTTAATTTTTAATATTATTGAAATATTTCATGAAATTACAGTAACTTATACTTATTTCGCCCTCAATGAATATAAATTTCATGAAACAGTCTGGGCTTTAGATCACCTCTTTGTAAAAGCAAATGCTGAAATAAATTAATTCGTATTAGTGCTGTGATTTATAAGAGCCTTCATTATTAATTGCAATTTGTTAAGAAAGCATCTTTATTTGAATATTTGTACATTCTTATTTGTACTAAAATTTTCGCAAGTAAACGTTGCAAAAAAGATTCGCGGCTTACAATATTTGAAGAATTACTCCGGGATATAAGCTGAAGAAACACAGTAATCACCATATTATAACATAGAGAAGAGAAAACAACCGCATAAACGATTCTTAGGAAACATTTTTTAGATGTTAGTGTTTGAATTTTTGATGTCTGTTTTCTTTCGATTTTACGTGGCCGATTCGATTTCCTACAAGTAAATCAGCAGTCCAGTTAAAGACAGCCAGTGTGAGAATGCCTCAGCCTGTTAGTAACTATACTAATAGGCAGAGGCATTCTGTTTTAATTCTCGGTATCGTCAAAACACTTTTAGTATGTACCTTATATTATATGGAATCGGCTCCAAGCGTACTTATTCTTGCCTAATAAGGCAATAATTCAGCAGTTTTATTGAAATGTACAATTAATTTATGCGTTCGAATGCGCCATTCTATCTTAATACTTTTAACTAAATGTTCACCTGTTTTTTAATCTTTCTCTTTCTGTTTTCTCTCCGATTTTTCCCCACCTTATTTTTGTTCATTAAAACAAATAATAGCTAATATAAGTGTTCTTCCAAAAAAATTCATAAGTAATGCATTATTATTATATTATAATAACTAACGATCGGCCCCGGCTTCGCCTGGGTAGGATCCAATAACATGGCGTTATTAATATTTTAAATAGTCAAAGGCCATTTATTTTATCGATTCTCCGGCTGTAGCAGCGTGATCCTACCCCGGTTGAGCCGACCCATTCGTGCTATAACCATAATATATGTACAGCATGGCTCTACCGTGTACACGATTGGCCATCTAACGTTTAGAATTGGAACTATAGGTTATCTTGAGGTTGGAAGGTTTAATGATATTTCCGATGTAACAGAAAGTTAGTTTTATGTTCGACATTTATGAAATGGTTTGCTTTTCGCTTAAACGAGGTTATGAAATATTAAAAACTTATTTCCAAATTGGTGAGTTTTCTACTCAAAATGTAAGAAATTTACGAAAAAAAATTGACAAAAAACAACTGTGCGTGAACAAACATTTACATCAATTCGTCATCATTCTCAAGAATTGAATATTTATAAGAAGAATTTTGCATAAAGATCTCGATTTGAATAAGTACAAAGTTCAATTAGTGTAAGAGCTGAAGCCGCATGACCATCTGATGCGTTTTCGGTTTGCTCAATGGGCGGAAGACCTCTTGATCGAAGACGAGTATTTTTACCGAAAAATCATCTTTACAGATGAAGCTAATTTCCACCTCGAAGGATACGACAATAAGCAAAATTGTCGTATCTGGGGCACTGAAAAACCACACGTCATAGTGCAGAAACCAATGCATCCACAAGGAGTGACTGTCTGGACGAAATGGTCTGACGGCATTATTGGGCTATTTTTCTTCGAAAATGAGCAATAAAACGCCATTACAGTGAATGGCGATCACTACCGCGCCATGCTAAGCGATATTTTGTTTCTCAAAATTGAACAGAATGACATAGACGACATTTGGTTTCAACAGGACGGCGCAACATACCACACAGCAAACGTAACAATTGATATTTTGCGCACTGTTTTCGAAAATCGCATAATCGGCCGAAATGCTGAGGATTTGGCTCCGTTGGACTATTTTTGTGGGGAGTCATTAAGGTCAAGTATTACGCTAACCATCCAGAGATGACGACTTGAAACATGAAAACGAAGTTGCCATTGACGAAATAGAGGCGCAAACAAACGAAAATCTTCTGAAAAATTGGACTGATCGGATGTGGTATTTTAATGCTAGTTGTGGTAGTCATTTGAATGATGAAGTAGAAACTCCTGAATGGAAAGGTTCAATATTTCTAATGATTTCATAACTTTGAAAAAATATTCATTGTTTTTTTTATAGCCGATTCAAATTCCAAATCTTAAACCCCACCCCTTAGAAATATAATATGTTCAAACATTTTTTTTTTATAAAATATACCCTAGATCACTTCTGACTTTGTTTATCTCTTTATCTGTTTGCGAAGTTTCATTACAATGAGTTCAGCCATTCCGAAAATTAGGCCGGACATACATGTCTCAATAGCATGCAAATTACCTTTACCTTTACCCTATCTTTAGCTTGATAGAAGCTAGTTATTTCGATATTACACACAGACACTTCAACTTTATTTATATGAATAGAATAGTGTTGAATTTTGTACTTCAACAAATTTTATTTTATATTTTACACGATGCGCTAGCAATTTTATTCATAGCCCAATTTACCCGTGAACTGTACCCAAAGAGTCAAAGTTCAACCTTATATAATTTATCTGTGTAATTGAACTACTCTATATCTGCAAAATTTCGAATCAACGCATCATATTATTTCATTTTATGATGTTCTGTTTAGCAAGATTTAGAATATGCTTTATAATAACCTCGACTGGCTTTTATGTCCGGCAAATGCAATACTATTTTCGGATCAAATTTATATCTCACGAAAAGTGGATGGATTCAAGTGTTTTAAAATTATACTTCAGTCTATAAAAGCTTTTGATCATTAGGTGGACTCCGTCATTCTGATAAGATAATAATTAAATGTTTTGCAAGATATTCCAGACCATTTCAATCAGCGTAATTTATGAAAGCAAACTACGTAATAATATATAATAAAATGGAGGTCAATAATTAATATACGCGACAAAGGACGTAATTCCAAAATTGCATAAAAATTTTCAAGTTTACGTTCCATATTTTTGAATATTACATTTCAATTTAATATTTGTGCTCAATAACTATATTCAATTAAAGTCTTGATTTGTTTTCACAAGGCAAAGCACTAAAGCAACTTCGTGGTGCCGTGAGCGTGTTACTTAATAAAGTATTCTGGTTCCCCCGCAAGACAGATACAAAATGCTCACGAATTAATCGTCTTGTAAATCGTTGGAATGTTTGACATCACGTCACATACTTTTACACGGCCATACGTTTAAATAAGATAGCATCTTTCATTGGGATTTGTGTTTCATAATCTCATAAAGCATCTATATGTTTTCGCTTGGCGGAATCAAAATATATCGCAGTACTACTAAATTATGACTTAGTCTTGATTTATATTTATATTCAATGTTTCTTCATTTTGGTTCGTTTATGTAATATTAATTTTAGACCAAATTAGAATTAATAAAGTATTTTATTAACTTTTTTATATTGTTTCATAACTTATTACCTGTTTATACCATAACCGTAATACTATTTTTTAGGTAATTGATTTGCTTTGTTTGATTTATTATAATTAATAGAATCAGGCGTTACTTTACGGAAATCCATTTTATTAAAGTTGGTAAATGGTAGCTGTTTCTAGAAGATATATTTTAAGATTTATTGTTCATGATTTTGCGTTTCATACATCTCTCATCTCTCATCTAATGTTTTTACACAACCTAGAAATGGAGGAAGTTTAAAATTTGACTGTATATTCTTTCTATTTTTTTTTGTTTGTATGTTACGTAATATCTTCGTCATTTTATGTTTATGATTCTTTTTTTATTAAGTTAATACTTCTTCTGCGGTAGTCCTATACAAATTTGAATAAAAGATTCTATCCCTAAGGGAGGCCAAATAGGGAATGGACTTTTTTAAATAACGCTTCAGTCGACATTGAAATTGTGATATTCCTTTGTCTACTCTAAAGGGTATAAAAACAACTTTTAGTAAAATAATGAATAGAATCAGGCGTTACTTTGATGTAGAGTCTACACCACCTGAAGATGCCTCGTGTAGAGGCGAAACACGTGTCGTATTGTCATCGGTGGTGGTGGTGTTGGGAGTAGTGGTGCTGGGATTAGTGGTGACGGTGATAGTGCACGCAATTGAGGGAGGGCGGGAGGTGCTCTTTAAACTAGGTAAGACACATCATTTTATTTTATCGAGCGGATGTACGCGAGGTAATTTTTACCACCTTTAATGTGAATTATTAATTTTAGTTTAAACAGTATCAGCTTCACTTCATATAAAAACGAAAGGACAAAATGCAAATGCCAATTTAGTTTACTATTTTATTAAATGTTTATTTTTATTATTCCTTTTTTTAAATAGTTGTGATTTTTGAAAGAACGTCAATCCCACTGTAATGTAAAGATAACGATAATGATAGTTAAAGGATAATTATATGATGCAGTAACACAGTACCGTAAATATTGACATAGTCGTGCCTGGCCGCCGTAGTTTGTATGTGATAAATCGTTGTAATATTCAAAGGAAGTACCATAGACATCGAGCACATTCTTTTTAGGAGAGGGGGCAAACGAGCATGCGGCTCACCTGATAGTAAGTAACTACCGCCGCCCGTGAACAACTGCAACATTAGGGGAATTGCAGATGCGTTGCCGGCCTTAAAAATATAATTATAAAATTATAAAAAATTTTATACGTGGTAGAGCCATGCTGCAGATATATTATGGTAGGTACTAGCACGAATGGGTCGGCTCGACCGGGGAAGGACCACGCTCTCACAGAATACCAGCGTGAAATAGCAGCTTAACGCTGCTGTGTTTCGTTTGGTGAATGTAGAGAACCGGAGACCCTTTTTACTGGAAACGAGGCATTCCATCTTTGTCCTCACGGGTGACAACGCATCTGCATTTTGATTCTTAATCGAAGATAGATGTAGATGTCTATGGGCCAGAGCAACCACTTACCATCAGGTGGACAGTGTGCTCGTTTGTCACCATTATTCTATAAAAAAAATTACCTATCCTCCAAGAAACTCCTACTTCTTGTTCCCTCTCTCCCTCCCTTCATCCCTCATTTTTTTATATAAAATAGGGTGACAAACGAGCACACAGTCCACCTGATGGTAAGTGGTTGCTGTGGCCAATAGACATCTACATCTATCTTCGTTTGCGAATGAAAATGCAGATGCGTTTTCAGCCGTGAGGACTAAGACGAAATGCCTCTTTTCCAGTAAAAAATGTATCCGGTTCTCTACACTCACCATACGAAACACAGCAGTGTTAAGCTGCTATTTTACGCTGGTATTCTGTGAGATCGTGGTCCTTCTCCGGTCGAGTGGACCCATTCGTGCTACAACTATACTACCAATATAGTTGCAACAGCTGAAATGTATTATTTTATACCACGTATATAATACATTTCAATTCAACAATTTATCCTTTCATTGCAACCTATCTAATGTCTATTAAATTTTTATTTTATTTATATGGCTTACTAATATTCAACTTACACAAAAATATCTTAAATAACAGAAAAGTTTCTTAAGCTAAATATAGTAGTGACTACTTACTATTAAACACAGCATTCACTATAACAATAACTTAAGTAGGTTTTAATTTAGTTAAATAAAGTTTACAAATTTAAAAATGTAACATATAACATATACATAGTAGATCCATCCTACAGCAAAATCAGTAATAGAGTTGTACACGAATGGGTTGCCGCGAACGGAGAAGGACCACACTCTCAGAGAATACCAAAGTATAATAGCAGCTTAACGCTGCTGTGTTTCGTATGGTGAGTGTAGAGAACCGGAGACCCTTTTTACTGGAAACGAGGCAATCTATCTTAGTTCTCACGGGTGACAACGCATCTGCATTTTGATTCGTAATTGAGGATGGATGTAGATGTCTATGGGCCACCGCAACTACTTACCATCAGATGGATTATGTGCTTGTTTGTCACCCTTATCCTATAAAAAATAAAAATAAAAAAGGCTTCACGATTTTGCGTGTCGTCCTTGCTCAGGTGCCTGCTGTTGTTCTGTCTGTCTATTGCTGAATACAGGCCTTAGATTGCCCCTAAGACCGCCTCATATTTCATTGTCCCGATTGGCAGGCGGATTAGAAAACGCAGTTTTTTTATTATTTTGGAGTTTATAGTTATATCTCTCTTCTGTTTCATTTATCTCTATCATATTTTACGCCAATCGCACGGGGTCATAGTGGATTTTCTAATACTGTCACTCCTCGGCGCCTTTTTTTATAGAAGAGGGAGCAAACGAGCATGCGGCTCACCTGATGGTAAGTGACTACCGCCGCCCAAGAACGACCGCAACACCAGGGGAATTGCAGACGCGTTGTCGGCCTTTAAAGTTATTCTTTAAAACTATTCCTATTGATTCCTATGTCTAATGATGGTGATATATTATACATCCATGAATGATATATCCCATTGCCCCGAGATTTGGGCAGCATAAATTACCCGAAACATTTCACTGAAAATTACGATCGCCAAACTTGTTCGCAAAGTTTTGCCAATAATAGTTTTATTTAGGCTGGTTTAGTGTGGTTTAGTAGAGGCCGTAATTATATTGACAATGATACCCTTACTGAAACATTTACAAGCTTACTATATCGTCGAGTTATACCGTTGAGCCAATTTCATGAGAAAGTCGACTAATATCGGAACTAATGAGAGCGGATATAAAATATGTATCGGCGTACACGCATTGCGAAACCGTAAGGATCGGCGCACATTGAACGACAATGCTCGAGCAATTTTATACTATAAGACAAAATATAAATTATAATAATAATAATAGATAAATGTCCATGACGTGTGTTCGCGGCGTATGCTCCTCGCGGCCACAAGAATACACTCAAACATTTTGGACATGCTCTAGCAGACGCATGCATCGATGCTTACGCCCATTCACCCATCGTGGTGTGTGATTTGCAATGAAACCAAAACTGATAATACACGTGTTCGCTCCTATAAATTTAAACACATACTGAGTGTTGTCTAAGTGATAACAGACTGACGCAAAAGCATTAATGCAGATGTTCGCGCGTCAACTGTGGCCGGTGGCTTACACGGCGGATTTTTACTCTCAACGGGTTGGCTGAAAGAACGTGCTCGAGCATTTTGCTACTCAATGTGCGCTGATCCTTATAGTACGTAATTGTATCCGACACGTTGCTCGGCAGGTAAGAGGTAAACCAACTAGCTGAAGGAGCTTACCGGCCGCTTAGTACTAGGTTTTGGGCCAGGCATGTCTCGCAAGGACGGGTAATAGTCGCGCGGAGTACCGCGTTTACACCGGTCGTCGTATGTGGAGCACGCGGCGGGCCAGCGGCGATGCCTCCAACAAAAAATCAGTGTAAGCTCCACACCAAGGCGCTGCGGTCGCGTGTCGCTCCCGACAGTACCGGCACACGCTCGCGCGTCTCCCCGAGAACCGCACGATCTCGAACTCGCTCACAAAAGTTACGAACTTTCAATCGCATACCTAACTCGATACGCGGACTCGTTTACTAGCTTTGTTCAAGTTTACCGAGTGTACATTTAAGTGTAAAGTGTCCTATTTACAATTTGTGTGTAAGTTAGCGACATATGGTTGAGCTCCGGTTAAAAGGCTGATCGTGTCGCCGCGATGATAGAATCACGACGGGCAAGCACGTGTGCCTAACGCGACTGGAGGCTCACCGTTCACTTATTTCGGTTCACACTTCATACACTTGCATCATTGATTAATATTTGAGACTGTATTATTCAAAACGCAATTAGTCACCGTTTCCCTACAAGGCCTCCGGGCACTGGCTACTTTTATTTATTAGTAATCTAGTTGCCAACTACGCGGCACATAAGAAACATTTTTAAATATGCCCAGATTAAAATAAGGAACTTAAAAAATTACAATATTTTCAGTGTTAAATATATATTATATATTGAATAACAACAATCTAGCATAATTAAAAAAACTGGAAACCTCTTTAAAAGTAGATATAAGTACAAAATACGAAAAACAACGTAGAAAAGCTAGAGTTCGTAAATGCAGTATAACATTAATACTCTCCACAATATCTACCCAATAAAGCAATGATAGAGAACCACCAAAGGTTACCGTACCATAAAGATAACTTACGCGAACAAACCAGTATCTATCAATTTATCATATTAAGTTCAGTTACGTACATACGCGCTTGTTCAAAATAGATATAATTACGATTATGATTTTTGCTAGCTGGTTTTTTCAAAATATCAAGTTTTTTACTGTAATTGAATTATTTAATTTGATTAGGTACCTACATTTAAAAAAAAGATTCGTGTATCAAAGCGAAATATCGATTAGTTTTGTAATAATATATATTCTTTGGTTTTTTCCAGTAATTTTCATTAATAATGAATTAAAAATATCACGATTGACGCAATTATAATTGAGCACAAAACTAGACTGCAAATGTTTGAATTGTATAAAAGACTAATAATAAACAAAACTAAATAAAGGTTAAAACTTAATAAAATAAATAAAGGTTTTAAGGACTGATCGGCTTAGCGATCAGCGCATCTGTCTACTGAGACGTGGGCCCTAGGTATGTCCTTCTAATTATGTTACACTAATGATTTACTTTTCTCAAAACACTTATCATTGACTTTTTGTGTGTTGTAGTTGTCCCCGTGTCTCTGACACTGCACCGGAACCTTACTACTACTCTAACTGTTGGTAAAAGCCTTACCTTTGTATTTCACTGTTGGGCATTGACCTATCTTTCTAAGAGCGTTTTATGGAGCTGGTAAGGGTCCGCCGCGCTGCCTCAATGCACGGTGGTGGACTTCAAACGTCATAAATTATTTTTAATTATCAGAAATGCAGGTTTAAATCATAAAATGTGATAAACAATTTCATTAGTACCGGCGGGAATTAATTACCATCGCCTTATAATATCACATTCCCCAAGTTATTCTTTTCACTTATCTTTTCTTTTGACTAATAAATCCAGCGCTTAATAAATTTTGCGCATAATCTCTACGACGACCACGCGGTTTGGTCAGTGCAGCTCTTAAAGCTCCTACCAAAGCTGTTACCCAAAATTGTTACCTCTCTTAATATCAATCGAGACATTCTTGTATGTAATACAATTATTCCTATGTAATTGTTTCCTAGGAAACGACTCTAACGATTTGGATAATATTGTATTCCAAGTTTCTAGATAGGCGTCGTTCCTGAGAAAGTTGTTTTCTTTTAATGATTGCACGATAATTATTTAAAAAAAACTGTGTCGCCATATTCCCATTTAAAATGATTACATTGTTAGAGGTTAACAAATTAAGCATTAATAAGATCTCAATCGTTTAGGTCATACTCTAAATACAAATATTTGAATATATAGCTCGTAGTCATTTTGAAATATTCAAATGATGTTCACAATTACAGGTTAAAAATAAACCTTAAACTTTAAATGATGTTGAAGTAAGTTAAAATATTATACAGTAAATTTATTAACACGGTAGACTTGTTCTTATAACAGTGCAAAAGTCTAACATGATCGACGAGCAATAATTGACAGTCGTATAATATAATTTCGCAAACAACCGCACGAATTAATGTACCGACCACTTTCCGCACCCACGTACCTACTAAATTCAAAATTATACAAAATTTATGAACATATCTATTACAGATCCTTAAGATAAAGTGCAAAAGGTATACTTTTTATTTTTCTTCGTCTTTATGAGCCCGTAAATTTCAAAGGTGAAAATGGGCCTCTCCCAATATCGGGAAGGTTTTGCCTCACCCCGCCTCATCACACTTGACTATCACAGTAATAGATCTCATACAACTTTAACACTGATTCCCGTTCTTGGTCTGTGTCGATCTGGTACGCTTGGCCTTAACGAAATAGTTGTACCACCATATATCGGTAGCCATAACATCTTTCTGGCAATTTCCATGGTCACCTCTTACGGCACCCACGGTACGAAATTGACCGATGGATGCTCCTACGCCGCTACCGCGCTACTTATGTGTCAACTCAGTTGAAAAACGTATACGCTAGCAAAACTTTCAGTCTGTTTTATTATTTAGCTTAATATGTTACCACCTCGTTATTCAGTGTTTTCATTCTCATTTTAATTGAACAATGTATAGACAGATCACAGCATAGAGATCTAGCTCACTCTTGGCCACCGATTTTATTCTATGACCGACTTTATATAGATTTCGTGCTATGGTAAGTTTTTGATATAATTAGAATATAAACTTCCTAGTGCCGGAGATTTATGTATAATTTTGAAGCAAGAAAGAGTCCGCAAGGGATTGTAGTACTCAAAATAGCTAGATGTTAGAATTCCCTTTCTGCCTAGAAATCCATCTCTTTCCACTCTCTTAACTATTTCTAAATAGCAGTATACTCTGCTGTGTTCCAATCTGAAGGATAAAAGTAAAGTAAAGTAAAGTTGCAGCGTATTTAAGTCCCACTGTTGGGCCCAGGCCTCCTCTTATTTCTGAGAGGGTTTTAGGGCAGGGAAATGTCCACCGCGCTGCCCCAATGCGTGTTGGCGAACTTCTAATATCTTCGAAATATTTTTTTTGTTATTTCTCAGACATGCAGGTTTCCTCACGATGTTTTCCTTCACCGCCGAGCACGTGGTAAATCAGCACTTAAAATTGCAATTAACAATTTCATTGGTGCCGGCGGGGATCGAACCCAGGTCGCTCGAGTACTATGAAGCTTATAGCGAGTGCTAACCATCTGAGCTACCACGGCTACCAGGATAAAAAGAGCCGGCATAATTACAGGCTGCATTCTGTCTTAGTTCTCAGAGGGACAATGCATATGTGGCCTTCTTTGTTTGAAGTTAGTTGCAGGTTGTCCATGGACTGCAGTAGTCGCTTTTTTATGAAAGAGTAGGCAAACGAGCCTGATGCTCACCTGATGGTAAATGTTGATTGTTGACTAAAGCCGATTTTTTCATGCTAAGAGGTTTAAAAAATATGCCAAATTTAGCATTAAAAATGCCATATCGGCAACACTGCGTAGCGTAAAGTAGCTAGCGAGCTACTTTATCTGTGCGTTCATTTTGATGAGCGCATAGTGTCGTCTAACACTAAAGTGACGTTTATGAAACAAAATTTCGTCCACTGTGCGTTAAAGCCTACTGTGCGCACGCATAGTATCGTTCTTGAATACGGGTGTTAATTATTCATAGTATTAAGTTCTAAGTGTTAATAGTGTATAGTATAAACAGGAATAGTGGTACTTAGGTATTTAAGTGGTCAAATAGTGTAAATATTAACTATGTTGGCGTGGGCCTGTGAAAACAGTAGAGTGGTATGGCACCATTTTGAATAAGACAATAAAACTTTTAAGCGACGTGTAATGAATGTAAAGATGTATTAAGTTATAAGTCGTCCACCGCCAATTTAAAAATCATTCATCATCATTCAATGGCCATTTTAAAAATAATTATAATTCCCTGAAGACGCTGAAGGGTCGCCGCCCATAAACAACTGCAACGCCAGGAAAATTGTCGATGTGTTAACAGCCTTTTAAAAAGGAGTAAGCTCGTCTCTTGAGAATCCCCAAGTCGTATCGGTCCGGATAAATCGCCGGTAGTAAACGATTCCACAAAGTCGCGCGAGGAATAATAGCTGCCCACCTTCAAGGGGACTGTAATTTCAATCTATAAAAACCGTAAAGTTTTTATAAAAATAGTAAAAGTTCATATAAAAAAGCTTTACTTAGATATAAAGTATAAGAAGTGCTCGGTAGCGTAGTGCTTAGTATGGCTGCGGCTTTCAGGCTCACGGATTCAAATCACATGTGTTTGAATAGCCTTCAAATTAAAGGTCTCTTTTGTTTTGTATGTGTTTGTCCATGTGGAATTTATGTAAAATATCTCCACGATATAGGAGAAAATCCTAATATAGAGGGCTTTCTTAACGTGGAAAAAATCTCATGACTTCCGCAGTATATCTATCCTATTTACGCCAGACATAAAATAATCAGAGCGGCGACGGGGAGCATAAAGTAGTGTATTTCTCCGTATATTAGTCTACGCAGGTGATATTTCAATAATTTGACGGCGGCTAACTTTAGTTTAGTGCATAATGGCGGCATATTCGAATCGAACACCGAACAAGTATTTGTATGGCCTACAAATAATTCTGGGTCCAGATGTTTGTGCTTGTGCGTACCTAAAGGGTAACTAACGGGATTAAGCCTCCGCTGTCCATCCGTCCGTTCGTCCGCCCGGTCGTCCGTTTGTCTGTCCACGGGCTGTATCTCATGATCCGTAATAGGTAGACAGTTGAAATGTTCGCAGAATGTGTATTTCTGTAATAAAAAAAATTAAAAATTAAAGGGGACTCCCCTATTATAAACATGTGTGATAGTACGGAACCCTTCATGCGTGAGTCCGACTCGCACTTGCCCGATTTTTTATTAATTTATAGACCACCTGATGGTAAGCGGCTACTGCAGACCATGGACATCTGCAGCCAACTTCAAAGTACCTTCATAATATTCAATTTTAATTGTTGTGTGTGTGTGTGTGTGTGTGTGTGTGTGTGTGTGTGTGTGTGTGTGTGTGTGTGTGTGTGTACATCTTATTAATTGATGCCAAATTCTAAAAGCTTAGAAGCGATATCATTTTAACGAATCAAGTAAGTTGTGAAATATATATTGGATTTGCAGCTACACTTACTTGACAGACTAATTTAACACTGGCGTCAGTCTGTGGCCAAACTTTACAACTTTTGTATAAGTCTTATAAAAAGCAAGTCCTAAAATTGAAACACCCTTTTCGTTATTAAATTTAAAGTCGTATTCTTATACGGTTTTATTTTCGTGATATGTTGCCGTAAATTTAATTTTCTACAAATAACGCATTCGTAAAATATAGTAAATACGTATGAATAGACTTGTGGCCGTTTCATAGTTTATTGTGACACAAAACACTACTGTTTCAAAACAATTTTACTTTAAATCTTTTTTAAAGTTGTAAAAAATTACTGTGCCAAGATCAACTCAATAAAATAAAATGATGTGTCTTACCTAGTTTGAAGAGCACCTCTCGCCCTCCCTCAATTGCGTGTACTACCCTCGTCATCACTAATCCCAGCACCACTACTCCCAACACCACTGCACTAGGTAAGACATATCATTTTGTTTTATTGAGCGAATATTGGCAAAGTAAATTTTTACAATTTTATTTTTTTTCTGCAAAGTAACGCCTGATTCTATTAATTAAATATTTCTCTAAGCAGACAAAGCTTTTCGTGCATGTAATAATATGATTTATATATATATATATATATATATATATATATATACTAGCTGATCAGGCAGACGTTGTTCTGCCCTTTCCAAATAACCATTTGCTTTCCCAAAATACTCTTGAAATTAGCAATAAAAAAAATTGAGGGTCACTTATCGGGATAAAAACTATCCTATCTCTCAAGTTGGACCAAATTACACACAGTCTGCAAATTTTTTTTGAAATCGGTTCTATCTGTTGAATACTTACAGCAATACGTGGTGGTTATACTACTAAATTGTAGCTTATATTAAACGTTTGCATTTTTAACATAGCGCCATCTATTAAATATTTACTCAATCCAGTCAACAGATATCGTCATCTGACAGAATCGTTTGGAGCTAACAGATAATTGTGACTGTCAAATAATAGACAAATAATTTTCAATAAAATAATATTATATTGTGACTATAAATTGAAACGTAAGCTATCCTATCTTTTAAGTTGGACCAAACTGCACATTGACCAAAAATTTTATTGAAATCAGTTCAGTAGTTTAGGAGTCCATCGCGGACAAACAACGTGACACGTACTTTTTATATATAAAGATATATATATATATATATATATATATATATATACATATTTTTTTGTCTTGCCTTAAGAGGAATTTAATTTTTATCGCCATATCTTGTCTTGTATGAATCAAAAAAGTTCAATGAAAAAAGGTCATTAAAATGTAGTAATATAGAGTAAAAAGCAATATGAAAATGGCCATGTCAGGCAGTTGCGAGTGTAATATGGGTTATTAAATCTTGGGTCCAATATACATTGGACGAAGCTTACGTTCTGCAGTTGAGTTGTATATTATTTTAATAATAAAAACAATATAATAGAAAAAGTAAATTTATCAATTATTGTTGACTTTACACAAAAAAAAAATTTTCAACAATATTAATAGTTACATTCGTAGAGTCATGCTGCAGCTATATTATGATTGTGGCATGGATGGGTAGGCTCGACCGAGAAAGGACCACGCTCTTACAGAGTATCAGCGTAAATTAGCATCTTAGTGCTGCTGTGTTTTGTATGATGAGTGCAGAGAGCCTGAGACCCCTTTTTACTGGAAACGAGGCATTCCATCTTAGTCCACAGGGGTGACAGTGTATCTGCATTTTGATTCTTAATCGACGATGGCCACGGCAGTCTGACGTTACAGGAAACTGTGAAGAATAATAGAAAATTTCTGAATATTATTTCAGATAAAAATTATAGCATTTATAAGTTTTCTACACTCGTGAAGATTGTATGAAATGTTTTTGAAATAACAGTGATCTTTATTGTAAATCCAAAATCCAATAAAATCCTCTGAGAAAAAAAGCCGTAAAAGGGTATCCTAAACTAATCACTCGATTTTCATACACAATTTAATAGCCTTGGATACTTACTTTTTTGGTACTACGAGGGCCGCACTGAAAATTTCGGGAATCAAGGAAGTGACACAACATTAAGATTTAAAAATGTATTTATTGCTTTTCGAAATATTCTCCGCGAAATTTGACACATTTTTCCATACGATGGAACCAATCATTGAAGCAACCATTCCATTCGGAAGTTGGGGTCTCCAAAATGGCCGTTTTGTAGGCGTCCACAGCTTCTTCAGGTGATGAAAATCTCTGTCCACGCAATTTATTCTTTATTTTAGGGAAGGTATAGAAATCATTAGGGCTTAGGTCGGGGCTGTACTGCGGATGGACTAATAATTCTATGTTTTCTTGCTCTAAAAACTCTTTTATTCTGTGTGCGGTGTGAGAACTCGCATTGCCGTGATGGAGGATTATGCGGCGGTTGCAGTTCTCTTTACGGAGTTCAGAAACAACCTGTGGCAAACAAATGCTAGCATATCATTCTACATTAACCGTTCTTTGTCCCTCAAGAGGAATAGTCGTAACATGGCCGGTTTTGGAGACAAACGTGGCCACCATTTTTTTTGCAACACTCCGTGAACGAACAATTTTTGTTGGCTTTAACTCATTTTCGAACACCCAAACTCGTGACTGGTTTTTTTTTCGGGTTCGTACATATATCCAGGATTCGTCACCTGATACGATGTTGTATACAGCATTTGAGGATCCTGCGTGGAATCTTTCGAGAGTTCTGACGCACCAAGTAACGCGAGCCGCTTTTTGCTCTTCACAGAGCGAATGCGGTATCCATCAGGAAAACAACTTTTTTACACCTAATTGTTCATGCAAGATTATTTGTATTTGACTCATGCCAATGTCTAAAGTTGCCTGAATTTCGCGGTATGTCACATGTCGATTCCTCAATCAGCTTACGTACAGCATCAACGTTTTCTTGGGTGACTGCAGTTTTTGGACGACCTTGACGGGGATCATCACTGAGCTTGACACGTCCAAGTTGAAATTCAGCGAACCAGCGATAAATTGTGGTTTTGGATGGGGTTTCATCACCAAATGCAGCAATCATCCGGTCAACACACTGTTTTTGTGTTAAACCACTTCGAAAGTCATAATAAATCACCGCTCTTGAATTTTCTCGAGTCAATTCCATTTTCTCAACGACTAAACAAGTTTGATAAAACCTTGTGACAAGACCGAGAATCTTTTTTTAAATAAATAAAAGGTATTCCATTTTTAAAACCAAGGACTTTTCAATTAAAAAGATTTTAATATGACAGGAACAGTGGAAATATTCCATTCCCGATACTTTTAGTGCAGCCTATGTATAGGCCTTTCTCCATCTTGCATTAAATATATAAATAAGTTGACAAATAAACTTGACACAAACTTTCCATTTCAACCTCAACCAATTCTATACAAAAGGGAAGAACTTTATCTCTTTTTCTCAGCGACTTTTAAATCGAAGGGTTAGTTAAAAGTAGTAAAATTAAAGACTATATAAAGTTACAGCCTATATACGTCCCACTGCTGGGCACAGGCCTTCTCTCATTTCTGAGAGGGTTCTAGGCTAGGGAAATGTCCGCCGCGCTGCCCCAATGCGTGTTGGCGAACTTCACATGTCCTCGAAATATTTATTTTTTCTTATTTCTCAAACATGCGGGTTTCCTCACGATGTTTTCCTTCACCACCGAGCACGTGGTAAATCAGCACTTATAATTACAATTAACAATTTCATTGGTGCCGGCGGGGATGGAACCCGGGTTGGTCGCGTACTGTGAAATTTACAGCGAGCGCTAACCATCTAAGCTATCACGGCTCAGGCTATAGAAATATATAGAATAATATATGAATAAGAATAATATATGGTAATAGTATTCAATGCGTTCCACTATTTGTCACTAACCTCTCATTTCTGAGAGGGTGGACACTTTAGGTAAATTCTATTTACTTACAAAGTTGTCTTTTTTAGGTGAAAAGAATCTGAAAACGTAACTCAACCAAGAATGAGCCTCGTTAAAAAAAACAAATCCGTTTCATAAAACTTCCTGGATTCAAAAATCTCCATTATGATCTTGCAAAATTTTATACGCGTATCCTTAGGTCTTATTGTAAATTTTAAAATGTTATTTACAACCTTGTGTAGTGATAATTTTATATTTTAGTACTTGAGCACCTTTTCTAAACGTGTAATTTGGATTTTCTAATAAATATTTTCTTGCTTCATCCACTGATTCTTCATATTTCAATCCTTGAACTCATACTGTATAAAATTGTCAATAATCACTTAGAAAACAATAAGAAAAATTCATTTATAAAAATTCACGAGAGATATGAACTCTGACACTCGCAACTCTGTTGTCAAAACTTCGTTCTAAATTATCTATACATGTTTAAATACAATTGATCTCTAGAGTAGAAGCGCTCAATGAGATACTTGTTCTTCAACCGTGACATTTCTAACGTACGAATCTATTATACAGCATCTGAAACGACATGTGACTTATTTACTATGAATTATTCTTAAAAATGTGGAGAGTAAGTATTTAGTTATTAACTTTTTTATATAAAAGGGGGCAAATGAACATACGGCTAATCTGATGGTAAGTGACAACCGCCGCCCATGAACAACTGCAGCACCAGGGGAACTTCTCGTGGAAACATGTTTCATGTTATATCATATTTAAAAACTGTAACAAATAATAATAATAATGTCCTCCAGACCGAATTGCGGTCGCGGTGGCCTGCCTCAACGGAGACTAGCCATCGGCACAGAACAGGATTATAATCTTTATTCCCTCACTCTGATGGTCCGATGGGACGGTAAACCGACACGACCGTAAAGAGATCAGGCGCAGGACCAACGGCTTTACTTACTTTCCGAGGTACGGGGGTGAGACACCTCCAACTTTCTGACTTCAGGCAGCTACTGAGAATTTCTTGATGGAAAAACTTTATAACTGACTACTGTAACAAATAAACTACATACGTATATTTCAATTATTCAATTAATTGCATGGTCAGATAAATTTCATAATTCTACATCTATAAAATTTATTATTATATTATTATTGATTGATTTATTACAACCCATTAAAAGTCGACTGCTTAACCTCCTCCTGAAAACCTCCAAATTAGATTGCCAAACCGATTATCACGCAATGACTAGACATATCTTAATTAACTTACTTAATTAGTATTCCTTCCAACATCCAACAACCAAAGATTCCAATGCCCAACTATAGATGTTCTTAGAATAATAATGATTATAACATATTATGTTAAAACACTTATATTCGTAATATTTATTTTGGAAAGTTTTATTTAGTTTGCTAGTAATATAGTATGGCTTACTTTAATCCCCATGAACTGGACGCGGGGTTCGTAAAATGAAACCAATTTAATTAATTACCTAGGGAATAAAAACAACACTCCGTTGCGTAAATAATAGCCTACTGAAGCGCATCCGCCTATTAAGCGAAAAACTATGATAATCACTCTCCCTAAACTATTAATTATTAAGGAAGAAACTGAATATTATATAAACAGTAGATACAATGTAGCACGAGTAAATCTGACATAGAGATGTTTGTAATATTTTTCATTTCATCAGACAAAAGTATTTCTAAATGTAATTTTCTAAATTGAACGGTCACAAATTTTATTTAAATTCGAAATATTGAAATCAAAAGGCTTATGAATCATATTGATAACATGTGATGGTAACGTTGGTTTCGAGATGTTTCGAGTAGTGATAAAGACTGTAGTACCTTCCGTCTCCTTTTGTAGATTACAATTTACCATCACAGTATTTAAAGTAAATAAAATAATTAAACAGGAATACAAGTAATGTTAATAGCGTTGCTAAATTTTAAAATTAATTCGTAACCTTACACGCCCATTTACACAGAGCGGTAGGCAGAGTGTATTCATTTCCATTTGGCTCGATTCTGACACACCTCTCTCGCTTCACATCTATACAAATAAATAAAATTAAAGTGTCTGTTTGTAATGTCAAAGTAACAGCCTTTAACTAAATGCATATTAAAGTATATACGGTACTTATAACAAAAACACAATTTTCAAAATTTTTGTCTGTCTGTTTGTTCCGGCTAGTCTCCGAAACGGCTGAACCGATTTTGACGGGACTTTCACTAGCAGATAGCTAATTTTATTAGGACTAACTTATGTTACTTTTATTTTAGAAAAAGATTTAGGGTCGGCGCAAAAAAATTAAGACCCATAAAATCCAATCGTAATAAATTCCACGCAGGCGAAGTCGCTGGTCGCTAGTCCATATATAAACGCATACATGCTTATCGGTTAATATATCGCCAATATGGTCAATAAAATTCCAGGTCGTCGAAGCTAGTTACCCGTCACGTTTTGCCAAAAGTTCATTGCGGAGTCCCGTTAGGCTACTCTTTTAAATTCATACATAAATATATCTATCTATCAGATATAAAACATGACTGTGGGATACCAGAATAATCTTATGCTTTTCAATAGATGGTGTAGTTTTCAGTAGATTACGGTAAATACTCCATTGTCCTTAGATAGAGACTCATATCTGCTAGTGGATTGCTGACATATAATGATGAAGAAGGGGACATATTATGATTAAAATCACAAGTTTAAATCTTAAACTTCATAATGTCAAAATGTACGTAACGTAGTATGTGGTCTGGACTTAAATTATGACATTGTGAAGCTTGATTTTGATACACTAATTTTACGGATTTTATCGAGTTTAATTTAACTTAAAGGGCTTGTCGTGCTCAGCAGAGCGGGACAGTATTTCATGCCGGCACAACGCCTGCAACTTTACAAGGCGCAGGGTTCGGCCTCATATGGAATACTGTTCCCATCTCTAGGCTGGGGCTCCCCAGTGCCAGCTCCTTCCACTTGACCGCATCCAGCACAGAGCGGCTCGAATCATCCACGACCTAGTCCTTTCCGATCGGCTCGACTCATTGGCACTGCGAAGAGTTGTCCCCTTTGCATTTTCTATCGCATTTACCAAGGGGAGTGCTCCGAGGAATTCTTCGGATAAATCCCAGCCGCCAAATTGCACAAACGCACATCGCTGCAGAACTCCCGATACCATCCACACCATCTGGACGATTGATGGTCCACCACTGTGCGATTTAGAAGAAGTTTTCTTCCTCGCACAACTTCCTTGTGGAATCGATTACCCCCAGCGATTTTTCCGGACCGATACGACTTAGGGACCGTCAAGAAAAGAGCCTACTCCTTTTTAAAAGGCCGGCAACGCATCTGCGATTTCACTGGTTCCCTTGGTGGTGCAGTTGTTCATGGGCGACGGTAGTCACTTACCATCAGGTGAGCCGCATGCTCGTTTGCCCCATCTCCTATATAAAGAAAACTGATTTCAACCACGGGACAATCGACCGAAACGTCGAGAATTAAAAATAAGGAAAATCAATTTAAGCTAAATCAGCGCGTTTGGCCACCATCGTCTGCATCCCCACTACTATCAGGTAAGATAATAGTCAAGAACTGGCTTATAAAAGTAAAATAAAGTCAAAGAAGTGGTAAAATTAAACATTTTGTACAACCAACTTCAATATAAATTATTAAGGATAACTCAAAAACTACTGGTAAGACCTTGAACAAATTTATATAAGATCACAAATCAAGCACTAGTTTCTCATGTGGTCCCATATAAATTATATATAATAAAGAATGTATAAATGTATAATAAAGAGAAGCCAGCAAAAAAAGAACCATCAAAATCGGTTCAAGTAGAAAAGGTTATGAAGTAACAGACTTTTAAAAAAATCAGTGGATTGAGTACCTCCTCATTTTTGAAGTCGGTTAATAAATCAAACCGCAAAATTATTTTTATTCAATGTCTACTATTTGTGTATATAAATATAAGAAATCTTTTTATGAAACTTAATTTTAAACGCAGGATTGTCTCTAAATACCGGTCTAAAATTACTAAATAGCTGTTATAAGCCAATTCTGATTAGGTTTACACGGATCATGATATTACTGGCTAAATTCGTTAAAATTTTTGGATTGGATGTTGACACCTTATTAATTTAAAAGGTCTCCGTCCTCAGACGTCTAAGTTTTTTCTTTTTCATGTCTAAATGCACCCCATTTCTAGCACTAGTCAATAATAAATCTCTATCGAAACTTATTAATATAATGCAACTTTACCTAAAGCGTCTGCTTTAAGTACACATGTCAACAAAACTTCGACAGATTTTAGCGTTCAATGAACTTTTAAGGCACTAAATGCAGTCATAATAATATAAGAAACACGTAAGAAGTACAATACTCCACTGTCAACCGCAAAGTTGAACACGAAGGAATGCGAAGTACAAAAATTGGGATTCGCTTCTGAGGTAATTTTAAACCTCGTAAATATTTTTTTTTGATTCCGCAAGGTTCAAGCCATATAAAATTATATCTGTATTATTCCATTCTTTATTAGCCCGTAAATAATCGTTCGCTGAACATTGGTCTCTCACATAGTATGGAAGATTTTCCATAACGCCTTGCTCAGCAATATGAATGGCGTTCTCAATTTACCAAATGACTCGCACTTTGACGCTGCATTTAACATTAACCAACATAACTCAAAAGATCAGTGTACTGAAGTAGCAACGGGCTAGCAGGCGTAATTTTTTAAATACTTGCTTAAATAAAAAAAGTTAATTTTTTTAGATGACTAAATTCATTGTTCTTGAGCTATTACTATTACTTAGGTACATGAGGGTAATATCGTCACCTTAAGTTTTGCCGCCTTATAAAACCTAAAGTAGGAGGAGGACAAAGTCAAAAACACAGATAATCGTATACTATAACTAACATACGAGGGTGGATTGAAAAGTACTCGGCCTAACACAGATCCATTCAATTCTAAAAATCAAATCTACCCACATTATTTAGTTCAGTTCAGACTAGTTCATTGTGTGAAGTTCGAAACGTGTGCGATAATTAGTTGTGATTTTATAAATTTATTAACAAAGTAATCGGACATAATTTTCGCGAATGGAGCAAATCGAGCAGCGTGCCGTCATTAAGTACCTCCATAAGAAGGGGCTATCATCAAAAGCCATCCATGATGACATGGTCAGTACATTAGGCAATTGTGCTCTGTCATATTCATCCGTCAAAAAATGGATAGCAGAATTTAAGCGTGGTAGAGAGAGTGTGAAAGATGAACCCCGCTCTGGAAGGCCTTCGACGTCAACTACTGACGAAAATATTAAAAAAGTACTTGATTTAATAATGGGAGACCGCAGATTAAAAATTAGAGAGATAGCCGAGATTATAGGCATCTCTTATGAACGAACTCAAAACATCACTGTCAACGAGTTGGGTTTCCACAAGGTGTCTGCGAGGTGGGTTCCGCGACTGCTTTCAGTTGAACAAAAAAGGACGCGATTGACTATTTCACGCGACTGTTTGGAGTTATTTGAAGCCGATGCAGATGATTTTTTGAATCGTTTTGTTACTATAGACGAAACATGGGTTCATTACTGTACACCGGAAACAAAACAACAATCAAAACAGTGGAGAAGACCTGGTTCACCACCCCCTAAAAAGGCTAAGTCGATTTTGTCGGCAAATAAGCTGATGGCTTCAGTATTCTGGGACTCGAAAGGTGTGATTATGATTGATTATCTTGAAAGGGGTCAGACTATAATCTCTGATTACTACTGCACCTTACTACGTCGTTTACGAGAGGAAATAAAAGAAAAACGTCGAGGAATGCTCAGAAGAGAAGTCCTGTTTCATCAAGATAACGCCCGTGTTCACACGTCAGTACAGTCAATGGCTGAAATTCACAACTGTGGCTTTGAACTGTTACCGCATCCGCCGTATTCACCTGATCTGGCACCATCAGACTTCTTTCTGTTCCCTAACCTAAAAAAGCACTTGGGAGGTCAAAGATTTTCGACTAACGACGAGGTCAAAGCAGCTGTAGACGCATATTTTGACTCTAAGGAAGAATCATTTTTTTTCAACGGTCTAAATGCTTGGAAGGGGAGGTGGCAAAAGTGTATTGAACTTGATGGTGATTATGTAGAAAAATAAAAATATAACTGATTTAGTATGTGTTTATTTTCTTGGTTAGGCCGAGTACTTTTCAATCCACCCTCGTATTAAGAAAAAAATTGAAAACAATCTTTGGCAATAACTAAGTACACTACACAATACTGAAATCAAGACTAAAATATTTACCGTTTACCATAATGTCAACTGTCATAATGGCGTTGATAAAGCATGCCGTTTGATCTTTTATTATTTGATTGACTGATGAAGAGCTAACATATCACAGAGCCATCTGTGCAAACAAGCCTGTAGTATTTGAGTTATAAGAAAGTGATCATATTAATCGGATGATCATTTTACCCTCACCTACCTCAATTACTACCTACTCATATTAATTACTGTACAAAACGCGCAATTCATAAAATTACCTCACAAATATGCAAAAGTGTACTAAATTGTAGCGATGGCAATGTTGAGGAAGCGAATCTATTACCTCATTTGCTCTCACAAGCTTAATAAAATTGAACGAAGAAAATACCAAAAACTTGCTCTGAAGCATTTGGCACCATCGCCGGCAATCCGTCATTCAAACAAATAAGATCGCTTTGGCAGATGTGATGTGATACGTTAGGTGTTTGTGTAACAGTCACAAACCTTTCATACATTTAATATAAATTGGGCATAATCAACTAATTATTATAATTACGCTTATTATAAAATTGTAACCTTTTCGCAATCAGAATTCAAATTATAACTTGTGAGAAAAAGTTATGAATAGGCAATTTAAGCAGTTCTTATAAGATGTCGTTTGGGCTCGATCCAAACGTCACCATATATAACTTTGATTAGATGTTGTCCCTTCGTCAAAGTTTTTGTTGGCCAAAATGAGTTTATTACCGAAGCCTTACAATTGTTTAATATTATTTTAGGATTGCTTAAAATCTTATGTATATTATTATAGACATTACTGTTTTACATTAGTGCTCATTGTTTGATTTCTTTTAAATTAATTTTATTTAGAGTCTTAAATTTACATTTGTTTCTACACATCTCTCAAATGACGGTGTGATTTTGGGAACATTGGTCGCTAAACGCCATATTGATCGTTCGTTCGGTGTATGACATTGCGCGACGTTGCTGGTGACCGCACGCCGCAATGCAACCGACATTTTCGAATCCTATAGTTGCATACTGATGAAAACGACAACGCGCTGTACCATGTCGATTCGCATCACATCGTTTCGCGTTGTAGTTTTTCTCGCTCACCGAAGTCAACGCCTGAGTTCTAGTGATAAGGATATACGACGACAGTGACACAAATATCGACACGGTGTACACAAAGTACGACAACGAAACTATATGTGCATTGTGCAACTTAGTGTCGTGACGTACTCCGACACGACATTCCCTAAATATAAGTCTCTAATACCGTCGTGTATCCTTACCATAACCGTTGCCGTTGCCAACCTATGAAAGTTCTCCCAGATTGCGATAGTGGTTCAAGTCGAGGTTCGTATCTCCTTCTGAGGCTCTTTCGTGCTCTTTCTGGGGCTCTTGAATCACGTCGAGCGCCCCCCCCCCCCAGTAAGAGGAGCCTCACTTCTTCCTCGCCGCCGGCAGAATCATTGCACTCAACTAGCTTACGAGCCTATTTCGATAAAGCTGTAAAGGCCACAAGTCCAACAGCATACACTTCCAAAAAAATTATAGTTCACCTAGTTATAGGCCTTCCCATATACTCATAACATGCCTCGGTTTGGCAACCGCAGCTTTTTATCTTTAGTCGTTATTAGGAAGACGCTGCTGCCCATCCCCTGATATGTTTCTCTCTGACGCTTCTTACGACACCCACTGGATGATATGGGGTAGTGGATATTATTATACCGATACTACAAGGTAAACTTAAGTCCTTATCATAAGTACCTATATTATAATTTCGTCGTGTATCCTTACCACAAGCATATTATATAATAGTATTTTCCATTTCTCAAAAACAACAAGATTTCCAGACCATCACAAATAGTCAACTACAAGGACTATTTTTAAACGAAGCGACGGGATGGATTATTTAACGTCTTGGTGCGAGGAAGAAAATATTTTGTCTTTATATTTATATAAATTTTTAAAAATATTCATACAATATTTGTACAGCAACAGTGGTAGAGCCACGCGGCAGCTTTTGCTGTCGAACGGATGGGCCGGCTCGAACCGGGGTGGTACCACGACCTCACAGAATACCAGCGTGAAGTAGAGGTTTACCTCTGCGTTTCGCTTGGTGAGTGCAGGTGGCCGGAGGCCCTTTTTACTGGAAATGAGGCATTCCATCTTAGTCCTCACGGGTGGCAACGCATCTGCATATTGATTCGCAAACGAGGATAGATGTATATGTCTATGGGCCGCAGCAACCACTTACCATCAGGTGGACTGTGTGCTCGTTTGTCACCCTTATCCTATAAAAAAAAATAAAAAAAAATAAAAAAAATATACATTTTCTAAACATTACAATACTTATATAATTTTAAACGTCATAAAAAACGAATACTAATATGGCCTACTGTCCTGGAATCAGATAAAGTCCTGTCCTTTCCGATTTAATTATTAAAATATAGTCCCGCCAAAATTCTAAATTGTGTGATATAGTCTGCATGTCTCACAAAAACGTGTTGCTCTTAATATCATATTGCAAAAGAAAAATTGCCACTTAAATTGTATATATATATATATATATATATATGTAACTCTTCCGTACGTGTGCTTGTGAGTGAGTGGGTGTCCCTGTATGGTATAGATTCACAATTGGACCCGGTAGGTGGCGCCGTTCTCGAGTTCCAAAAACCGCCCTCGCTATCATAATATAATAAAATTTAATATATTATGTAGTCTGTGAAAATGTTTATGATATTCTGAATAAATTCGGAAACTAATATTCTGTACTCATGGAACTTTTTGAGGAATTCGGTTGCTTTACTTTACAAGTGAACTGTAAAGCCGTTGTTATGTTTAATTACTACTATTAACTTTATTTTTATTCACAACATTACTTAAAATAATATGCGATAATATATTCATTACTTATAATAATATGTAATAATATATAAAGGAATCCATGCGGTATAATCTTAACGTCAGTTGGAGCAATAAATTTTATTTTCATTTATAGCCGTAATAATCGTCGATTTTCGACCGACAGAGAAACGTTGTTTGATTTAATGCCAGAGAGTTTAGAAGTCACATAAAGTTTTTATTCTTCAATTGTGTTTCAGTTTCTCACTCACCTACATTTTATTTTTAGACTTGTTTTTTTCTTATTAGGTCTCCTGCCAGATTCTTGTCACTTAGCCGGTTTTTTTTTTATATATGATCACAAGAATTTCTTATATTCATTTAAAGTAGATTTTACGACAGTAACTGCACGATTGCGTCTTCAAAGAAATATTTTTTTATCTTTGTTTTTATCTAAAATATCTGTCACAGCAGTATATTGAGCGAAAACTTGTTTCTTTTATATAATATAAGATACTAGCCACCCACCCCGGCTTCGTCTGGAAACTATTTATTACTGGGGCGTTATTTGGATTTAAGATAATTATCAAAGACCATTTTTTCTATAATTTTTTTGATTTCTAAAAAAAGAATCTCCCAAGTTTTTGGGAATAAAATATAGCCTCGATCACTCCTGACATTACTCTCTATCTCTTCGTCAAGTTTCATTACAATCGAGTAAGCCATTCCGAATGTTAGCCTCAACTCAATAAGAGACAGTTATTTCGATATTACAGACAGACGCTTCAATTTTATTTATATGTTGTATAGATGTATAGATTAGAGTGACAAAATAACTAACATGCTATCGTACGAGGATGTAGTTTGTGTTATTTTGTCAAAATTATTCTCTATTCTACGTTCGAATATTTCATCAGAGGACATCCACGTTTTTTTCTGCCACCAGGGCAGCGCCACTTAAAAATGAGGAATATTATATATAGAGAATATTATAATATTCGACAGATTTCATAGAGGGGAAGTTAATTTGTTCGGAAAATATAAAGTTCTATGCTATTAACTATATTTTATATTAATAAGATTAAAAATAAATAAACCAAACCACAAATATTCAACGTTGTGGTCTGAAAGAAGATGTAGTGACAAAAATTGAGAAAGGTATGCTGAGATGGTTTGGCCATGTTGAAAGAATAAATGAAGAACGATTGACGAAAAAAGTGTATAAGGCGAGTGTGAATGAAAGTGTTGGAAGGAGTAGACCTAGGCGGACATTTCTAGACCAAATCAGGGACGTCTTGAAAAAAGGCCAGGTCAAGAGTACCCTAAGACGTAGAGCATGTATGAAGGGAATAATGAAAGTGGACGAAGCGAAACAAGTATGTAAGGATCGTAGCAAGTGGAAAGAAGTGGTCTCTGCCTACCCCTACGGGAAAGAGGCGTGATTATATGTATGTATGTATGTAAATATTCACAAAAGTAGAAAATATAAAAAAAGTTTAATATTTGCAAAAAATTAAAGAGCAAACCAAGCATGAGGCATTGTTTTATGTATTAATATTTTACTCTATTAACTGATAAACTTTTTTTATAGGATAAGGGTGACAAACGAGCACACAGTCCACCTGATGGTATGCTGATGATTGCTGTGATCCATAGACATATGCATCTATCCTCGATTACGAATCAAAATGCAGATGAGTTGTCACCCGTGAGGACTAAGATGGAATGCCTAGTTTCCAGTAAAAAGGGTCTCCGGTTCTCTACACTCACCATACGAAACACAGCAGCATTAAGCTGCTATTTCACGCTGGTATTCAGTGAGAGCGTGGTCCTTCCCCGGTCGAGCCGACCCATTCGTGCTACAACTATACCATAAATATAACTGCAGCATGACTCTACCACTTATAGAAAACTTTTGTTTAAAACGAACTCCTCAATTAAATGACATTGTGTAACAAAAAACATTACCTCAGTGTCAACTAGCGACATCTGTTGAGCAGAAAATTATTAGCTCTCACTCACGGACCTGACATTAACACTCGATAAGTTACGGTTACAGTTTTTGTTGTAGAGTTGTTTATAAGCCCTGTAGTAACACAGCATTAATAGCATGTTGGAGTGAGTTATGTCGCAGACACGAAGTTTGGACGTTTAAGAGCCGAGAGATTGATGAACCTTTGTGATGCGTCGTAAAACTTAATCGGCCAATGAATTCAACACCCTGGCTCAGTAATGGATCCAAGTTGTATGATTGTAATTAACCCGACCAAACTGGCACTTCATTTCATTGCCATATAGATTACTATAAAACTTTAACAGTTTTTGAAGTGAAAACTTCTTTACAATCGATATGATTTGACATTAAAAAGAGACAAACATATATATCTATGGGTTTTGGCCTATCAGAGAATGAGATAGAATACAGTTTAAAGTGTTTCCTATTATCTCGGTCCCAATAAATTAATTTTAAAAAAGAATTAGGTATTAGTAAATTATTGTTACTAAAAAATTAATAAGGTTTGTTTTCTTTTTTTTTATATTTCTTCCACTATTTAACGAAATGACTATAGGCTGTAATAGCCATTTACATCAAATAGGCTGTAAGTGTTAACTCTTTTGTCACTTAGATGTTGTAAAAAAAGAGATCGATAAGAATTTAATCTTAAAACATTTCAGGTGTAGACTCTAG
Source organism: Parnassius glacialis (assembly GCA_033319125.1). Taxonomy (NCBI): domain Eukaryota; kingdom Metazoa; phylum Arthropoda; class Insecta; order Lepidoptera; family Papilionidae; genus Parnassius; species Parnassius glacialis. Next base: position 21,402,818 of record JAVANC010000009.1, read on the forward strand.
CAATTGTATTAACTTAATAAATTGGCAATACGCTGTCGTATGCTTTACGAATGTTTGATATTTTATTGCTGTAAAGATAATATATAGATAAAAGAAAAGCTACATACCTTTTTTATAATTACAATTTATTTTGAAGCTTAGCTTATAAATACTGTAAGTATAATATAGGAAAAGATTTTCATTCAAAAAATATATTTATTGTCACACAAAAAAATATTTAAAACATTATTGTTTGTCGTGGTAAAGAAGTATCCACGAACACATTCATTTTTGTTAAACGCATGATGTATTAAAAAACTTATTTCGTTTTCAGAAAACAGAATGTTCATTGTTGGCTTTCTTCAGTTTCAGGCGTCTTTAAGATTGAATAAAAAATTTAATTAAATAGGATAATAATTTAAAAAAAACAGGTACATGTTTATTTATCACCATCCACATAATCATCATTAGTATAAACCTTCACAAGTCCTCTGCTGAACATCGGGCTCCCACAAGGAATGCCACGAAGCTCAGGATCATGAGCCACTAATATCCACCGACTTTCTGCATGTCGTCACTCCATTTAGTAGGCCATTCTACACTTCACTGACCACTATTGAACCTTTCCTCACCATCGGTTGTCGGTTCGTCAAGCCATAATGTTGATACTCCTTACCAATTTAGTACCTTGAAAATGTCTTCCAATGCAGCGGTGAAGAGTTTCGGAGATATTATAACGTCACTCTGTCTTACACATTTACGTAGTGGGATTGGTTTCGTACTCTGGTTATCTACTCGGAATACCATCTTAATTCTACAGTTAAATCTCTTCACCACATCGATATACCCACAAACATAGATGAAGGAGGGATTGTAGAACCGCCCAAAATTCGGTGGAATCAAAAGTCTACTAATTGTCCACATAAGCAAGACAAATGGCAGATTGTACTGTTGGATCGTTTGTAAAAGTTGCCAAATTACTATTATTCTGTTACTATTATAGCTTCGGTTTAAGACGTCTCCGAGAACAAAAAATTTTTCTTGAAACAAAATAATTGTTTATTTTATTGTAGGAAAATCCAATGTTTTGTACACAATTTACAATAGCGACACTAAATTTTATAAACTGGTTCAAGATATAACATTTATCAAATTTTCCAAATTACAATTTCAATAATGAAAAACATCTTTCCACTGGGACAAAACCGTCAGGCAAAAATTCGTTTGAACTCATTCCTATACTGGCAGATTTTCAATGATGTTACATTATAATACGCTCACGGTAGAATGGATTTTGTCACTACCAGTATTCAGGGATGTCACAAGCGTGACGTATGTGATAGGAAACTGCAGTTTTGACCCAGATGCATACACAAATACGCGTCTCAATTGAATTCACGCCACTCTCAATAAACGCATTCAAAACATGGGTTAAAAATTCACTATCGTTTTATCGTAGCCACATTTGTCATGATTTTCATAATAACGGATGCAATATCATTGGATTAATTTTATTGAACGCTTTGTACTAAAATAAACCGTGCATATTACTTACATCGCCTAGGATGCGAAAACAGCATCTATACAAATAAATAAAAGTGTATGTTTGTAATGTCAAAATAACAGCTTTTTACTAAATGCAAATGAAAGTATATAATACTTATAACAAAAAAAAACAATTTTTAAAATTTTTGTCTGTCTGTCTATCTGTCTGTTTGTTCCGGCTAATCTCCGAAACGGCTGGAACGATTTTAACGGGACTATTTCTGGTAGATGGCTGATTTCATAAGGTGTAACTTCCTCATCATCATCATTACAGCCCTTCACAAGTCCACTGCTGAACATAGGCCTCTCTCAAGGAATGCCACAAAGCTCGGTCCTGAGCCATCTGCATCCATCGACTTCCTGCATATCTTACCAGGTCGTCACTCCATCTAGTGGGAGTCGCCCAACACTTTGCCTGCCGGTACGAGGCTGCCACTCGAGAACCTTTTTTCCCCATCGGTTGTCGGTTCTTCGAGCTATATGGCCAGCCCATTGCCACTTCAGCTTACTAATCCGTTGGGCAATGTCGGTCACTCTGGTTCTACTGCGGATATCCTCATTTCTGAGTTTATCACGCAGAGAAACTCCGAGCATAGCCCTCTCCATAGCTCGCTGAGCTACCTGAGCTTCCTCATCCGGCCAGCAGTGAAGGACCACGTCTCAGTTCCGTATGTCATCACTGGCAACACGCACTGGTTGTACAGTCTCGTTTTCAAGTTTTGAGGTATACCTGACGAGATGTGCCGTAATTTCCCAAACGCTGCCCAACCGAGTTGAATCCGTCGATTGACCTCTCGGTCGAAGTTGGATTTACCTAATCGGACTATTTGTCCCAGGTAAACATACTCGTCAACAACTTCGAGCTTAGTGCTCGCAACAACTACCGGCATAGGTGTGACATGGACATTAAACATGATCTTTGTTTTGTCCATGTTCATCTTAAGACCTATCTGTTGGGAAGCACTATTTAGGTCATTGAGCATAGTGCTTAGGTCCTCCAGCGATTCTGCCATAAGGACTATATCGTCGACAAATCGAAGGTGAGTGATGTACTTGCCACTGATGTTGATACCGTATGCTTTCCAGTCCAGAAGCTTGAAAACGTCTACCAATGCAGCGATGAAGAGTTTCGGGGATATGACGTCACCCTGTCTTACACCTCTCTGCAATTAAATAGGTTTCGTACTCTGGTTCTGTACTCGGATAGCCATCGTAGCCCTACCGTACAAGCATTTGCATTTGCATTTCATTTGCACTTCAGCACTTCGATATACCGACAGTCAACTTGACACCGCTGAAAGGACTGCAGCACTGCCCAAATTTCGACGGAATCAAAGGCTTTCTCTTAGTCCACATACGCCAGACATAGTGGCAAATTGTACTCCACTGACTTCTGTACAATTTGCCGAAGGGTATGTATGTGGTCTATGATGCTAAAGCCTTTTCGGAAACCGACTTGTTCGGGAGGCTGAAAGTCGTGAAGTCTGCGCGTGAGACGGTTCGTAATAACTCTCGAAAACAGATCTCTGGCAAAGACTTTGGAGCCTTGGTTCCACTCAATTGCTTCTTCAATAAGAGCTGTATTGAAGTGGCGTAAGTCCCGCCGCATGCATTTGGAGATCTGTCTGTTCAGTTGCCTGTGTGCTGTCAAATCTGTTGAAGAATGTAGCTTCATCTCCCGTCTAACAGCCATGAGATTAAAAGTGTGATCTGAGAGTTTTTGTGTTCTTTTGTGGCGGGTCTTGCAGAACATAGCTTCGACCGCATGGACAGTTTCCACGAGCTTGTCATTCATATCGTCCACTTCATTTCAGTCTTCTAGGCACTGAAAACGGTTTTGTAACTCGAGATGAAAGGTTTCGGGACTTTGGATTAGATCACGAGGGGGACGGAGCGTTGACTTCATTAGACGAGACCTCTCCAATTTAACGTTTAGGTTCAGTGTGCCTCTAACCATTCGGTGATCGCTGCCGGTTTTCACCCTCGCGATCACTGAGACATCACTGAACAGTTGGTCGTCTGGTCGTCATAAGGAGGTCAATCTCATTTATTGTCGAACCGTCGGGGCTCGATCAGGTCCACTTCCTGTGGGGCCGCTTCTGGAAGAAAGAGTTCATCATAAAGTCCCTCTTTCTCCATGAAGTCGGCCAGCTGCTGGCCCCTTGGATTCCGTTGCCCTATTCCAAATTTCCCTACTTCCAGCTCACCATTCTCTCTTGTGCGTAGTTTTGCATTGAAGTCTCCCATTAACACCGTATATTGGGTTTTGGAGGAATGTATGGCTCTAGAGATATCCTCATACATTTCCTCCACCTCCTCATCTGGGCATGCCGAGGTTAGTGCGTAAACCTGTATGACCTTCAGCGAATACCGTTTGGTGATTCTGAGTATAAGGTACGCAACCCTCGTCGACACACTCTCAATCTTTACAACGTTGTTAACGAGAGACTTGTGGACGATAAATCCGACACCTCCTTGGGACAGATGGTCGCCCTCCCGGTAATAGAGCAAGTTGACGGATTCGAGGATTACCGTTTCCTCCCCCTCTCTTCGGACTTCGGATAATCCTACAATATGCCAGCGTAACTTGTCTATCTCTTCTTCCAGCTCCACAATCTTCTCGTCAGTCGTCAGGGTGCGTGCGTTGTATGTTGCCTGATCGAGTCGTCGTAGGTGGCAACCGAACTTCCACCGGAGATTCTTAGCACCCCAAAAGGAGTAACTTAGGCTACTTTTATTTTAGTAAAAGAATTAGGGTTCCGCGCAAAAACATAAAAACCCTAACACGCGAGCGTAGTCGCGGGGAACAGCTAGTCGAGAATAAATGTAGATTAACTATGGCACTGGCAGATTAGATATATATAGAGAGAGCTTATGTAATCTATAGTAACTTAGACTATCACTGTAGAAAAATAATTAGGGTTCCGCGCAAACAAATTAGAACCCATGAAATCCAATCATAATAAATTTCACGCGGTCAAAGTCGCGGAGAACAGCTAGTAGAATTTTTTTTTGTTAAACATTTTTTATATACTAGAGATACAGCCCGCTGACAGACAGACGGATGGACTGACGGTGGTTACCCTTTGGGTACGAAACCCTAACAAGCATCTTCGGTTCACTACACTCGCCATACGAAACACAGCAGCATTATTCCGGCATTCTGTAAGAGCGTAATCTTACATCTTTATCATCATTAATCGAGCCGACCCTGTCGTGCTGCAGCATAACTAGCATAACTGTAGCGTGGCTTTACGACGCAAAAATATCCAATGGCAGTTTAACCCATTTTGATTTTTATAGGTATTTCTTAGATAGTTCATGTATGCAGCGACGTAAGATTTGTCCTACTGTGTAAGTGCGTAAAAAGAAAGAGTAATTTCGACCTTTGATTTGATTAATCAATATAATTTTATTATATGTTTTGCCACGTGGTAAGAGCATCTATCACCTTCTTCCCTTCCGAAAGTCAACATCATACCAGTCAATGAAGTGAAATTCCATGAAACGATCCCGAGATCTCTCACAGCTCGCACTTAAAATATACTGGATAAATTGGAGCAAAGCAAAATATTCGAAACATCTAGGACTATGTTTGCATATTCAGGATAGGATATGAGCATCGAACAATAGGTTGGAACGGGTGGATAGCAATGATAGTAACATAAAAAAATTAAGCTACCTAAAAAATGAAGCTACTAAACTGTGCTACAATTAGCTATGTTTCTAAATTTTATAAACCACAAATGCGACGAACTCTTATCTGATTCTCGATTTCGGGATTATGAGTTGTATGGTGAATAATAACAGTACATACTCTATCTACGAACATACGTTAAAACTTAAAGATTAAGGGTTTTTAATACTTTGTTAAGAATGAAATCTATAAAACACAATGAAGACAGTGTACACCTTTTAATTTTCAACGTTAAAAAAGATATTTAATACAAAGTAAAATGACTATAGCACTCCACGCTAGCTACTATTACATCGGAACTCTTTGCTCCTAGTAAGTAACAAGCCAACGAGCTTCTGACTGTACAATTTAAAATTAAAAATGTTGTACAACCGACTTCAACATAAATTATAAAGAATAACTCAAAAACTATTGGTCAGACCTTAATCAAATTTATATGTGATCACATGTGAAACACCAGCTTTCAAATAAAAAAAACGATCATCACAATCGGTTCACCCAGTAAAAAGTTATGAGGTAACACATAAAAAAACATACAGTCGAATTAAGTACCGTCTCCTTTTTGAAGTCGGTAGAAAACACAGTACTTTATATGTGGTGGCAACTTCTAATTCAGTTTTCTAATTCTTCTAATTCAGTGCACGCACTGGTGTGTTCTGGTTTGGAATGTAAGACAGGTGAGGCAGCCAGTATCATTTATAGGCTGCGAGGCATTTTTATTAAGTTTTTTTTATAGGTTAAGGGTGACAAACGAGCACACAGTGGACTGTTGCTCACAGCACAGGTGGACCTGATGGTAAGTGGTTGCTGCGACCCATAGACATCTACATTTATTCTCGATGACGAATCAAAATGCAGATACGTCGTCACCCGTGAGGACTAAGATGGAATGCCTCGTTTCCAGTAAAAAGGTTCTCCGGTTCTCTAAACTCACCATACGAAACACAGCAGCGTTAAGCTGCTATTTTAGGCTGGTATTCTGTGAGTGCGTGGTCCTTCCCCGGTCGAGCCGACCCATTTGTGTTACAACTATACCATTAATATAGCCACAGCATGGCTCTACCACTTAAAAATTCATAAAATTCAAATATCAACTATGAATTTTTTTTTTGGTAATATTGAACAGCAGTTCAGCAGCATCCATTAAAATTTATATGTAATCTAATACTAATTTAATATAATTTAATTTCCACACACATTATACGTGTATGCGTATGTTTAAATTGACACATACGAGGGTGGATTGAAAAGTACTCGGCCTAACACAGATCCATTCAATTCTAAAAATAAAATCTACCCACATTATTTAGTTCAGTTCAGACTAGTTCATTGTGTGAAGTTCGAAACGTGTGCGATAATTAGTTGTGATTTTATAAATTTATTAACAAAGTAATCGGACATAATTTCCGCGAATGGAGCAAATCGAGCAGCGTGCCGTCATTAAGTACCTCCATAAGAAGGGGCTATCATCAAAAGCCATCCATGATGACATGGTCAGTACATTAGGCGATTGTGCTCTGTCATATTCATCCGTCAAAAAATGGATAGCAGAATTTAAGCGTGGTAGAGAGAGTGTGAAAGATGAACCCCGCTCTGGAAGGCCTTCGACGTCAACTACTGACGAAAATATTAAAAAAGTACTTGATTTAATAATAGGAGACCGCAGATTAAAAATTAGAGAGATAGCCGAGATTATAGGCATCTCTTATGAATGAACTCAAAACATCATTGTCAACGAGTTGGGTTTCCACAAGGTGTCTGTGAGGTGGGTTCCGCGACTGCTTTCAGTTGAACAAAAAAGGACGCGATTGACTATTTCACGCGACTGTTTGGAGTTATTTGAAGCCGATGCAGATGATTTTTTGAATCGTTTTGTTACTATAGACGAAACATGGGTTCATTACTGTACACCGGAAACAAAACAACAATCAAAACAGTGGAGAAGACCTGGTTCACCACCCCCTAAAAAGGCTAAGTCGATTTTGTCGGCAAATAAGGTGATGGCTTCAGTATTCTGGGACTCGAAAGGTGTGATTATGATTGATTATCTTGAAAGGGGTCAGACTATAAACTCTGATTACTACTGCACCTTACTACGTCGTTTACGAGAGGAAATAAAAGAAAAACGTCGACGAATGCTCAGAAGAAAAGTCCTGTTTCATCAAGATAACGCCCGTGATCACACGTCAGTACAGTCAATGGCTGAAATTCACAACTGTGGCTTTGAACTGTTACCGCATCCACCGTATTCACCTGATCTGGCACCATCAGACTTCTTTCTGTTCCTTAACCTAAAAAAGCACTTGGGAGGTCAAAGATTTTCGACAAACGACGAAGTCAAAGCAGCTGTAGACGCATATTTTGACTCTAAGGAAGAATAATTTTTTTTCAACGGTCTAAATGCTTGGAAGGGGAGGTGGTAAAAGTGTATTGAACTTGATGGTGATTATGTAGAAAAATAAAAATATAACTGATTTAGTATGTGTTTATTTTCTTGGTTAGGCCGAGTACTTTTCAATCCACCCTCGTATGTGTATAACTACGTCATAAAGGCACCCTTCAGCTTTATGATGGTTGCAGTACGCAACACGCATGGATTAGCTCGGCTGGGGTAGGGCCTCGAGAATACCAGCGTAACACAGCCTAATGCTGTTGCGCTTCGTATGATGAGTGTATAACCGGATACCTTTTTTACTGGTAACTTGGCATACCATCTTAGCCCTCACGAATAATAACGCATCAGCATTTCATTCCTAATTGAGGATGACATTCACTTACCATCAGGTGGACTGTGTCCTCACGTGTCACTCTTATTCTCCAAAAAAAATATTTAATTTTAGAATGTTACGCAACTTTCTGTTGTTGAATACATTTTTTAATGCTATTCAAATATTCTTAAAGTTTGACTTTTTCCTATTATTTAGAAGTGTCTGCGATAATTTTTAATATTAAATATAAATTACTAAACTTTGTTAATCTAACATTAACGTCCGCGCGAATGGCCTAATTAATCTTTAAAGGAATTATTATAATTTCTTTGTAGTGAAAGATTTAGAACCATTTAATTTTCTTAACCGTAAATCTATCTACAAACATATAAAAGTTTAACGTGTTAGATTTTGTTAAATAGTATTGTATATGCAATACAAATATTCTTAGAAGTTAAGTTCCGACTTAAGGTGTATTAACTAGAAGATATAGTTCAGATTTTGTAGTAATTGCCAGAAGTACCAAGTATCAACATATCTGTAAGTATTGTAGTACACTCAAGAATGATGTAAGAAACCTGGTTCCTACTGACAAAATATAAATCATGATTTACTTTGTGCTTAGCTTAGGTATTAATCGTCAGGAAACCTACATGGTTGAGAAATGACACTGTTTCATATCCCTCTCAGAAATTAGAAGTTTGTACACAGTGGAATGTGTATAGGTTATATATAATTATGGTAGAGGTATGTCAATCGGATCGGCCAGGCTAATGAAATTCTTCAGAGTGGCTCGAGTCCAAATCGTGTTCTTTTTTACCTGCCATGCGTAAACTTTACCTGATCATTTAATAGTTCTATCACGTAACCAAAATTATTACGAATTTTTTTTCATCCCATGGCAACTCCAATATGGAACAGTTTAATCTAAGAGATACTATAAATGAATTTTACTAAAATACGAGTATATACGAGTATATATAAAGTTGAACATTGTTCCTATATTTCTTGATAGTATTTATTATAATTAATCCAGTTTTCTTAAATACAAATTATGAAATATCTCACGCGTGCTTGCATCGTGTGTGTATGCATGCGTGCACGCGCGCGTGTGTGCGTGAGTGTTGTGTACGCATATAAATAATTACGTTTCATGGTAGTTGAAAATTCAGTCTATTCAACTATTCATGTCGATCTCCCGGGTCACACCCATTTCATTAAAAAATTAAATATACATAAAGTTTAAAATTCAGACTCGTAAAGTCGCAGACACAGATATAAAAAACATTACCCGCAAAAAGCTGCAGCTATGTACATACAACTTAAGCGAAGAGCATTTTCATTCATCATTTTTAAAATAAAAATTTTCGAGTGACTGAACTCACTCTTGTGATCACTCGTTGTGTTAAATTAAATCACAAAAAAAGTAGCAAAAGAGCAGCTTTCAGTTGTCTGGGTAACTGAACGCTGCTCTGTAGATTAATTTAATTGCGGCAGACTAGACTTATCTGACAAGAATTAATAGATATCATACAAACACACAGAAAATAACTCGGCAAAGATAAAAGAGAACTTCCCTTCACCAATCCTAAATGTATTTTACGAGAGGAAAACGCCGCGAAAAGAGTTATGCGAGATGTAAAAGTGACATTTATGATTGTCGAATGGTAGTATTAATTAAAGAAACAGTTTTTAAGACGTCATTATAATGACGTACAAATTTGTAACAGCGTTATTATTTCTCACAAATTTATTACGACCTGCTAAATGTAGGTGAGAGATGATTATCTATGTTAGTTTCCATGTTATTTATTATAATATTATAAACTCTCTAATATTACAACATTACGAAAATGTTATACTTACAAGTATAAAAAAAGATATCATAAATAGTTCTATATTCAAATTTAAAGAATGATGCCCTAAAATGGCATCTACAGATCGTTAATATGGGGCCGGCAATGGAAAGTAATAAAATATTTGGTGCCACAGTTAGCAATCGTAAAAAGTGCTGGACAGAGCTGACAACATATCTTTAAAAGTCAAAATTTCATCAAGCTACATAAATTGCACAATTTAATAAGTTTTGTAATAACATTACACCTATTAAATTCCTTATTAAGATGAAAATTACATCTATACAAATAAATAAAAAAGAAGTGTCTGTTTGTAATGTCAAAATAACAGCTTTTTACTACATGCATATATATGCGGTACTTATAAAAAAAAACACAATTTTAAATTTTTTGTCTGTCTGTCTCTTTGTTCCTGCTAATCTCCAAAATGGCTGGACCGATTTTGACGGGACTTTCACTGGCAGATAGCTGATGTTATGAGGAGTAACTTAGGCTACTTTTATTTTAGAAAAAGAATTAGGGTTCCGCGCAAAAAAATTAAAACTCTAAATTACACGCGGGCGAAGTCGCGGGGAACAGTTTTTAATAAAATTAAAAGTCAACTTCAAAGAAATAAATAAATAAAACAATTTCAAAGAACTAAACTAATAAAACAATTCTACATAATAGCGTGTTAAGTCGGTACTTAGACATATTGTATAGTTTAATTAAAGCCCCGACTTCAAAAGATATGTTGTAATTATTTTTACCCGACTGCGAGTAATGTGTAAAAGAAAGGCGCTATGGGTGTTATCTGGAATATTGTGAGTGACTTGACTTTACAGAAAACTATTGAAATCAGAAGAGTTACCGCAAGTAGAATTTGTTGAATTTGTTGACTCTACAATGAACCAGGAGTAAGCGTACTGATTGAACCCTTGTCGATCGCTCGACTTTATTGCGCTTCAGAGACAAGAAAATATCGAACGGAGGCCGTTACCTTTAATACTTTTTTTGGGATGAAACTGTCCGCAAGTTATAAGGTACCAGATTAGATCGGACCCTTGTGTACTTCGGCTCACATAGCTTTGCAAAGGGTCAAGTATCTATTAGCCGAGTAAATACAGCTGGGATACCTATTAGTACCCTTTACACCATAAAGCTGTCGAATCGGCTACACGATCTTTTTTTTTTGTAAGACCTTGAACGTTTACAGGATATTACAGGATATTAACTCTACAAACCGTTGTTTATAGGCAACCCAAACTTGACAATATAAAACTAAAAAATTAATCTAGTACATCCATTCCTTATTTTCTAAAATTCATACTTTGTTAGGTTTCCTTTACCACAGAGCTTAATTATTTACAAATACTATAATGCACATCATTCATTAACGAAACTAAAATTTTCAGAATAAACTAAATTATTAAAAACAAAAACGTAAAGAAAAAATAAAAATTATTTTAATTGTTTTTGAAAATGAACTCTTCAAAAATTGATCACAGTATGCTATTTTCGTATTAATTAATCAGACAATTGTTTTATCTATGGTTTTTGTTTTATGAACGTTAATATTCTTTATTCAAACAGTAGATATACGCTAAAATAGTTATATATAATTCTAGAAGTACTACCGTGTTATTCTTTCGCAATTGTGCGAATGATATGTGTGTAATAAAAGTGACATTAATGGACGTCCCAATCGCTTACTTAATTAATCTCCACTAGAAAAATAAAGTGTAACAGATAAGAAGCGAGTCCACTGTTTCCTTCTCCTAAAATAATCAAAAGAGTTGTTTAAATAAATTTTAAGAAATAAATGTTTTTACTTTAGAAAACTAATTAGCTCCTTAACATTTTTAAAAATAATAGTATTTATATGAAGGTAGGTTAATATATATAGTTACTTTAATATTATAGATCCATAGAGCTCAGCCCATAGAACTCTCGGGAACTACTTCTAATCTTTACTATACCAATAAAAATGTAAAATAAAAATAATGGTGGTACAAAGATTTGTGAAAATTTCGCATAATAATAAACTAAATAATAAACTTTACAATTATTTTTAATTACAAAGATTATGACATTTGCAAATGACAATAATTGGGATGATTTAAAAGAACACATAAAACATGTTTTCAAAGTTCCGTTAAAACGTCATCCATAATATAAGTAACGTATTCGCCAATCATAGGCCCAAATGTCGCCATAGCCATTTTCTAAGCCTACCTTGAAAGAGCCTTTGACAATCTGCCAAGTAATAAAAGAACGTATCTTAAAGGTAACTTCGATTGTGAGTCCATCCTGATTGTTTGGGTTTATGTACACATAAAACAAAATCAATAAAAAAAGTCTTACATTCTTAGAAGTTTAACCATCATACCATTATAATTTTCTTTTTTTATAGAATAAGTGTGACAAACGAACACATAATTCAGGAAATGGTAAGCGAATGCACCAGCCCATAGAGTACCCCTGGGGACTTGTATGAAATACGAATGGATGAAATACATGCTCCATACGGAACCAGCAGTATTATCCTGTTATTTTACGCCGGTAGTTTGGAAAGTGTCATCTTTCCTCGGCCAAGCCGACCCATTCGTGCTATAGCAATAATACAGCTGCAGTAGCAAAATATACATCCTGATATTAATTTGAGCAAAATACATACCGTGACATTCATTTTGTCTGGCTGTGATGGTTTCATGACTGCTTGTTGGACGGTAACCAGCAACGCTTACAGTTAGTACCTGTTGATTCACCTCAGCAAGTTACCCAATAAAGAAATCATTCTAACTTGTTTCAAAAAATAATTTACACATCGTGATATTCTCCTCATGATGCTAAATATAAATTTTAAGAAATTAAAAGTCGAATAAAGGAAACCTAGTATAATATTCTTATGAATGTTTTGTGTGTGTGTGTGTGTGTGTGTGTGTGTGTGTGTGTGTGTGTGTGTCTGCGTGTGTTTTTATAGAATAAGGGTGACAAACGAGCACACAATTTACCTGATGGTAAGTGGATTGGCCCATACACATCTACATTAAAATTAAAATGCAGTTGCGTTATCACCCCTGAGGACATAGATGGAATGCCTCGATTCCAGTAAAAAAGGTCTCCGGTTCTCTACAGTCACCATACGGGACACAGCAGCCTTAAGCTACTATTTTACGCTGGTATAAAGTGAGGGCGGGGTCCCACACCGGTCGAGGCGACCCATTGGTGCTACAACTAACAAAGCTGCATCGTGGCTATACCGCGTATATTTTATTAGCATCATTATCAATAAAACCCATCACAAGCCTACAGCTGTACATAGGCCAGTACAGTTTTTTGTTTGAATAACAGAAAATGGTACACATACCCTTAGTTCCATTTTATTTACTGACTGAATTATAAATATACTACCCATAGAGACAACACGGCAAAAGAGAATATTTAAAGGACATAAATAAGTTTTTGTCGTTGCTCCAAATGTTTACCAATAAATTATCAATAACAAACAAGTCTCCCTATTCCTGTCTAAGTAATACGACTTGGGAGTCGAGTTACGATGGCAACTTGAGCCTATCAACCATCTTTTCACAGTTTCCACGCCATTTAACAAGCCACATTTGGCTCTGATATCTTCTAACATTACTTAAGATAATACTCATTCAACTAGATTTCAAGCACTATATCTAAAATATTACGTTTGTGTAAAACATACATAAGGAAAAATGTGGCCCCAAGCTTTCGGCCCAAACACGAATTTCGATTCACATATTAAGTTTCTGAGAGTTTCTTGATATTTTGTTAGTCATTTGTTATTGTACTTAAATCTAAAAATTCACAAAATCGGTATCTTCAACTGCTATTGAAATGTAGTTAAAGAAATATCGCAAAACGTGCGTATATATTAAACGTACATATATACGTTCACTACGAGTAAATTCTGTTATGGAAATATAATACAGGTATCACTTAAAATGTTTACGAAAGCTTATTGTAGCTCAGGCTATAATATCAGACTTTGCTTAAATCAAAAAAAAAAAATCCGTCGAAATGCACTCATCGAGAAGTATTTTAGGGCTGACTCTGAGTAGTTGTGTGAGAAATTGTGTGATGAGAGAAAAGTATGGTTTGCAAGAAGATGTTGTGACTAGAATTAAGAAAGTAATGCTTCGGTAGTACTGTAGAAGTAAGTGGCAGATTCGGAAAGGGAAAGTATATCGACCAAATTGACGACATATGCTAATTAACCAAGTCAAGTCAAGTATTAAACCGACGAGATAAATGAATGTGAAAGAAGCGAGACATATGTGTCAAGATCCCAAGATTCACATATTAAGTTTCTGAGAGTTTCTTGATATTTTGTTAGTCATTTGTTATTGTACTTAAATCTAAAAATTCACAAAATCGGTATCTTCAACTGCTATTGAAATGTAGTTAAAGATATATCGCAAAACGTGCGTTTAAATTAAACGTAACTATAATATCAGACTTTGATTAAATTAAAATAAATCCGTCGAAATGCAGTCATCGGGAAGTATGTTAGGGCTGACTCTGCGTAGTTGTGTGAGAAATTGTGTGATGAGAGAAAAGTATGGTTTGCAAGATGTTGTGACTAGAATTAAGAAAGTAATGCTTCGGTAGTACTGTAGAAGTAAGTGGCAGATTCGGAAAGGGAAAGTATATCGACCAAATTGACGACATATGCTAATTAACCAAGTCAAGTCAAGTATTAAACCGACGAGATAAATGAATGTGAAAGAAGCGAGACATATGTGTCAAGATCCCAAGATTCACATATTAAGTTTCTGAGAGTTTCTTGATATTTTGTTAGTCATTTGTTATTGTACTTAAATCTAAAAATTCACAAAATCGGTATCTTCAACTGCTATTGAAATGTAGTTAAAGATATATCGCAAAACGTGCGTTTAAATTAAACGTAACTATAATATCAGACTTTGATTAAATTAAAATAAATCCGTCGAAATGCAGTCATCGGGAAGTATGTTAGGGCTGACTCTGCGTAGTTGTGTGAGAAATTGTGTGATGAGAGAAAAGTATGGTTTGCAAGATGTTGTGACTAGAATTAAGAAAGTAATGCTTCGGTAGTACTGTAGAAGTAAGTGGCAGATTCGGAAAGGGAAAGTATATCGACCAAATTGACGACATATGCTAATTAACCAAGTCAAGTCAAGTATTAAACCGACGAGATATGTGAAAGAAGCGAGACAGATGTGTCAAGAAGATTTGAATGCTAAATGGAAGTCTGTAGTATCTACCTACCCCATTGGGTGACAGACGTGAGAGTTTATGAACGTATATATGTATTATTAATCGTATTTTCCACATGCGATGAGCGGTTAGTGGTAAAGGAAAAATTCGTGACAACCCGAATTCCTGGCGTTTTAAAAAACTTTCCAAAGATTTATTCTGCTATAAATAATAAAACAGAAAATATCTGTAAAATATTTTTAATTTTTTTTAATAACTTATATATTTATTTATTGTATTTTGCCAGTGATCCACAAATTTTATAAATGTTCGACTCCCAAATTAATGCAGCAGGAAATGTACACAAGATTTGATTTTGAATTTTTAAATTTTTGGAATTTGCTACTGTAGTAAATAATACACAAAAAATCTTTAATATAATAACTACAGAAGGTTCAATGGTCAGCATACTCTCTAACTTGTTACGATAATGGTTAAATTTTAACAACCCACGATTCGCAATCAACATGACTTGCCAGGTAAAACCTGGATTCAAATTCCATTGTATTCAATTTATAAATCTAAATTAATCTATACGATAGGGTGACAAACGAGCACACAGTCCACCTGATGGTAAGTGGTTGCTGTGGCCCTTAGACATCTACATTTATCCTCAATAAAGAATTAAAATGCAGATGCGTCGTCACCCATGAGGACTAAGATGGAATGCCTCTTTTCCAGTAAAATAGGTCTTCGGTTCTCTACACTCAGCATACGAAACACAGCAGTGTCAAGCTGCCATTTTACGCTGGTATTCTGTGAGAGCGTGGGCCTTCCCCGGTCAAACCGACCCATTCGTGCTACAACTATACTACTATAATAGCTGCGGCATGGCTCTACCACGTATAAAAAATCTTATCAAAAGCCTACAAATTTTATCTTTAAATAATATTCATAAAGTCCACTGCCGTATATAGGCATACCCCATAGATTAACTCGTAGGAGGATATTTGTAATAGTTGTCATGTTTATCGGACGAATTGGCAACCGCAATTTTTTAACAATAATTAGGCTAGAAAATGAAAACTTGTCTATTTAACAACATAAATCTTTGCCTTTCTACACTAATTAAACATCAGAGTAACATAATATTCATATAAATTTTAGAAAAATTCAGTTGTTGATTACGAAAAACCCATAGCCTAAACAAAAATCATTGAAAAAAAAATAAACAGTATATTATATTCAGTACTAGCTGTTCCCCGTGAATTCGCCCGTGTGGAATTTGTTACGATTGGATTCCATGGGTTTTAATTTTTTTGGGCGATATCCTAATTCTTTTTCTAAAATAAAAGTAGCCTAAGTTACTCCTTATAACATCAGCTATCTGAAGCCAGTGAAAGGCCCGTCAAAATAGGTGCTGCCGTTTTGGAGATTAGCCGGAACAAACAGACAGACAGACTGACAAAAATTTTAAAAATAGTTTTTTTGTTATAAGTACCGTATATACTTTTATATGTCAAACAATTAAATACGAATGTAATTTTAAACGGGGAGAAACTGAGTCTTCTAGATGCCACCATTTTTCTTGGAATCACACTAGACGCGAAGCTTCAATGGAGCCTATAGATATATCAAAACTAGCAAGCAGACTTAGTTCTGCAGCATATGCTGTAAAAAAGATTAGAAATCTTACCAGTATTGAAACAGCTAGACTAGTTTACTTTAGCTATTTCCATAGCATAATGTCGTATGGTATTTTGCTATGGGGACACGCAGCTGACACTGAAATTATATTTGCTTTACAGAAGAGGGCCATAAGAGCAATTTATGATTTAAAGCCTAAAGAGTCGCTGCGACAAAAATTTAAGGAAATTAATATATTAACTTTGGCCTCTCAACAAATTTATGAAAATTTAATGTACTTACACAAAAATTAAAGTAGTTTTACAAAAATAAGTGATATTCATTCTGTAAATACTAGGAACAGACAGAAGCTAGTAGTACCAGTTACTCGATTCCATCGAGTCAGTAATTCATTCTTGGGGCGATGTATACTTGGTTTGATGCTTTTACAACAAAATTCCAGAAAATATACAAAATTTGACCTGCTCAAAATTCAAAACCTTTATTAAACTAAGTTTGTATATAAAAGGTTATTATAATATTAAGGAATTTATTGATGATAACAAGTTGGGCCCCCTGGTAATGAGGTAATCGCTACCAAGCTATTTCTAATTTGTTGTGTTGTTAATTGTGTAACAAACATGATTGTAAGTTGTTATTTGAAAAAAATCCCGCTGGGTTTCTTACTGGTTCTTCCCTGGACAGAGGTTTTTTTCGAACCAGTGGTAATTAAACAAAAAGTGACTTTCAATAAGTATTATTTATAATCTATATTGAATTAAAAGGTTTCTGTTCTGTTTCTGTTTCATATTATGCATTTAGTAAAAAGCTGTTATTTTGACATTACAAACACACTCCAATTTTATTTATTTGTATAAATATTGCGGGTGAGTTCTATGATATCAATACTTATAACTTACTTCTACATTTCAATCTGTATTACGTGCCCTTTTACGATGCATGTGAACAACATCTTGTGTTTCAATTTCCTTTTATAAAAAAAAATAATTTCCATTTATAAAAAGAAATAATTTCCTTTTTTCTAAAATTTATATTTTATGTTAAAAGCCACTGTGTGTAATAAATAACATCTTTAATAGACTTCGAAATAAATTTTACTGCAAACGAGTCCACGACTAATATGTTTCACATGTTATTTAGTTTTTAGAATATTTAAGTATATTTTAGTTAAGAATGGAGTAGAAAATGCAGTCGTTTTTTTTATAATATACTAAGAGGGGGCAAACGAGCATGCGGCTCACCTGATAGTAAGAACTACCGCCGCACATGAACAACTGCAACACCAGGGAAATTTCAGGTTCATTGCCGGCTTTTTAGAAAGGAGTACCTAAGCTCTTTTCTTGAAGGTCCCTAAATCATATCGGTCAGAGATTACTAATAGGTAGTACGAGGAAGAAAACTCATGGACATGGACATGGACTTGTCTTGTTGTAGGGAGGGCTTACCTTAGTTGTCACGCTTGGCAGACGGATTGACGATCGCAGAGACGACACGTCCCGAACCTTCGACCCTGCTGCTGCTGCATAGACTGGGTATTTTACGTGTGGCATGGTGGCCGCCATAAATCGAAAAAAATAAAAAAAAAATGGTCTCATTTACCGTAACATCCTATTAAAGTCCACAGCTGAACATAGGCGTCCTCCATAGTTTGTCTCATGTAAATATCCCCCATAGTTATCACGCTTAGCAAGTGGGTTGGCAACCGTAATTTTTTAATTTTTATCTTATATCTATTTTATTAAATTAATATGATTAAATTTTGGAATACATGTAGGCATACATATAATTTTAAATAAAAATAAAAATAAACCTAGCAAGCTAACAGCATAGCAAAGTGGCGAAGCAATCAGCTTTGTAGCGGTTTCTAACGGTTGCCGTTGAACAATCAGTTTCAAAATAGGAGGTTCAGATGCCTGGGTGATCAGTAAACGATTGCTGAAAACAGAATTTGAAAATTCGAAACCGTTCTCGAGATAATCGTGGGACAGACGGACAGACGGACGGACAGACGGACAGACGGACAGACGGACAGACGGACAGACGGACAGACATCGTGAAATCAATAAGTGACTTCGCAAGCTTCGCCGTACGGGGGGTATTACGTAAGGAGAAGCTACCTAATATTTTACCCCCCCCCCCCACCCATTCTTACGTAAACATATATTAAGTATTTTTTTAATCTGTTCTGGTTTCCTTATTGGTTTATGGGCAGTAGTTAACAAGTCTAGAAATAACGAATTTATAGTCTGTAGAGAAATCAACTTATAGTGGTTCGCTATTGGGGCAATGGTAGCCCTGAACATTTAGAATATCTAGATGTGTAACCATGATCCAATTTGTCTGGTTCCCCTGTCTAAGGGTTACAAAGGTCGGATGCCAATCGCTTTAATATAATAACCAGACTCGCCAAATCCTGGTCAAATTATGGTCGTACCATGTCGTGCCATGGTTGCCACATGTGTTTAAATCATAATCGACTAAATTTTGCAGAAAATCCGAAAAAGTAAATAAAAAATATATATCATACTAATATTGACAATTTCATATTTAGAAGTGTACATTAACAATTAATAATATTATTTATTTCTTAATAACATAACTACAGAAAATGTTTAATGCAGTTTTAAACAATAATCAATTATCGTTTTAGATAGTATACTTTTTTCGAAATAATTTTAATTACCTAAATATTTTTCAATTTGTAAAACAAAGCTGCTTGCTTGCTTGCTGAATTATGGGCAATTAATTCAACAATTTCTTTCTCAATTTTATGTATAGATGGAATTGCTCCGAAAGTAACATTATTTATCTAACTGAAATTATTCATGAGGTCTCCTAACTTTAATTCATTTAAGTATAATACTATCTTTCTAAAAGCTTTAAATTCGTAGCAACAAATTGACGTCGTGTCATAAGTCACATTCGTTTTGATATATAAATATGAATGCCTGCGACGGTTTAGTGTCTAAAAGCAATGATATCGGTTCTAAAAAAGAAAGATTTATTCCGAGTGTTGCCAGACGCGGTCTCCTTGGAAATGATTCTATCTGAACGACAAAGCGTTACTAGACGTTATTACATTTTGACTCGTAGATATGTCAAATCACTGTCGATTGAGACTCTTTATTTCCATAGCTATCTGATATCTCTAACTTTCCAAGTAGTACATGCGGCATATCTAATAGACATGTGGGCGGACACAGATACATGGAATCGAGCTCATTGGCTCATCTAAAGTAGCATACAATGACATTAATCATCTCAGCGATGCGTCAATTTAACTATTAATAAGTTTTAAATTATCACTTGTACCAATAATACGATTTCCATCAATTATTATCACCTGTTGCTACTTTCAGTGAAATTTAGTATCACCTAATATAACAACACTGTATTATTCTATAGTATAGGTTAATTAACCCCCACTATCAAAAATATATTGACCAGAACTAACACAATAAAAGGTGACTGAATATCTTCTCGCTGTCTTAGGTTATATGTTTAAAATTGACACAAAACTCTCTTCAAATGTGAACGGTTATCCTCCAGATAAAAAAGCAACGGTAAATAAAAGCAAAAAGTGTTTCGTGATGAGTGACCGGAGATGAGAGGTGGTATATTCGCGCACAGTGATGCGTGCGGCGCATGATGCGCGCGCGCATTGATGGAAGAGTCATGGTCGTCGGGTGGCGCGCCGCTGCTGCGCACGAGGTCGCTCCCGCTCGTGCTCGAGGCGGCGAGCGGCGGTGCGCCCGCGCGCCAGCCCAAGCTCGACCCCCGTCAGCTGCTTACCCTCACACGCCACTACTATCCAGAGGGCGGGTGGGGCTGGGGCGTAGCTGCCGCCGCAACGCTTGTTCAGATCCTAGCTCACGGGTTGCATCAAGCCGCCGCTGTGCTGGCCGTAGAGACTGTGCGACGTTTCGGACCAGAGTTCCGGATGCAAGCAGGTAAAGTAAAGTCATCATTATGACGGAGTCATAGATATATTTGGCGGATATTGCTGACCATCTCCTGTTTCAATTTCCCACTGTTGCCTCTTACGATACCCACGAAATGACTAAAGGTAGAGGATTCTCTTACACTATCACTGCACGTCGTAGAGTAAGATCTAGAATTTTACCTACAAAAATAAATGTATAATTCTCTTTGTTTTTTTATTAAAGCAATCTAATCATCAAATTCTACAAAAGTAACGATAACGCCCTATTGAAGAGCTATGAACTATTTTCTTTCTGAACCACGTCTACGTGCTGTTTTCAAGAGTCATTACGAATCGTCTCGCAAGTAGACTTGACAACTTCAAGCCTTCTAAACAAGTTGCCTTTAGTACCATACCATAATCCAAATACATACCTTTCGGCAAATTTTTCAGAAGAGCGAAGTGTACCACTTTGTTTTGCTTATGTGGATTATGAGAGAGCCCTTGATTAAATTGAATTTCAACGGGGCCAAGGCGACTGTCGGTAGATCGAAATGCTGAAGTGTTTATACAGTAGGGCTACAACGGATATCTGAGTACTGAACCAGAAATCGAAACCTACCTAACTGCTGTGAGGTGTAAGACAGTCATATCTTGCGAAACGGAACTCTTCATCGCTGCTTTGAAGGACGTTTTCAAGCTCATGGACTGAAAAGAATAGGATGTTAACATCAATAATGGCGAGTACATCACTTAGGAATAACTACGAATAATAATAATACTAATAGTAATACCTTTTTTTTCATAGAATAAGGGTGATAAACGAGCACACAGTTCACCTGATGGCTAGTGATTGCTGCGGCCCATACACATCTACATATCCTCGATTACGATTCAAAATGCAGATGCATTGCTACCAGTGAGGACTAAGATAGAATGCCTCGTTTCCAGTAAAACGGGTATCCGGTTCTCTACACTCACCATTCGAAACACAGCAGCGTTAAGCTGATATTTTATGCTGGTATGCTGTGAGAGCGTGGTCCTTCCCCGGTCGAGCCGACCCGTTCGTGCTACAACTATACTACTAATATAGCTGCAGCATGTCTCTACCACTTATAGAAACTACTTTCGAACTTTCGATCATCAATGTTGATGACATGAATTTGAAGAACAGCTAATGGTAATAAATGGTATTGGTACATTTTGACCCTTTCATCACAAAGAATAGGCACGTTGTAATGATCAAATTTAATAATAAACCTGACATTTATGCTACATATGGAAACCTTTTATTTTTAAATATGTATTTATAAAACACTCGTAAAAAGCAAACTCAAATTTTGTTTAGAAAAAAAAATAAGTTAGTTTGTCAATTTATTGCTATCAAAAATTAAAGAGTTTGGTAGGAGTGGAATAAACCCAAACTTTATTTGTACGACAATAATTTACATTCTTCTAGTAAATCGTCGATTTGGAGAAAATCCAATCGCAAACACGAAGCTTAAGTAAAGAAACAATAAGTTCATTATTCGTCTGGTGAGTTGTCTGCGGGAGCGCAATGACACCTTCTGAATATGGTAAGGCAATTCCCGATTGATAAGTTTAAATCAAGATTTTTTATAACAAACCTTTTTAAAACTATAACATTTACAATCCATCAAAATACTATCACTTGTAATAACAAAAGCAATAGCCGATTTAAAGTATATTGGATTTAAAGAAGTTTGATATTCTTCTCATATATCTTTTTATACTACGGGCTAGTTGGTTGCCAGAGTCGATTTTGTCAATTCCCCACGTTCAAGTATTTCCCTTGGATGTAAATACACTCGAGTAGAGCGAGTGAATCACAAAACCTTTCAAACTTCGTCAACATGAGAGATCACTTTACGTAGAAAAAATTGAAATATATAGAAGCATTCGTTTTGTATACATTATTCATCCATGTAATATAATAATGAGTCACTAACATGACTGTTTAGAAAATAAAATATCATCTATTAAAATTTTCTACATTTTATTAGTGTTATGATTCTCAGCTTACTATAGTCAAAGATTGATTTTCCTCCCTACGATAGCAGCGATAGTTTGTACAAAAAATAATGTTAACTAGTATACTACTTATCAACGTATTGAATTATGGATGTATGTTAGCTTTGATATAGTCTGTTCATTTTAATTAGCTTTTATTTAATCTTCAACTGAACATGAGAAGAAAAGTTTTTCTTTACGCTTGGCAAAAAAATTTCTGATCGCTATAACACACGTCACGCAGTTCCTCGTCGCCGGTTTGGGTGGTAAACGCCTAACATTATATGTCATATATGTACATATAATAATCTCATATATGCCATATATAAGATGTTTATACCGTCAATTGTCGAAGGCCATAAGATCTTCCTGATATTTCTATCTTACAACACTCAAAAAATTAAGTAGGCATTCTCTTTCGTCGCTATTCATTCATTCTAGAAGCCCCAATTTTAAATCTGAATAAAGAAGCGTTGTCACTCTTGAGAACTATGATAAAATAATTTATTGCTAGTAATCGATCCCGAAGGCGAATTTTAGGGCGACCCTCCACTAGATGGAGTGACGACCTGGTAAGACATACAGAAAGTTGAGGGATGCATTGGGCTCAGGACCGCGCTTTGTGGCATTCCTTGTGGGAGGCCTATGTTCAGCAGTGGAATTGTGAAGGGCTGTAATGATGATGATGATGATGATGATGAATCTATCCCGATTACTGGTTGGCGTATGAGAAAGCGCAAGTTTGTTCAGCTTACTATGGAGACGGCTATGCTGATAGGCTTTGTAATGAGGGTATCCGGAGTAGAACCGGAGTAGCCCAACGGTACAGTAAGCTGCATTAGCAATGGGCAGGTCTCGTAGCTTAAAGAACCGACAACCAATGGAGAAGAAATGTTTTGGAGTGGCAGCTTCGAACCAGCAAGCGAACTGTACATAATTGGTATTGTTTCTGTTGTTTATAATGGCAGTTTTCAATACATAAAATAAAAAAAATTCCTTTTCTAAAAATGTTTGTTCTGAACACCAAAGTCCTTCCTCGTTCTGTCAAATATCTATAAAATTATTTTTTTGAAGTGAAAACTTCTTTAGCGGCCTTGTGCACTTTTTTGTAATGGGTAAAAAATGTTAAACTCGCGTCAGGTCACGTGTCCTGATCGAAAATTCGTAAGACGGACGGAGAGTAGACAGCCGGCGCGGCGTAAGAGAGGAAGTAAGTTAGGTTTAATTAATTTTCATTTATTAATTAATATAATTTTATTATTAAGATTAGGTTTCGATCGAGTCTACTGTACTGCTTGACGAAATTATTAATATAGATACATATGTACTTACACATTATAGATGTAATATTTGTAATATGTTTATACTTTATAGCATTAACCTATATTTTCATAACATCACAATAAGCACATGTGCGGTGTAGGTTTACCAAACAAATAATTTCGAATGAAAATAAATGAAATAAGGTAATAATAAATAATCTCCGCCATTCCAAAATATCAAAAATGCACAACGTTAATATTCAAGTTTTCACGTCTGCCGGCACTCCCGGAGTGCAACCCGTCGTTTTTTTTTAAACGTTACCCCACACTAGGATTTTCTCCTGTATTGTGGAGGCAGTTTACAAACATAGATTGCACGAAGACTAACATCCAGACCCGGAACAATTATTTGTAGGCCATACAAATACATGTTTCGTGCGGAATTCGAACCCGCGGCCCCCAGCGCATCAACTTATTGTTAAGCCACTGCGCTACGGAGCCGTCTCTTTTCATTTCATTTCATTCGGATCCCTCCTTTTACCTATTCCTTTTATCTTTTCCTTCCTTCCTTATCCTTTTATCCTTTTACCTTATCCTTTATCCTTATCGTATTACCTTATTTATGCCGCCAAATAGCAGTTGCCCTGCTGTGTTCAGGTCTGAAGAGTATACAGAGTCAGTATAATTACATGCTGTGAGGCATTCCGTCTTAGTCGTTGAGATGACAACGTATCTGCCTTCTTTGTTGGAAACCAGCAGGTTCCCATGGGCTGTAGTAATCACTAACTATATCTTTTTCCAAATGTTTATTACACCGCCCCTGAGCTATAACTTATTTTATAAAAAAGCGCGTAACATTTATTAAAAAAACATACAGTCGAACTGAGAACCTTCTCCTCTTTAAATGCGGCTAAAATGTGCAACAATTTAAATCGAAAAGTTTTTTACCCATAATTTTTTTTATATAAGTACATTTTCTTCATTTTTGGTCTGACTTAATAGAAATACTTTCCAAAAACATATAAACTTTGTCCAACACTTTTTTTTCGCTTCATGAGCTATAAATAAGTGTAGTTTTATGACTGGCTATTTCTCACACTGTTAGTTATATTGCAATTAACTCCTATTACACGAACATGGTGGTTGATTGAATGTTGAAAGATAACGATGTGAGGTTATTGAGTCAGTGTCTGGTCTGTGAGGTGGCCGATAAAAAGGCAATTGTATGAAAATTTCCCGCCATATACCTAGCATGTAACATGAGTTTGATAGATCGAAATAACTTGATTATTAAACAATTTTTAACAACCTTAATAACTGAACAAAATAAAGTAAAGATTAATAACATGACATTGGAAATATTATTAATGATCATTTACAATAGTAAAAAAAATTAAAAAATATATAATATCATTTTCACGCTTTAAATGCTAATTGTAAAATTTAACCATTGTTATTCGACTTAGCGAGAAAGAAACTAGCCCGTCAGTCAAATTGCAGATATAGTTTTTGAATATTAAGTATAATTTCCATTTACCTTCACTTAGCATCGCTACAGATAGAAAAATTAAAGCCCCGATTAAAAGTTTAATTTCTTGACCCTTCTGAGAGGTCCAAGGAATATCACAAGCTTAACGTAACAACTGTAATGTTATCTAAATAGATTACAAATTATTTACATACCATACCCTATTTTCTGTCCTTATAGGTAAAGTTTTCTTAAAATGTATATGAGACCATCCTTAAATATACTATTTCATAAAAAAGAACCAGAAAGACCAGACCAGAAGACCATTGTTGCTGTAAAGCACCTGAAACGTCGGGAATATAAAATAAGTTAATTAAACGCGATAATTTCTGTAAAAGTAGTTTTATTCAAAAAAGAACCACTAAAATCGGCTGACAATTTGCAATAGTATCGTAACATACGTGTAACATACGAAAAAAAGAACATAACATCGAATTCTCGACACTCTTCTTTTTTTTTTGAAGTCAGCCAGTAATAATACGGTTTACAAGCAGGTAGGGAGTATTTAAGTAATGTACATTAAAATTATTTTAACAAAGAGTTGGCTTTTCGATAAAGTCAGGAAATAGACAGGTTTACATTGGCAGCTCTAAAAGAAAATCCAGTTGACAGCTTGACAAGCTAACTGACTATCTGACACGCTCCGCTGACATTATATTTAAGCGTCTGTTGTATGTTCTTTAAACTCTACTTTAAATTTTAATAAAAACACAAAATCTGTTCCATTATATTCTTTCTAAATAGAAATTAGTTTTGTACGAAATTAATTTCCGCTCGAGCTTCATTGAACATTCGTTTCACTCATTAATAAAAGATTTTGAACTTTGTTCAAAAATAAAAATGTCAAAAATGGTAACATTATTAATTTCAAGGTGTCCTAAAATCACGAAATAAACCTTTTTAAAATAATTTGAAAATGTGAATTCAATTTTTTTTTATAAATTGCTTAAAAACAAGATTAAACTTCCATTAAAAATAAAAATATATCTTTAATCATAATTATAAATGGTCATGTTATAAGTATTAAACAAAAGATTCTTTAACATGGAGTATAAAATGAGCGAAAATAGTTTCGTAGGTTCTCAGGATTTCAATCAACTCCAATAATGAAAATCTAAAGCAAAGTCTAATAAAAACAGTTTTTAATTTCGGGATTTTAAAAAGCAAAATATTTTATAAAGGTCAGTCACATTATGATTACCTGCTAAACTGTCAATCACCACATATCGCATATTATGATCAATACGCGCCTCTAACTCTGATGCGATGCCTGCCGACCTCAGCGCACATTTATCATCTCTAAGGATGTTTAATATGTTTTGCCTCGATGACAGCCGGCCTGATAAAAGCGACGCGTTAATACCACACGGTTATATCCCAGTTTTATCACCATTCTCGCACATCCAAATATTTGTAATTTAATCTCAGCCAGAGATTTATGTTGTCATTTAATTCAATAAAAATGTCGTTATTTATTAACTTAACACATATTATATTGGGGCACGGCAGTGCCCCCGCCAAGTCAAGCAAAAAAGCGGCAAGGCCGTACCATCCTTTTCTCAAAGCAATTCAGGCCATTTTCGACCCTTCGAACTTCGTTGTGGATAAAACTAGAAGCCTGAATTTGCAATCGCACTAAACAATCTAATTTAATATAATATCTATTACTTGTGAGATACATAGTGTTTTCATGCGATGGCCAAGTCAATGTATGTATTTAAAACAAAAGATTTTTAATATTGATATGGTCATTATAAGATCTTGTTAGGTTAGCTAATTACGTAATAGCTTGAGACAGAAGTACCCTTAAGTAGGGACTGAATAAATTAACCGACTTGGTATTACATGGATCTCACAACTTTTTACGGTAGAAGAACTGAGTTGCGAGACTTGCTTTTATATTATTTATGGCATTACATTTTTAGCTTACCATCGCGCTTGGTATGCGGAGTGAAAATCGCAGTTCCAGACGTCTCGCACCTTTGATGGTGGTTCTGCTCGCCAGTCTGGGTATTTTAAAAAATGACTCCTCTCAAATGTTCTCCGGTTAATGGTAGCGTAATCATCTCGTACATACCAGATGTAAATTACAAAGAGCCGTGACAGGAAGACCCTATATGAAATGGAGACCTAATAAATTATGCAATAAGTTGATAATTAATGCAGATGCCTTAAGATCGTCCTTTATCAAAATCTATGTGGAGTGTTATTCAGTATGAGCGCCTGTCATCTGAGCTACGACAATTTATTATAACCACCGATGACCAGACCTAAACTTAAACCTAACATTTTATGAAAATCACAGTGGATAGGAATGACATTAAAAATTATACTTAAATAATATGCTCAACTTTAAGTGTAAAATATCAAAAAAAAATTTGATCCAAAAAATATTTTGAATATCATTCAGATCTTAAACTGTACGAGTTTGTATGTAATTAAAGATCACTTATTTTAAATGTATGTTTTTATAATATTTTACTTGAAATGAAATGAAATTATATACAAGACCCTGGCTTTATCTCATTTCTGAGAGTTTCATTTTATTGTTAAGGAAATTTCTTTTAATATTGAAGCATCTTGAGAAAATAAGCGATATCAGTATTTTCAAAATTGCCTCGGATATGTTTTAATTTTCTGCAAAATTCCTTCTGGGAAATTTACGAATTTCCATGCTTTTATATTCCATAAAATATAACAATATATTACACCCGAAACTGGCCAATCGTAAAAATAACATTCTATAAATTTAACGTAACGTTTCAGGAATGTTATCGAGGATCAATATTCTTGCGTAATGGTGCCGTTATCTTTGTATTCGGAGACATAGATCTGCCATCCACATTCACGCAACGTGTAGCTTAGACAAGGCTTAAAAATACGAGGGTGGATTGAAAAGTACTCGGCCTAACCAAGAAAATAAACACATACTAAATCAGTTATATTTTTATTTTTCTACATAATCACCATCAAGTTCAATACACTTTTGTCACCTCCCCTTCCAAGCATTCAGACCGTTGAAAAAAAATTTTTCTACCTTAGAGTCAAAATATGCGTCTACAGCTGCTTTGACCTCGTCGTTTGTCGAAAATCTTTGACCTCCCAAGTGCTTTTTTAGGTTAGGGAACAGAAAGAAGTCTGATGGTGCCAGATCAGGTGAATACGGCGGATGCGGTAACAGTTCAAAGCCACAGTTGTGAATTTCAGCCATTGACTGTACTGACGTGTGAACACGGGCGTTATCTTGATGAAACAGGACTTTTCTTCTGAGCATTCCTCGACGTTTTTCTTTTATTTCCTCTCGTAAACGACGTAGTAAGGTGCAGTAGTAATCAGAGTTTATAGTCTGACCCATTTCAAGATAATCAATCATAATCACACCTTCGAGTCCCAGAATACTGAAGCCATCACCTTATTTGCCGACAAAATCGACTTAGCCTTTTTAGGGGGTGGTGAACCAGGTCTTCTCCACTGTTTTGATTGTTGTTTTGTTTCCGGTGTACAGTAATGAACCCATGTTTCGTTTATAGTAACAAAACGATTCAAAAAATCATCTGCATCGGCTTCAAATAACTCCAAACAGTCGCGTGAAATAGTCAATCGCGTCCTTTTTTGTTCAACTGAAAGCAGTCGCGGAACCCACCTCGCAGACACCTTGTGGAAACCCAACTCGTTGACAATGATGTTTTGAGTTCGTTCATAAGAGATGCCTATAATCTCGGCTATCTCTCTAATTTTTAATCTGCGGTCTCCCATTATTAAATCAAGTACTTTTTAAATATTTTCGTCAGTAGTTGACGTCGAAGGCCTTCCAGAGCGGGGTTCATCTTTCACACTCTCTCTACCACGCTTAAATTCTGCTATCCATTTTTTGACGGATGAATATGACAGAGCGCAATCGCCTAATGTACTGACCATGTCATCATGGATGGCTTTTGATGATAGCCCCTTCTTATGGAGGTACTTAATGACGGCACGCTGCTCGATTTGCTCCATTCGCGGAAATTATGTCCGATTACTTTGTTAATAAATTTATTAAATCACAACTAATTATCGCACACGTTTCGAACTTCACACAATGAACTAGTCTGAACTGAACTAAACAATGTGGGTAGATTTGATTTTTAGAATTGAATGGATCTGTGTTAGGCCGAGTACTTTTCAATCCACCCTCTAATACTATTAATGCAAGTATTAATTTATCTTTTCATGTAGATGATCTATGATCGTATAATTACTATATTATAAATGTTTAACATTTCGAAAGATAGGTAAAAACAGCCTGCAAGTGTAGACTCATAGAGATCTACTACCATAAAATATAGGTTTATTTGTCGTCATTACAATATTTGGTACACCTGCATTTTAACTCTCACTAATTTTAAGATTTCGCTATCCATCAGATGCCATATTTTTTTAACTTTTACGGTTTGAAATAAAAAGATGCATTTATATCCACCGCTATCATGCGTCAGGACCGAATATTCTTTTATAATATTCAAAACTTAACAAATTTAATTTTTCATTTAAGATACGATCACGATGAAATCTGACTATTATATCTAACATTGCAGATCAAATTTTAAAAAACCTAAATGTAAAGCTTAATACTTGACTGTTTAACTGCCATATTTTTTTTTTCTCAAACAGTATTCTATTATCATAATATATTCATACAAAAGATACGAAGCAGACAAATTAAAATTATTAAGAACAAAACCGAAATGAATGCTTTTGATTTTTTCTTCAAATTTCTAAATGTTATAACAAAAGAAACACAATAGTAGTACTATTGTGTCTCTTACACAATAGTACCACAATACCACCACAACCATCATCATCAACAAGACTTTTGCCGTAGAAGTGGTAAATAAATTATATATAAATGAATTAATAGTTACACCAATGTAGCTAAATATGAACGATGATAAGTCTAAAATGATTAACGAGTAAATTACTTTTTTCGTCAATCTTGTTTTTCTTTTTCTTTTCTACTTTATCAGACTCCAACCATCTTCTGATTAAAATGGCCTATCTAATTCTATATAAAGATTTGGGGCGAATTAACGCTCACCGGTCCGGTTATTTTCTGCCGACTTCCAAAAAGGAGACGGTACTCAATTCGACTGTATGTTTTTTTTATGTGTGTTAACTTTGTACTGGGAGAACCGATTTCGATGATTCTTTTTTTATATGAAAGCTGATACTTCTCGTGTGGTCCCATATGAGTTTGATCAAGGTCAGACCAATAGTTTTTGAGTTATTCTTAATAATTTATATTGAAGTCGGCAGTACAAAATTTTTAATTTTTAATTATATATCTGGCAGTTTTACATTTACCATACTTAAATTACAATAATGTTGTACATGTAACAAATAAAACCTCTATATTATGTATCAATTATGTTCGTACATAACTGATACATAATATAGATAAATCTGTTTCTTCCTAAGAAAACTTAGCGCCAGGAATTGGTTTGATCATAATTCATCTAGATACGACATAAGATTGGAAATAATGTCGCAGAGTTACCGCCTAAAACTAATCATTTATTGAAAATTATGTTTTAAGTGGGTTAGTAATTCTTGCAGTGATATTATTAAATGGCTATTTTTATATTTCGATAATACAGTACTCATTAATTTTCGAAATCCTTAGCAGTATCTATTGTAGTAGTTAGTTATTATTTTAACTTTATAATCTTTTAAGAAGCGTGTATTGATCATAACAAAAATGGGTGGGTGTTATACGTTAACAAGCCATCTAATCCTGATCTGGCTTCACAGGTGCATTGTTGTCTTTAAGGACTATGGAATACAAAAGCATACAAATAACATTTTATTATATTATATTTATTATATTATTTTTACATAAAATATTGCTGTAAAATACTGAAAGCTAAGGCACTAGACAGTAAAAAATTATTGCTTTTAAATTTATTATAAATATAGTATGCCCAAGTTTTGTATTATAATTTTGTTTTTGTGTAGACTATTTGCAATTAAACATCTCAAAAGCATGCAGTTTCATGTTTTAGTACAATTATAAGCCAGTAAGTTGCAGTGGAATAATTTTGCACTTTTACAAAAAAGTTAAAAACTGCCTGCATCTTATCCGGTCTGTATTGTCTGCTATCTTCTCTAATCACTGTAGTGTAACACAGGCTCGGCACGCACTTAACTAAACACGTCCACTCTCGCCCGAGGCTCTCGTGTAACTGACGCGGTGCGCTCGAGACTGTGACTTACATATAAATGTATGTTTGTGTATTTGTGCAAACACTACATCTCTTTCTTATCAAGATTTTTTTTTGTATTTTGTCTCTATCCCTGATATCTGAATCTAAATGATTGTCTGTAATTTATTTCACCTATTGATGGAATTTTATCCCTACTTTTTCGTTGATAAAAACAGTTCAGACGGTAACCTCCCGGTAACTGTAAGGAGGGGTGCTGTTATACATTAGAAGATACTCCCAAAAACATTCTTTTAAATCCTTCCTCTCGATCTGGCTGATACGAAGACGTTTCAAAACATCTCTGTTTTGTCTTTCAACTTCGCCGATCATTTGAGACCAATATGGTACAGTACTAAATAACTTAATGTTATATTCTTTGAAGAAAGATCGAAACTCTTCACTAACAAACTGCTTGCCATTGTCTGCGGTGATAGAAATAGGATAACCAAGTCTACTGAACATTTCTTTTACCATTTTAATAATCTGTAAGCTTGTGATGTTTTTGTAATTTTTTACTTCTTTGTATCGACTATAGTAGTCGACCACTACTAACAGATACTCATTACTTGGCAATGGTCCTATTAGATCCATTGTGACATCTATCCATGGAGCTGCAGGCAACTCTCGTCTTTTCATTGGTGGAGGTGGGTTTGGCAAACCCACTAATGTACAAATTTTACAGGCCTTTACTAATTGTTCTACGTCTTTATCGATACGGGGCCACCATACCTTTGATCTCAAGCGTCCCTTCATCGCTACGATACCTGGATGACCCTCCTATGCAGCATCTAATACACTCTTGAAGAGTTGCTGTGGTATTACAATTTTATTTCCACGAAGTAGAATGCTATCGTGGAAACAACTCGTTTTCAAAAAATTTGTAACTCTTAATTGAATCGTCCCAGTCGTTCTGATAGACACCTTTTTCACTTTGTAAATCTCTTGGTCTTTTTCTGAATATGCTACAATGGTACTCATTGGTATAGCAACTGGTCTAGAATTTTCCACTATTTGGTACACATGCTGGTCTTTTCCTTTTGGTGGGTTATCAGGATAGTTACATGATCGTGACAAGGGATCAGCTATATTTGTTTTCCTGGC
Source organism: Parnassius glacialis (assembly GCA_033319125.1). NCBI lineage: Eukaryota > Metazoa > Arthropoda > Insecta > Lepidoptera > Papilionidae > Parnassius > Parnassius glacialis. The sequence goes on from JAVANC010000009.1 coordinate 21,435,520, forward strand.
TTGTATACAACCTTGAATGAATAAGACTCTAGCCTCAGTACCCATCGTTCAATCTTCGCACATGGTTTTGACTTAGACCCGAACAATATCTCTAGCGGCTTGTGGTCAGTGACTAAATCAAAAGGCTTTCCAAATAAAAAAAATATTAATGTTCGACCCCCCAAACAAATGCTAGTGCCTCTTTTTCCGTTTGGCTATACCTGCGCTCGCAGTCTGTCAAAGTTCGATTACCATAGGCAATAATTCTAAGGACATTTGTATAATTTTGTACAAGGACAGCACCAAGTCCGACAGGGCTAGAATCTGCTATCACCTGTCTTGCATCTCTGACGTCATAATACCCTAAAATCTGTATTTCCGTGAACATCCGTTTGAGTTTTTTGGAATGCTTTATCTTGTTCCCCAGACCATTGTTTTTCCAAGCTCTTCCTTTTGCTCATCTTCTGTCTTAGCAGGTGCTTCAGAAATTCTGTCATGGCGGCCAAGTTAGGTATCCATTTGTTTATGTAGTTTAAGAGTCCTAAAAAACTTTGGAGTTCTTCTATGGTCTTTGGGACCCTAAATTTCATAATGCTCTCAACATACTTGTTGAAGGGTTTACTCCTTCATGTGTAAGCCTGTGTCCCAGAAAATTCACATCCTGCGTTTTATATATGCATTTATTGCTATTCAGCACGGCGTTGTTTTTACTAAGTACCTGTAGAACTTTCTTTAGTCATGCGCCATGTTCTTCTTCACTGTTTCCGAATACCAGGATATCACCAATAAAATTGACGACCCCTTCACAGTTTATCAGCATCCTTTCAATGATCTTCTGAAAAATCTCGGAAGCACAGGTAATTCCAAGCATTATTCTTTTATATCTATATAATCTTTTGGGGGTTATAAAAGTCGTTATGTGTCTGGATTCAGAGTGAATTTCCGCTTGATGGAAGGCATTGTTTTATGTCTAATTTGTTAAAATATTTAGCTTTCTTCATTTTAGGCAAATATGGTCCATAGTCGGCAGGGGGTGGTTTTCTCGCAATATAGCGGCGTTCGTACATCTTATATCTACGCACAAACGTAATTCACCATTTTCTTTTATGATTGGAACATTGGTGAAACCCATTTAGACGGGCCTTGCACTTCTTCAATTATATCACTGTTTAGTGATTCCTTAATTTTGATTGCATCCTTCTCTTTAATGGGGATCGGTACTCTCCACTTGATTTATCCCGATACCAAGTTTTAAGACACCTAAACGGACTGCTGTGTTCTTACCCAACAGGTCTCTAGTACCCCCCGAAATCACGTAAATGGTTGTATGTTCCTTTCGTCCACCGACTTTGAGTATAGTTTCAAATGAACCCTCTATTGCCAAAGGAGAGTTACTACTATATGCTAATACTGTCTTGTCTGGTCTAAGATATTTGATTAAAAACATATACTTTTTTGCTTGTTAACTCTTCCCACGCTTTGTAAGAATTACACTTTTCCGCAATTTGATCTATGAGATGATCATCTTGCTTTTCGAATGCACACTTTTCGGCCTGTTGACGCAATCTTATCAAAAACTTCTCAAATTTTTCTCCTTTTTCCTGTTTTAGCAATCGAAAAACATGCCGCTCATAAACTTTAGGTTTTAGGTTGACAATACTCGTAGAGTTTTTTTATGGCTACTTTAAATACATCAACGGTTTCTGATGACTCGACACTGGCACCCGGTAGATTGTAGAATATTTTTTGTAACCCAGAGCCACCAAAATGCAATAGCATAGCTCGTTTATTAAGTGCTGATATAACTTCAGCTGCGTCCAGATAGATTAGACCTTTTCCATTTTTCACACCTTATAGCCAGAGATGTGCTATCACATTAAAACTGATAGCGGTATTATTATTATTATTATTTTAGGGGCAAACTGAAACAGTTTCTTATATTTTTATTTCCAATTTAATGCTGGTATTTTAATACCCAAAGTCCAATTTAATGGTGGTATCTTAATACCCAACTTCCAATTTAATGGTGGTATCTTAATACCCAACTTTCAATTTAATGATGGTATCTTAGTATCCAACTCAATTTAATGATGGTATCTTAGTACCCAACTCAATTTAATGATGGTATCTTAGTACCCAACTCAATTTAATGATGGTATCTTAGTACCCAACTCAATTTAATGATGGTATCTTAGTACCCAAACTCAATTTCATGATAGTAATATGTTCCAAAACACTCGCCCTTCTCTTTCGGTTTATTTGTTATACCGACTACTTCCATTGCTGTGCCATTTAGGCTTTGGGTGAATTCAATACCTATAATGTGTATTTACAGTATTACTAGTTACCTACTATGCAATTTACAGAAGTCGTGAAGTGTCCACGATTTTTTGTAAGACATATATGCCCTGAAAGCGGTAAAATAGTATTTTCATTAAAGGCGATGAATATCACACCTACATGTAAAATGCTACTAAAATTTAGCTAAAGACATTGTATTTCGGTTCGAATCAAGAGGAGTGATTAGTTACATCTACTATTTTTCCATCAAAATATTTTTAAAAAGTTGTGCTAATAGACATATGTTAAAATAAATCATTATTTTATCATTGCTACAGAAACAGAAACTTTTTTTATTCAATATAGATTATAAATAATACTTATTGAAAGTCACTCTTTTGTATTATTACCACTGGTTCGAAAAAAAACTCTGTCCTGGGAAGAACAAGCAAGAAACCCAGCGGGACTTTTTTTTTTTAAATAACAGCTTACAACCATGTATGTTACACAAATTAACAACACAACCTATTAGAAATAGCTTGTGAGCGATCACCTCACTTCCAGGGGTTATTATCATCTATAAAATCTTTAATATTATAATAATAAATAACTTTAATACATAAAGAAAATATTTTTTTGCACACCATAAGCGTGGTCATATGCGAACATATAATTTATATAAATTATTAATATGATCATAACAGGGTTAAAACAATAAATCATAATTAATAATCCACAGTTTTTTTTTCCGTGGGTACTGTAGGAATTAATTTTCAATTGCAATGCTAATAGTTGCACATTGTTAACCTATTTTCGATTATATCTTTAAACTAAATAGGTACTTATCTTTTTCCTCGTCGCCACTTGTATTGTCTGCTATCTTCTCTAATCACTGTAGTGTAACACAGGCTCGGCACGCACTTAACTAAACACGTCCACTCTCGCCCGAGGCTCTCGTGTAACTGACGCGGTGCGCTCGAGACTGTGACTTATATATAAATGTATGTTTGTGTATTTGTGCAAACACTACACGGTCGATGCTCAAAAATACAAGAACTTTCAGAAGAATATTTTTCGGAAAACATTTATACCGTTGTCTTTAATTTTATAACTGTAACTGAAACGATCGTTAAGTTAAATACATCAAGTATCTATTTATGTATTTAATTTAACGGACTTGATCTTAGCGTTAGCAGATCTCAAAGCCGAGACATTCTGTCATTGTTCTGCTACTCGTAATAAACCTATTTAGAGAATTGCCGAAATACCATGTGTTGCTTTATCTATTAACTAATTAAATTGAATTGTCTGATAAAATTTAATTTTACGTTTAATTAAACTGGTATTATATGGAAATTAAATACGTGTACACGTTGACAGTTTGATTTTTTTATATACGATAAGTTACAAGGCTTAAAAAATGTACTAAATGAGTTTTTACGAGTATAGCTTCGTTTTAGGAAAAACGGAACCATTATAGCATCACCTTGTTTTCCGTCCTTCCTCATTTTTAGTTACTTAAGAATGCTTAGAGATGTCACGGTGAAATTAATATCAAATATGAGGTCCTTACATATGAAATTGGCGTTTTGTACGGGAGGAATATAAACTCATTATTTTTTTGTAAAATATATTTAATTAATCAAAGTATGCACCGTTGTTATCTATGTACTTTTGCCATCACATAGGTAGTTCATTGATCCCTTTACTAAAAAAACTATGGGGGCGAGAATCAATAAACTCTTTGAAGGCGGTTTGGACTGCCGCATCGGAGTTGATTTTTTTCCTTGTAAGAAATTGTCCAAATTCAGGAAAAAATGGTAATCTGTTGCAGCAAGCTCCGGAGAGTACGGTGGATGTCGCAGACATTCCAATTGTAGCTCATCTAACTTAGTGGTTGTTTGTTGTGCAGTGTGTGGTCTAGCGTTGTCGTGAAGCAGCAGTGGCCTAGAGCGATTGACCAGTCTCGGTTGTTTAGCAGCTAGTTCTTCCTTCATAGTTTGCAGTTGCTGACAAAAGATATCTGCCGTAATCGTTTGGCCAGATTTCAGAAAGCTGTAGTGAACGACATCGGCGCTTGTCCACCAAACACTCACAAGTAACTTTTTCTGAGTCAATTTTCGTTTAAGGCAGGATTTGGCTGGGTCTCCAGGGTTCAGCCATTGCGATGAGCGCTTCAGATTATCGTATAGTATCCACTTTTTATCACAAGTAATGATTCGAATTAAAATCCCTTCATTATTGTGTCGGTTGAGCAAAGTAACACAGCAGTCGACGCGTGTTTGCAAGTTCGATTCACTTAATTCATGAGGTATCCATCGTTCAAGTTTTTTTTACTGTTCCGATTTGCTTCAAGTGGATTAATACAGTTTTTTCACTTAACCCGAAGCCTGCAGCTATCTCTGAAGTGCTTTGTGATGAATCCGCTTCCACAATAGCCTTTAATTCTTTATTTTCCACTTTGGTCTCCGACCGTCCACGGTGTTGGTTCTGAAGGTCCAAATTTCCAGAACGAAAACGTTGAAACGAAAAACGTACCATGCTTTATTTTGTGACACCGGCGCCGTATACGTCATTAATCCTTCGAGCTATTTCTGAAGCACTGGTGCCACGGTAGAACTCGTACTCATAAATATACCGATATTTCATGTATTCCATTGTGCGGTAATAAGCGACGCCAAAGAAAAAATTAATGAGGAAAAAACAAATGAATGACTGTTTTCAAAACTCAAATGTACCAGCTACATGAATTTATAAATTTAAATTTGGAATTCTTAAACAAAGAGGAGATATTTCAGATCTAAGTGGTCAGTAAGACAAAACGCTAATTTCGTATGTAAGGACCTAATATTCAGCTCTATAGTCACTTGAAGGTTCAAAAAATTCAAAGTCAACTTAATCAAAAGATACGGCCATTTGTGTATAATATGTGACTTGATCACTTATTTTAATACTCGCCAACACACACATCGAAACCTATAGGGTACTTTTCGTTACTCTAGTATCATCAAATTTAGCAAGAAGCAAAGTACAACACAAGTAAGAACCGTCTGTAATCCGGTAATTTGTAGTTATTATCAGAAATTATTAAATTGTAGTTATCACAAACATTTTTTCATGCTATTTCAAACTTTAGTTTACTCTTCAATCAGACTTACCTTTTTAGACTAATGTTCAGTGCTTATCTTACCTATAATTTATGAATTCAAGTAATTTAATCATTTTCATAAAAGTACGTACTTACCTAAGTTTATATAGTAACCCTCATGGCGCGAGACCATGCACTCGCACTTATCCGAATTATTTTACTATATATTTTAGTATATAAACAATAGATGGAGTGACGACCTGGTAAGACATGCAGGAAGTCGATGGATGTAGGTCTCTCAGGTCCGTGCTTTGTGGCATTCCTTGGAGGAGGCCTATGTTCAGCAGTGAACTTGTGAAGGGTTGTAATGATGATAATGATAATGATGGTGGTATTTTAGTATTATGTATTTTATGCTCGCAGATGTCATTAAAAATAAATATTGTTATATGCCTTCGCCAATAGCTGTATAATTCAGTAAAAAGATCAATTTAAGGATATTATTTTTCAAAACATTCGAGTTGCAAATTACGTTTGCACCCTCTCATCTATATACCAGTAAGATGATAAATAGATGAGAACATAAACATTTAGAACTTCTTAAAATTTCATAAATCACGAGCTAACCAAATTCGATACCCGTCGGGAAAAGTGAAAATATTTATGACAATATTTAGTACTGCTCTACCACATGCTGGGTAGTGAAGAAATACATCGCCAAGAAAACAAATTTTAACTATAAATATTTAATGTTAAACATTTTAGGGACTTATAAAGTCTGCCAACATACATTGTGGTAACGGGCGAACTCTAGTCGTGTCTTTATTAGTTTGTTTGAATCAAGCACATTGGAGATCGATAACAATTGAAACATTTTAGTATAGAAGTTAAACCCGAGTATTTAATATGCGTACTAATTGAATGATAAAAAACTGTCAACAAAATATGCGCAGTCTTGGATCTCATCAACAAAAATTTTATGCAAAAACTTGAATTGGCTGGGATTAGGTTCATACCCGGAAAAAGACTTTATCTTTAAAAAAAATTGGACAAAATTAACATCATTTTTACCTCGCTGCAATGCACGCCAAAAGAAGATGAATGATTTCTCTACGTAAAGTAATTTGTACATACATTTAATAAATCATGTATGCTCAATTCTGTCCCGTTATAATAGTCGCCAAAAATTAAAGAACTTAAAGAAAAAAAAAACCTTAAAGTATTTGTTAAAGATCAATATAAGCGTCTCTATTATATAAAATCACCGGTCACACACTGTAAGGACGAAAGACAGTTGCGATGCTAAAACTGCTATTGTCACTTTGTCACGGTAACGATATCAGTTATATAGACAAACATCTGTATATCTCACTATTATATCTCTATATATATAATTATATCTAAATAATGAGGGATAACAATTTTTTTTAGAGAATGAGTGTGAAAACGACCACACACTCCACGAGGGTGAATGCTGTCTATAGACATCTAAATTTATCCTCAATTGAGAATCAAAATGTAAAATGCGTTGTCACCTCTGAGGACTAAGATGGACTGCCCCATTTCCAGTAAAAAGGGTCTCCGGTTCTCTACAATCACCATATGAAACAGCAGCTGGTATTATGACAGCAGCTGGTATTTCGATGGTTCCGTAGCGCAGTGGTTTAGAATTGAGGTTTTTTTTAAAAATAGAATAGAATGACTTTTATTTAATATTTATTATTACATAATACATATTGAACGTTTTTTTATTTACCACTAGTTCGTAAAATACCACTATCCTGGATAGAACCAGGACGAAAACCAGCGGGACTTTTTTTAAACATATTTCAATCTACAATAATTTTGTTTGTACAATTTTTAAATGAATTTTCATAGAATCAGCATGCTGGCGATCACCTCATTACCTGCGGTCGTTTTCATTCATGTATTCCTTGATATTATAATAACCTTTTTCAAACAGGTTTTCTTTAATAAAACTTTTAAACTTGTTTATTGACAAACTTTGAACATGTTCTGGGATTTTTTTGTAAAAGCGTATACATTGCCCCATAAATGAATTACTCATCCTGTGGAATCTAGTAACTGGCATTACAAGCTTATGTTTGTTATCTTAGTGGTCAAAATATGAACATCCTTATTCTTATTAAAGCTCTTTATGTTTTATGTGCATACAATACATATATTAAATATATTGCAATGACAGGATTAATATGTTTATTTATTAAAGTTGATATAAATTACCTCACGTACATCCGCTCGATAAAATAAAATGATGTCTTACCTAGTTTGAAGAGCACCTCAAGGGCAAGAGCCCTCCCTCGATTGCGTGCACTATCCCCGTCACCACTAATCTCTGCACCACTACTCCCAACACCACTACACTAGGAAAGACATACCACTGACGACAATACTATATACATATACTAATTATTTTATCGAGCGGATGTACGCGAGGTAATTAATAAAGGATTTCCGCAAAGTAACGCCCGATTCTATTAATTATGTTTATTTCTTTAAAAATTTCTCTAAGGGACTCTTTACAATTTAAGTTATAAATCTCCCGTAGGGCTCTCTTTTGCAAAACAAATATGGCTTCAATATCAGTCGCATTACCCCATAGCAAAATTCCATAAGACATTACGCTATGAAAGTAACTATAATAAACTAATCTAGCTGTCTCAACATTGGTGAGACTTCTAATCTTTCTTACAGCATATGCTGCAGAACTAAGTTTGCTTGCTAATTTAGATAAATGAGCGCCACATCGAAGCTTCGCATCAATAGTAATATCAAGAAAAACAGTGGTATCCACAAGACTCAACTTCTCCCTATTTAAGAGCACATTGGTATTCGAATGTTTGACATTAGGTATTTAAAATTTAATACATTTTGTCTTATTGCCGCTTAAGAGCATATTGTTAGCGTTAAACCAATGTACTAATTTCGATAGAGCATTATTTACATCGTCATAATTAATTAACTGCCGTTTGAGTTTAAAAATTAAAGAGATATCATCAGCAAATAATACTATATCGTGATTGTCCCCTACAGGATAAGGTAAGTCATTAATATAAAATAAGAACAGAAATGAGCTAAGAATCGAGCCCTGGGGAACACCCATTGATACAAACTATCCGGAGGAACTTTACCATTGATCAACGACTTTTTGAGTTCTGCTTAAATATGAAATAATAAGTCTAAGTGCAATATTTTTGACATCGTAATGTTGTAGTTTTCCTGATTAATCTCTCATGATGAACACAATCGAAAGCCTTGAAAAGATCACAAAAAAATACCTAAGGCATCTTGTGCATTCTCCCAGGCATTCAAAATATATTTCATAAGCTCAACACCGGCATCAGACGTCAAGCTACCTCTTGTAAAACCAAATTGGTTTTTATGCAGTAATTTATTTCTATTGATAAAATACCAATTGATCCAAAATTATTTTTTCAAAAATTTTACTAAGAGTTGGTAGTACAGAATTAGGTCTAAAATTAGCGAGGTCCAATTTACTACCAGATTTAAACAATGGTATAGGATACTATACTGTGTTTTATTAAATCAGGAAATACCAGAAACGATACAAGTATTAAAAATGATAGCAAGATGAGGTGCAATTAAATCTATTGTAGACGAAATAACAGTACCGAAAATCCCCCATAAATCTGCGATTTTCTTTACATCAAGAGTTTTGAAATATTTTAAAATATCTTGCGGTAATAATTTTTCAAAGAGAGTTGCAGCGTTAAGGGACGCAGGTTTGAATTTCGCACGGAACAAATATTTATATGGCCCACAAATAATTGTTCTGGGTCTGGAAGTTTGTCCTTGTGAAATTTATATATGTAAACTGTCCCACAATACAGGAAAAAATTCTAGTATGAAGGTAAACTTTAAAAAAGTGGAAGAAAACGAAAAAAACAATGAGTGCATGGTTCTTCCCCGTTCCAGCGGTATCATTCGTGTTACAACTGCAACTACAGCGTGACTCTACCACATATAAATTTAAACGATACATAAAATTAAATATAATGATGTGTAAAACTATATCTATATTTATTCTTTCGTTCATTTATGGTCAGTTAACGTGAACGTTTAGGTAAACGAATATATTTAAACAACACATTCGCTTCATTGTATCGTTTAACGCCCGCTTAAGCCAGGGCTCACTTTCCTTTAGCTATATAATACAACTCTATTTTCTGGAAATTTCATGAAAATGCAAACAATATGAAAAAAAATTACCGTGTGTTTATAACACATAAGCCTACTTCGTCCAAAGAGTCTCATAAGAAATTCTCATAGCTTTCGATAGATTGCGGTTTACTATCGTTTACGCCAGACGTGATATCCAGACCGGCCATAGGTAGCAGCGACAAATGTGTGAGACAGCTGGTACTGCTACCGTACATCCGCCTGTCAAGCGTGATGATTGAGGCAACAACGGAAAACGCCCATGTCCAGCTTCTTCTACAGCTGTTAAAGAAAAAGAAGAAATGACTTGTTGCAGTAGTGTTGGCGAATCCCTCATGTCCAGCAAGTGACACAAAAATCTACCAAATGTACAAAATCTAGCCACCTAGAGCAATCCCTTAACTTCCGATAGATAGCAAAAACATTTTAATAATTGCCTGATCTAAAATAAAATCAGTGTTTATGATGTATCTTAACCGATGAGCATAAATACGTGGATAAATGAATGTGGAAGAAGCGATAGAGGTGTATCAGGATCAAGGGTCAGGATCGTGCCAATATATCTAAGTATGCATATGTCATGTCTATATGGTGCATGTGGTATGTGGGTAGATGCTAGATTTAGACCTAAGCCAAGCCAAACCTGGTTAGATAAAATACGACTATATTCGCTTAAACGATTGGCGTCTTTCTATTATAAGAAATATGTAGTTAAAAATTTAGTTAAGTCGAAGATATTTCACGTGTTGAATTATTTTTGATAAATATTTCTATAAAACAATAAAGGCCATGACTTTTGACCTAGGGCTCCATACAATTTAAATCCCTTTCAGGCTTGTTGACTGTTATAGCGATTTATCTATTTCTATCCGCAAGCGAAGATTGTTAATTACGGGTCATTCATGGCATCAGTATGGCCATTATCTAACAGTGTGCTGTTTATAGACGAAAGAGGAACAGTCCTAAAGAAATAAATAAACATAATGTGCATGGAGTCGCTCCGCTTGACATGTTTCTTTATGGGGTTGTTATCTTAATATCTGCTTGCTTTATATACATTCATTGCCAAACTTTCGTGTACAACAACTTAAAACAACTACATCTACGAACGAGTACAAATAATTTTGTCTTTATTGTAATAATGTTCATAAATGTCTCTGCAAATATAATATGCAATTTTTTTGAATAATAAATAAATTCCTAAATTAGTTCATATATATATAAGGTGGCCGGAGGCCCTTTTTACTGAAAATGAGGCATTCCATCTTAGTCCTCACGGGTGACAACGCATCTGCATTTTGATTCGCAAACGAGGATAGATGTAGATGTCTATGGGCCGCAGCAACCACTTACCATCAGGTGGACTGTGTGCTCGTTTGTCACCCTTATCCTATAAAAAAAAATGTTAATTTTGCCTGCCTGAACGGCAACATAGACATATGATTTTTTTCTACACATCTACGACACAGTACCTTTCGAATCCTTTTATAGAAACCTTTCATTCCCCTACTTTTATAAAAGATACAAAAATGTATATTATGTTAGATACTATTAGGGAAAACCCTTAATTGGTTTCCTATAGCTTAATTACTTTCTACCTACTCTGTTTATTGTTAACCGCGGGTTTTCCGAATAAATAAATAAATACCAACAAATCTACGACAAATTTCGATATTACCTATTAATGTAATAATTCCTTCCTATAAAGCAGTAAAAATCCCAGTTCAGAATTTATTCAATATATTATTTCTGCGTTGACTGTGCTGTAGTACATGTCCGCCATTGTAATCCTTTTAATTAAGGTGTTTTAACAATAAAGTGTAAATTATTATTTTTATAACGTCAGAAAACGAGTCCAGATGAAAATAAATGGTCGAAAAGAAAGCCACAAATGCCTAGGAACTAAGTCTAAGTGTCTCACAAACTGTAACTTTTGCTGCTCCCGTAGGTAAGGGTAAGTCCCGTAAGAGTAGTCTTCAAAAGAGAAAACATCAGAAATTAACTCGATATTACTATGGAATTTATTTATTAAAAAATTTAACAAGACAAAAGACAATACAAACTGATCCTTAAATTGTATTAAGCTACGCAAGAGTGCAGAAAATATCGTCCAATAACCTGCCTATCTACCAAACTGCCAATCATCGCACATCGCGTGTTATGATCAGTGCGCGCCTCTAAGTTCCAACGCCTGTTACGACCCGTGCTACGTTGACCTCGCATTTATCATTTCTAAGGACGTTTAATATGTTTTGGCTCGATGACAGCCAGCCTGATAACGCGTCAACAACGACTGGATTATAACTTTCACAATCCCAGATTTTCTTACGCTCGCATGTTCTACACGTGAGACTATGTTTTTAGTTTATGTTTCCATAAATCGGACCAATAAATTTTCACTGAGTGTTTTTATCATGCATACTAGCTGTTCCCCGCGACTTCACCCGCGTGTAATTTGGAGTTTTAATTTTTTTGCGCGGAACCCTAATTATTTTTCTAAAATTAAAGTACTTAGTTGAGTACTTAGTAAAAGTGACTTCTTATAACATCAGCTATCTGCCAGTGAAAATTCCGTCAAAATCGGTCATGCCATTTTGGGCAAAAACGGAACAAACAGACAGACAAAAAATTTAAAAATTGTGTTTTTGTTATAAGTACAGTATATACTTTCATATGCATGTTGTAAAAAGCTGTTATTTTGACAAAACAAACAAACACTTCATTTTTATTTATTTGTATAGAGTGTTGGCGACACGCTTAAAAAAGTTTATCATTTTTCATTTCATAAAAAAGTAATAATTTTGTGTTTTGAAGTTATTGCTATTAAATTATATAGGCATTCCTAATAAGGAGATAATCTGTGTTAAAAGTAAATACATCCAATATAATGTCGAACGAAAGTTCGGGGTTCGATTCCGAGGTCGGGAGTTGATTTCATGAAAGTTTGTCTCCTCCATATTCAATCAACACATAAACTTGCCGAAAACTAACATAATAATCGATGAAGGAAGCACAAACGAGCATTCGGTGACCCATAGACATCTACATCTATCTTCAGTTGATAATCAAAATGCAGATGCATTGTCACCTCTGAGGATTAATTTGGAAAGCCTCGTTTACAGTAAAGAGGGTCTCCGGCAAAATTAAAAATTTTATACCACCGACTTCAATATAAATATAATTTATTGTTGATTTTTTTAAAACTACAGGGACCACCTGGAAAGCATACCCTTTGAAACAAAAAAAGAATTTTCCAAATCGGTTCATGCGTCTTTGAGTAATCGGTGAACATACTTAAAAAAGAAACAACGAATCCGACAAATTGTAAACCTCCTCCTTTTTGAAGTCGGTTGAAAATACTTTATTTTTTCCTTCAACTTGTTTAATTTAATATATAATAAGAAGAATTTATGGTATGTCTTTTCAATAATAACATAATATATTAAAACAGAAAATTTAATTATTACTTTTTTTTTATAGGATAAGGGTGACAAACGAGCACACAGTCCGCCTGATGGTAAGTGGTTGCTGCGACCCATAGACATCTACATCTATCCTCGTTTGCGAATCAAAATGTACATGCGTTGTCACCCGTGAGGACTAAGATGGAATGCCTCATTTCCAGTAAAAAGGGCTCTACTCGATTTAATTAAACACCTATGAACAATTAATTCTTATTAGTGTGGCTATTTATAATATAATACCTTACTTTCTCTAAGCTTTCATATACAAACTAGTCAGTAAACGATAAATTTGATGACAGGAAAATAAAATTATGTATGTCCTTTTGGACCGAGTACAACGGAAACTTAATCAAAAAAAGTCAAGATAGGAAACCAAAATTAAAATTTTTAGCCGTAGCCGACATGAAAATTAATCACGCAACCTTCATAATCATACAAAAGTTGTAAATAATTATATATTATATGTACAATGTACATCTCCATCTCATTCACACCCAGGCGAAAAATATCTGGACCGGTAATGGGGAGCAGCCTTAAATACTGATCATGGCTATTATGAAAAATTTTACCTACAAATAAAAAGACCCATGTTAAGCACCAGACTACCAGTATAATTCGATCATGACTTGAAATATTCTTTTTTTTTATATACGATAAGGGTGATAAACGAGCACACAGTCCACCAAAATACAGATGCGTTGTCACCCGTGAGGACTAAGATGGAATGCCTCGTTTCCAGTAAAAAGGGTCTCCGGTTCTCTACACACACCATACGAAACACAGCAGCATTAAACTGCTGTTTTACTCTGGTATTCTGTGCGAGCGTGGTCCTTCCCCGTTCGAGCTGACCCATTCGTGTTACAAATATACCAGAAATATAGCTGCAGCATGGCTCTACCACGTAATGAAAATTATTAAAAAATTATATATACATAAAGTATAGGTGTCTAAAAATACTAAATGTGTGAGCGCAATCACAAATGCAATTAATATTTAATAGGAGGAAAGTATAAACATAACTGAATGTTACGCTTTCGTGTCTCCTTGGATACAGCTCCAAATAAAAAAATGTTGATTATTTTCTTTAATCGAATAAATTTAATACTTTATTTACTCTCTGAGCTGTATTCTCCAAGAGTTATGAACATCACTGACTTGTTGTATCGCCACAACTCTTGCGGGGTGACAACCATTTTTGGCATGCCTACGACATAAAGCGAAATATATTACATTTACGTATTAATGTTATAGATACTAATCTATAACATTAATACGTAAATGTAATGTATTAAACGTAACTATGTATTATTGTGAACATCAATGGACTGGTGTTTCTTTTTCTTTTCTTTGATTTACTTTTCTTATTCTAATGTAACGTATTTGCGTACAGACTAGAAATTAAGAGGCAGGGCAAAGACGTGTAGAAATACAAATGAAATAAAAGTATTCAAACTCTATATTTCTCATAAATTATAGAGTTGAGTTAAATTTGAACCTAGGATTCTAAAATAAGAAGGTTTACTAGCCACAAAAACATACGGTCGGCAACGACACATGGTAACAATTAATATTGTATATAAGCAGGCGCCAAACTTTACTTTAACTAATTTCTTGATGCAAGTTTACGAGTTCAATCCATAAAATCACTTCGCTAGTCGTAGGTCTACGAAGGAAGTGAATCATTGGGGCATAATAACAAGTGATACTCGATAAATCAACAAAAAGGGATCCCTTCAAAAGCAAACCTTGTGAAATATTGTGTTCGGGCAACATTTTCATTGTACAAATGGCAAGAAAATTACCAAAATTTTTTTTTACACACGTTTACATTTAGTACGAACATTACGTTTAAACAATATTTTGTATATTACATATCTATATTTTAATTTCTTTTTTTATATTTTAATTTACATAACGTACACGCAATATTTGTTATAATAAGAAATAAATACTAATATTTTGCCACATTTTACCTCGCTGAATGGCTAAAAATATCATTTTGAATTTCAGCGGGGCTTTAAAAAGCGGGAGAAAAACCAGTACTTGAAGTCCTTCAGAAGCTCTTTAATTCCTTCCTCCATGGTGGCACTACATCGGAGGCGTGGAGCAGAAGTGCGATGGTCTTTTTCTATAAGAAAAGCGACAACGCTCTTTCTGCGTGCTGTTTTCGAGAGTCAATACGAATCGTCTCGCATGCAGACTCGATGACTTCCAGCTTCCCGAACAAGCCGGTTTCCGAAAAGGCTTTAGCTCCATAGACCACGTACATACCCTTAGGCAAATTGTACAAAAGTCCGAGGAGTACAATTTGCCACTATGTCTGGCGTATGTAGACTATGAGAAAGCCTTTGCTTCCGTCGAAATTTGGGCGGTGCTGCAGTCCCTTCGGCGGTGCGGAGTTGACTGTCGGTATATCCAAGTGCTGAAGTATTTGTGCAATAGGGCTACGATGGCTATCCGAGTACAGAACCAGAGTAAGAAACCTGTCCAACTGCCGAGAGGTATAAGTCAGGGTGACATTATATGCCGCCGCTGTCACTGTTGCCGCCGCCGTCGCCGCGACACCGACGCCCGCAGAGGGGCGCCCCGTGGAGGAAGCTGAAATGAAATGCCTATAACGGCCCCATTAAGCTTCCTCCAGGCGAATATCAACCACTGCGCCTGCGCTCAGGATCTGTTGCTCCAGAGCATGGCGCAGTGGTCGATTAACATCGCTGTGGTCGCTGAGCCGTATTTTGTCTGGCCTAGGGATGACTGGGTGGCGGACCTTAACGGCTCAGTGGCCATCATTTCTTCGGCCGCCGCCGGTACCCCGACCCTTGAAGGTGTCAGGAGGGGTCAGGGGTGCGTAGCAGCACGGTTCGGGGAGTTCGTCGTTGTGGGGGTGTACTTCTCCCCGAACCGATCTCTCGCCGAGCTCCATAACTCTCTTGCAGAGCTGAGAGCAGTCGTCGTCGGAAGCTATCCCCTCCCCGTACTTGTCCTCGGGGACTTCAATGCCAAGAACTTGACTTGGGGTTCTCGTCGTACAGATGTGCGGGGTAGGATGGTGGAAGACTGGGCTCTGGAGACAGGCCTGGTCGTCCTAAATCGGGGTTCTGTCCCCACGTGTGTGCGGATGCGGGGCGAGTCGGTGGTGGACATTTCATTCGCTAGCCCCGCTCTGTCGCCGCGTGCCATTGACTGGCGAGTCATGGAGGGGGTGGAGACCTACTCCGACCACCGGTACATCCGGTTTGACGTCTCCACCCAGCCCTCGAGCGCGCCAGTCCAACAGGCCCCGAGTGGTCCGCGTTGGGCGCTGAAGCAGCTGGACCGGGAGCTCCTCCTGGAAGCCTCGATCGTGCAGGCCTGGGTGTCATCACCGGATAGGCCTGCCGACGTCAATGATGAGGCAGGGTGGTTCCAGGAGGCCATGTCCGAGATATGTGACGTGGCAATGCCCCGCGTCCGGCCAGGAAGCGCCCGGCGTCAGGTGTATTGGTGGTCGCGTGAGCTGACGTGTCTGCGCGAGGCTTGTGTCGCCGCGCGGCACCTGTACGCCAGGCATCGCAGGCTCCGCATTCGTCCACCGAATGCGGCAGCCATTGAGGCGGAGCTGTACGAGGGATACAGAGCGGCGAAGACCGCCCTCCGGGAGGCTGTCATGCGGGCCCGGGATCGGGCCCGTGAGGAGATGCTGGAGACTCTCGACAGAGATCCGTGGGGGCGCCCTTACAAGATGGTGCGGGATAAACTCCGCACCTGGGCCCCCCCGCTGACGCAGAGTCTCCGGCCTCAGCTCGTGGAGGACGTGGTGAGCGCTCTGTTCCCTGCGCGAGCGGAACATCCGCCCCCGCCTATGGCTCCGCCACCTGCGGTGCCGGAAGCGGACCACCAGGCCGACGACGACGACATCCCGGAAGGGACCGGGGTAGACCTGAGAGTGGCGGTACGTAGGCTCAAGGCCAATAATACCGCCCCAGGACCCGATGGCTTGCCTGGCAAAGCCTGGGTCCTGGCCTCGGAGGCTCTCGGGCCCCGACTGGAGGGGCTCCTAAGCGCATGCTTGGAGAGAGGCCAATTCCCGCTTCGTTGGAAGACGGGGAAGCTGGTCCTCATTTGGAAGCCAGGGCGCCCTGCGGACTCTCCGTCCGCATACCGGCCCGTGGTGCTGCTCGACGAGGTGGGCAAGCTCTTTGAAAGAGTCATTGCAAACCGCCTCGCCGAGCACCTTGCGGGGACGGGGCCGGATCTTGCGGAACACCAGTTTGGTTTCCGCAAGAGGCGCTCTACGGTGGACGCCATCATGCGCGTGAGAGCCCTCACGACGGGGGATGCAGTGGCCAGGGGGGGGGGTGGTTTTGGCGGTGTCTCTCGACATCGCCAACGCCTTCAACTCCATGCCCTGGAGCTGCATTAGGGAGGCACTCCGGTATCACCGGGTGCCGACCTATCTCCGTCGTATAGTCGGGGACTATCTGACGGACAGGGCCGTCATCTACCCCGGTCGCAACGGTGAGTGGAACCGGCGAGAGATGTCGTGCAGTGTCCCACAGGGTTCGGTTCTGGGGCCGCCCCTGTGGAACATCGGTTACGACTGGGTGCTGCGCGCCGACCTCCCTACCGGCGTCAGCGTAGTTTGCTACGCTGACGACACGCTGGTACTGGCACAAGGGGGGTCGTACGAGGCGGCGGCGGAAACTATGACACGCGGGGTTGCGATAGTCGTTGAGAGGATCCGGCAACTGGGTCTCGAGGTGGCTCTGCACAAGTCCGAGGCCATGCACTTCCATGGTCCTCGGAACAGGCCACCACCGGGATCCTCAGTGATGGTAGGAGGGGTATCCATCGACGTCGAGTCGACGTTGAAGTACCTAGGACTCGTCCTCGACGGCCGATGGAACTTCGTTGAGCACTTCCGACGTTTGGCTCCCAAACTGGAACGGACCGGGGCTGCCTTCAGGCGGCTCCTGCCGAACCTGGGGGGGCCAAACGCCTCCTGCCGGAGGCTCTACGCGGGGATCGTGAGGTCCATGGCCCTTTACGGGGCCCCGGTGTGGGCGCGTGGTTTGGCGCGGCTTGCCGTCCACCACCTAAACGCGCCCCAAAGGGTGGTTGCCGTAAAGATGGTTCGCGGCTACCGCACGATCTCCCGCGAGGCGGCGAGCCTCCTTGCCGGATTGCCGCCATGGGATCTGGAGGCGATAGTCCTCGCGCGCCTGCACGAATGGCGCGCGGAGGCACTATTCCGGGGGGAAACCCCGCTGCCGCGGCAAGTTGTCGCGCAGCGGACAGACTTGGACATGGAGAGAGCGACTGTCGCAACCCCGTGCTGGGCACGCCACTATAGCGGCGATAAGACCCCTCTTTGAGGAGTGGCTTGAGAGACGCCACGGCGTCCTCACCTTCCGCCTGACGCAGGTCCTCACCGGACACGGTGTGTTCGGGAGGTTCCTGCACCGAATCGGGCGGGAGGAAACGCCCGGGTGCTCCCACTGCGAGGAGCGACCGGAGGACACGGTGGAGCACACCGTGGAGGTGTGCCCTGCTTGGGCGGAGCACCGCCGTGTCCTCGTAGCGGCGATAGGCGGCGGCGACCTCTCGCGTCCGGCCCTGGTCGAAGCCATGGTCCGGAGCGAGACGGAATGGGATGCCGTCACCACCTTCTGCGAAGCAGTGATGCTAGCGAAGGAGGTGGCGGAGCGGGAGAAGGAGAGAGCAGCAGCTTTCCTTCCCGGCCGCCGCGGGAGACGCCCCGGGCGTCGGGGGCTACGTCGTGGCCCCCGGCCACCGTAGGCGCGGGCCTGTGGATGGCGAGCAATGGGTAGCTCGCCGTCCGTCCGTCTAACGACGACAGGCCGTGTCGACGGCGCGTTTTGTTCCACGCGCGCCTCAAAGAGCTGTCAGCATCGTGAAGGGGCCCGCAAGGGCCGACGCCTGCCGGGGCTGCGGGCTGTTCGAAAGAGATACCGCGGCTCCGGAACGTAAGGGCACTGAAGGAACACGGATGGTTTTTAGTCAGTAAAAGTCTGACACTCCCTTCCGCTCCACCCAGAGCGAAAGGCGTCATTTGATGATTTTCCATCCGCAAAAAAAAAAAAAAAAAAAAAAAAAGGGTGACATTATATCCCCGAAACTCTTCGCTGCTGCATTGGAAGATGTTTTCAAGCTTCTGGACTGGAAAGGATATGATATTAATATCAACGGCGAGTATATCACTCACCTTTGAGTTGCCGACGATATAGTCCTTATGGCGTAATAGATGAAGGACCTAAGCACTGCTCAGTGATCTCAATAGTGCATCCTAACGGATAGGTCTTAAGCTGAACATGGACAAAACAAAGATCATGTTTAATGTCCATGTCACACCTATGCCGGTAGTTGTTGGGAGCATTAAGCTCGAAGTTGTTGACGAGTATGTGTACCTGGGACAAATAGTCCGACTAGGTAAGTTCAACTTCGACCGAGAGGTCAATCGACGGATTAAAATCGGCTGGGCAGCATTTGTAAAATCACGGCACATCTTTGTCTTTTTTTTTAACAATTATTTATAGGCCATACAAATACTTGTTCCCTGCGGGATTCGAACCCGCGGCCTCCAGCGCAACAACTCACTGCTAAGCCACTGCGCCACGGAGCCGTCCCAACATCTTCTCGTCAGGTATACCTGAAAACTTGAAAACGAGATTGTACAACCAATGCGTGTTGCCAGTGATGACCTATGGAACTAAGAAGTGGTCCTTCACTGCTGGCCGTATGGGAAAGCTCAAGGTCGCTCAGCGAGCTATGGAGAGGGCTATGCTCGGGGTTTCTCTGCGTGATAAACTTACAAATGAGGATATCCGCAGCTGAACCAGAGTGACCGACATAGCCTAACGGATTAGTAAGCTGAAGTGACAATGGGCCTTAGAGCGTTCCCCCCTAGATGAAGTGACAACCTGGTACGACATCCAGTCGATGGATGCAGGTAGCTCAGGCATTTCTTGGTGGAGGCCTACGTGCCACAACTTTAGGAATACTGACGAATTAATTGAAGAGACTTCTTTCATGCCACGTGAAAGATCTATGGAATGAATATTATTACAGATAAACAGTAAACACTAAAAAAAACTTTAAGTATACGGACTGCCAACACACGAGCCGTGGGTTCGAATCCATTACTGCCTTGTAATAGTACTATATGGTTTTGAACCACTATTTGTACAAGCATTTTATGTTTAGTTGAAGTGATAATAAGTGTTGTTAACAATATATCTACTATCCTCTTTTTTTAATTACTTCTGGAGCGTCTTCTTGTTACCAGTCAATTCGTAGTTCACAACTCAGCCATATTTTAATTTTAATTAGCAGGCTGGCACCACGTGTAGGAGGGGTTGACATTGTTGGAAGAAATTACTTCATCCCGTTAAGTAACTGGTCTTTGTTTTATCGTAAATTAAAGTAAAAAATATTTAAACGTCCCACCATTGACCATAGGTCTCTTTACATCTCATTGATACGATTAACGTAACAATTAGTCTCCTATACGTGTTGGTGGACTGCACATATCCTCGAAATAGTTTATTCATTAGACATACAGATTTCTAAATGATGTTTCCCTTCAACATCGAACACGTGGTAAATCAGCACTTGCATCGAAATTAACAATTTTGTGAGTACCAGCGGGGATTGAATCCGTGTTGCTCACGTAAAGCGAACGCTTAGGCACTGAGCTTTTATTCGTGAGATTTTATTCATGGTAAAGCCAGGCTGCAGCTATATTATGGTTTATAGCACGAATGGGTCGGCTCGACCGGGTAGAACCACGCTCTCACAGCCGGTACCGGTGTAAAAAAGTAGTTTAATGCTGATGTGTTTCGGTATGGTGAGTGTAGAAAACCAGAGAACTTTTTTACTGGAAAGGTGGTATTCCATCTAAGTCCTCAGGGGTGGTAAAATTGAAGTGTCTGTTTGTAATGTCAAAATAACAGTTTTTTACTAAATACATATGAAAGTAAATACGGTACTTATAACTAAAATACAATTTTTTAAATTTTTGTCTGTCTGTCTGTTTGTTCCGGCTAATCTCCGAAACGGCTGGACCGATTTTAACGGGACTTTTTCTGGCAGATAGCTAATTTCATAAGGAGCAACTTAGGCTACTTTTATATTAGAAAAAGAATTAGGGTTCCGCGCAAAAACATAAAAATCCTAACACACGAGCGAAGTCGCGGGGAACAGCTAGTCGATAATAAATGTAGATTAACTATGGGCCACTTACCATCAGACAGTGTGCTCGTTTGTCACCCTTATTCTATAAAAGAAGCTACCATGGTATGGCGATATTTTGTCGTAATAATTGAAAGGTTCTATAACTTGAATCTATGATAATGTAATGCTTTAAATTGGATAAACAGGTGATGGTGATAGAAACTCAAGTTAAATGACCATTTTAACCATTTAGAATATTGTTATTGTCAGTAATTCACTTTGCCAGCTGTCCAAAAATTAATCAACTAAAATATAATTATCAGTCGGAACAATTAGTTGGAAGAAGACTATCTGAAGTAATCCGTAATCACCACACTTAGCAGGATAATGGGCGACCTCAGTAGCATCTGCTACCTAATAGCAGAAACGCTGCTCCTCATGACCTATTTATAAAAATATCTGAAAATTTCTAAAGCATTTTTCTTAGTAGAAATACAAGAAACCCCAACGGTGTAACAAAGTTATTGATTCTTTTAAATTTCTATCGCACGGAATACTTTTTGAAGATGCACTAAACAGCAAAAATTATATCAATTTATAATAATTTTTGTTTTCCCATTGCAAAAGAATACAATTAATATAAAACCATAAATGGATTTAAATTATTTTAGCTCTATAAAGTACAGAGTATCAAAAACACCTTAGTTTAAAATTAACGATTGCATCTTCCATTTAAAAACGGACTAGTATGAATTAACTTTTCGATTTCATTTCGTAGAATGGGCCATAAGCGTCACATTTAAACGATTGTGCTCAATATGAGTCGATATAGACAGAAAAATTTCTACTTATTTAAAGAAGGATGAGGCAGCAGAATTTCTTTATTTCTATTCGATTGGGACAAGTTAAAGCCCTATTTAGACATTTCGCTATGCTTGTTGTGACCTTTAGTATAAGCTTAGGCCAACTCATCTTTGTATTTATTTTATTATATTGTACGTTTAATGCCATCTACAATCCTAATAATATATGTTGTATAAAGGAAAAAACAAACCTTTAACGTTACAACATTAAAGGCT
Source organism: Parnassius glacialis (assembly GCA_033319125.1). NCBI lineage: Eukaryota > Metazoa > Arthropoda > Insecta > Lepidoptera > Papilionidae > Parnassius > Parnassius glacialis. Next base: position 21,457,782 of record JAVANC010000009.1, read on the forward strand.
GACTTTCAAAAGCAAAGTATATGTACATAAAAATATTTCGTATCCTTATTACGTTAACATATTATGTTAATGCAAAATAGTTAATGTGAGGCAAGTTAAAACCTTATTTAAGTATCTAGCTATTGTAACCTTTAGTATAAACTTAAGCTGACTTAACATTGTTTTTATTATACTATATTTTTCTGTTTAATACCGTTCATAATTCTACAAAAATAATATTGTACAAACAAAAAATATAGTATATAACCTATAATTTACAACATTAAAAATATACTTTTATAAATGAAATTTTATATATTATATACATAACATTAAAATATATACAATATTATAAAAAAAAACTATTATATAAAAAACTAAAACTAATAACTTATAGCATACAGTCCTACTCCTCGTGGTATAGTGCCAAGAACGCTGGTTGCGTTTCCTCGCCGAATATTTAGCCCTTGAGAGAGAAAAGAACCAGCCGTCTCATCACCAGCAGGAAGTGTCAGTCGTGTGACAACTATTATTTATTCTGTGTTCGCGGATAGAGTTCCTTTAGTAGTAAGTTTCTTTTCCGCCTAAAATAAAATATATGAATAAAATATAAATATTAAAAAGTTTAGATATTACTTCTTGTACTATTATTTATTCTATATTATTTCATACTATTTTAGTGTATTTATTTATTTATTTATTTAGATAGATAGATACACCATCGACAATATCAGTATGCATTGTTACGAACGAAATACAATTTTTTTAGACAAAGGATATGTCTTTACAGGTGTATACAACATTATATGAAATAAAACTAAACAACATACAAATAAACTCTAAACAAACACAAATCAAACTAATTGAGCAAAAGCACCACTACTAGTAAAAAAAAATTGCAATAAATAATATTTTAGAATCATTAATCGGGCAAGGTAGGTAATAGTAAGTCTTTACATTTTCTTTTGAATACACGTTCGGGGTCGCTAAAGATGTCGATGTCATGATTGTTTAAGCTGTTATAAGTTCGCATACATCTGTTTAACGGTGAAAACTTACCAATATTGGTTCTACTGAAGGGAATATTTAATAAATTGGTAATTGGGTGTCTAGGAATATGATAAGGGATTTTAAGGCACACTTGCTGCAATAAACTGAAAAAAAGATGATAAAAAATATGTAAAACATTTTACCTTTAAAAAATTAAAACCAACTTCAAAGAACTAAAAAGAATGTAATCATCGAAATGGGTGGACATGTTACAGAATTATTCGTCGATATGTGGTGCTGATGTATTTTTGAATTAAAGAGTTTGATGATATTCTCATGGATCTCATGGTCATAATCAGATCTCAGTGCCAAAATTATAAGAGACCAACGCTTAGACACTTTCATTCAAATAAAAAAATTAAATCGGTGAAGAATTATCGCTGAACATACACATGAAACACGGGCTAGAAGTGAAACCTTCAGAAAATTGCGAGTAAAATTGCTTTGTAATAGCGCCATCTGCTTCATTCTGTGGCAGTCATTTTATCGAAAAATTAAGTGATTCTCAAGGAGTCTCTCAAAATCGTGGGTTGTTATGGTGAATGGATTGGATATGATAATTTTATTCAATATGCTTAATTTTATTTATATTTTTATATTGTTTATTTTGATAGTTAAAATTTATATCAACAATCTTTAAAGCACCGCACAAAGAGAAGACCGAGATAATAGCGAACACTGTATTTTTTTTAATACTAACACTTTTATTAACATTAATAATATTCCCTTTAACCACTTATAAGCTGAAAATGCTTGTGTTAGCAATGGTTCATGACAGTAGTTGAATGGCGGATTCGAATCCACAACCTTTATATTTCGGGGGCCGCACCTTGCCATTAAGCTCCTGTCGCTGTATTCTATCTCATTCTCTCGTAGACTGAATCCTGTAAATGTATATGTTTGTCTCTTTTTAGTGTCGCTATTTCGTTTCATCGAGTTTCAAATCGCAACTGTTCTAAACAAGTTTTACCTTCAAACATATTCCGACTATCTCAATTAGTGTCTCCTAATTCTTTTGAAGTCAGTTGAAAAACTTAATACCAATAGTAAAATTTAATTTTACATTTGCTTTCTAATGACTATTCTACTTTCATTACTATTCAAAAGAAACCTAAGATTTAGAAAATTTTTGTCACCTATATTTTAAGATATTATAATAGTAATTTTAAGCGCATCTTTTCGTAATATAATTTAAACGACGGTAGCCATATTCGCTATTGACAACTGTCATGAACCATTTCTAATAACAACATTCTAATCTAAAATAAAATCTAAATAAAGTGATTACCCCTGCTATTATTGATGACTGATATTATTTTAATAGTTTCAATATTTCTTTTAAAAAATATGCCAAAATTGTTTGATTTATACAATTTCTTGCTGATATTAACATCCTATTTCAAAGTTGTTGTAATGGGTTCAATGTTAGACTTCTGACAATCATCATCATCATCATTACAGCGCTTCACAAGTCTACTGCTGAACATAGGCCTCCCTCAAGTGATACCACAAAGCACGGTCCTGAGCCACCTGCATCTATCGACTTCCTGCATGTCTTATCAGGTTGTCATTCCATCTAGTAGAGGTCGCCCTACACTTCGCACTCGAGAAACTTATCTCCCCATCGGTAGTCGGTTCTTCGAGCTATATGGCCGGCCCACTGCCACTTCAGCTTACTAATCCGTTAGGCAATGTCGGTCACTCTGGTTCTACTGCGGATATCCTCATTTCTAAGTTTATCACGCAGAGACACTCCGAGCATAACCCTCTCCATAGCTCGCTGAGCGATCTTCAGCTTCCTCATACGGCCAGCAATGAAGGACCACGTCTCAGATTCATAAGTCATCACTGGCAACACGCACCGGTTGTACAATCTCGTTTTCAAGTTTTGGGGTATACCTGACGAGAAGATGTGTCGTAATTTTCCGAACGTTTCCCAGCCGAGTTGAACCCGTCGATTGATCTCTCAGTCGAAGTTGGACTTACCTAGTCGGACTAGTTGTCCCAGGTAAACATACTTGTCAACAACTTCGAGCTTAATGCTCCCAACAACTACCGGCATAGGTGTGACATGGACGTTACACATTAACTTTGTTTTGTCCATGTTCATCTTAAGACCTATCCATTGGGAGGCACTGTTGAGGTGATTGAGCATAGTGCTTAAGACACTCGCACTTCTGACAATCAAATGGTATATTTTATTTATGAATGCATAATTGAAAATCCGCCATTTATCTACTGTATAAAACACTCCTATCTTAAACATTTCAAGCTTACCTGGAGTAATTAACGGAAACATTAGTTTTAATTTTAATAGCATTGCTAATATATACTTTAAAAAGTATGCCAAAAACGTTAAATTCTGTTACTTCGGTCTGATTTATAACTTCCTATCCGGAAGTAGTTGTAATTGATTCGATTTTTTTTTGTATTCTTGTAAATAAATCAACATATTTTGAGGTGCATTTAGTAAGTTACTTGTACCTCGCGCATATATGGAGCAATATAGGACACCGGCGGACCAGAGGGGAGTAGTCATAGCAGGCACTGTCCTCTTTCTGCAACTGGTTTTATTATACGCTGTGCGTACAATAAAACTAGTTGCAACCACACTGCTTACTAGACGAAATCTAGTTGCGTGGCTGATTCGATGAAAACAAAATCTGTTTTAGAAGAATCAATTAGGAATTTAGTGGTGAGATTAGATCGAATCAAACCTTTAATTACTTTGTTATTTGAACACTAATGTTATTTTTATATTTCCGTCAAGTCAATAAAAAGTTACGCCTTATTTGATTCACAAATAACATTATTTCAATAATAAAGTCCAAACTCATTCTTTAGTAATTTACATTGACAATCAGCAAAAATTTTCAAAAAAGTTATTTTTAAATTGGTTTAATTATTTAAAAAAAATAAATGAATACATTTTAATATTTGTAAATAACAAAAATTAAGTAATTCTCTTGTTATCATACTAAATTTATTCCAAATTAATATACTTTTGTTGTATCACCAACAATTAATTTCACGGTAATGTCGCTGCGATATAAACACGATGTTCAGACAAAGCGGCACTCATCAAGCCGTGCAGCTATATTTAATTCAGAAGTTTAAGTCTAGTAGATTTATTCCTTAGATGTGTGACCGATGGTGGTGACGCTGTGCCACTTAAAATGTCAGCGAACCACAAAAATTGTCCAAGCGACTCCAAACTTTTTCAATAGCTATGTTTTTCAGACGAAGACCGTCTCTTCTGGACTGAACGATTGCATTCTTTTACGCAGCGAACGCCAGACATCGCAGTTTGATTAGTGCTTCAAAACTTGCGAGACAATCTGTCTTTAGATATGAGTTTCAAGTGTGTGTGTTTACGATTTATATTTAATTTGTCGGTACGCTGACTGTTTATATATTTGTTTATGTTTTATAGAATACAAGTAAGACACACATCTTTAGGAGATGAGCAGCAAAAATATTAAATAACGCTAAAACATCTACTTATTTCTACTAACTAAACATATTTGAACTAAATATATTTGCTTCTGTAACACATAAGTATTTTTACGAATACATGTAAAACAGTGTGATGCATATTTTGATATTTGTCATAACAAATTTAATGGACTCCACTTAGTTGCCATTTGCTTTGATATATTTGATATAACATATCATGATCAACGAATGAATGTTTTAAATAAATTCAACGTCGTTAAATTTGATATAGAATGAATTTTCTTTTCATTAGAAATTTAATATTGTGTCAAAAACATCCTCTCCTTGAGAACATAGTGATATTATGTTTCGACAAATTTCGCAAAAAGACTTAATTCATAACCCCTCATGGGGCTATCTATGGGGAGGCATATGTTCAAGAGTGAACTTTGATGGACTGTAACGACGAAATGATAAAACAAAATTACTCTCTGCCGAGAGTTGGGGCCTTTCTACGAACTCATCATCATCATCATTACAGCCCTTCACAAGTACACTGCTGAACATAGGCCTCCCCCAAGGAAAGCCACAAAGCTTCTACAAACTATTTCACACAATTTTTTTTATTACTTTTGGTTTCCTTTTTTGTGTCTTTATATCTCTTAGAAATATTTTGACAATGTGGTTAATGCAGACATTTAAAACCATCGATTGTGGGTCGTGATTTTATTTGCAACGTTATTAAAAACAAACTTTAAATTGCGTTAATAATATATTTATTTTAGAGACAACCCTAACATTAACTATAAAAAATAAATCTTGAAATATCGTTAGGACAATGGGCATTGTGTTCTTCTGTGCCATTATTTAAATACTCTATTCAAGTAATGGGTCACACATTACGAGTATACATAGATTTTATCGGACAATAGCTCTTGTCTTTCAATCTGATCATAATAATACAAAACTAGGACAAGTGTATGTTGTGAATCGCGTAATCTGAAATGGATTCTTAAAAGCCTATATAATGATATTCCACTTCCTAAGAATATTCCAAATTTTATTGTGTCGTATTGCGGAGTAAGGGAATCCACTACCACTAACTACTACTACTAGTACTAAGGGGATACGATAGAGTGAAACTGAAACAGGAGATTGACTTGTCCTTTGCCATCACTCGCAACTCGCAGAGCCTCTGCCTCTTGTTGTTATTCGTTACTAGAGTATGTTTGGTTTCGGGACTTTCGGATCGATTTTCTACTTGCTGAGAAACGGTATTGAGGGAGTTGAGCAAAGTGATAAAATCTTCGAGGCAATTTGCCATAGTAAAACGACATAGTAAAACTATACATAATATATAGTTTTTTGTTTGCCTCATTGCCCGCATTCGCAAGACAAAGGTACAGAGACGCTTTTATATGATAAGGGTGACAAGCGAACACACAGTCCACCTGATGATAAGTTCCTCGTTTGCGAATCAAAATACAGATGCGTCATCAGCCATGAGGACTAAGATGGAATGCCTCAAAAGATGGAACGCCCCACTAAGATGGAATGTTTTGGACTTAATAACAATAGTTCGTACTTCCCGCGACTACCTCGTTGGTGTAGTGGTTGTCAGTGCGATTGTCGATCATATAATCCAGGGTTCGATTGGCGGGTCGGGTCAATGATAAGATAATATTCAATTTCTTTTGTTAAGATATTCTCAGTAGCAGCCTGGAGTCAGGAATTGGCGGTGTTTCATCCCCGTGCCTTGGAGAGTACAAAAAGCCTTTGATCCTGCGCTTAATCTCTCCGGTCTTGTCACATTATCGTACCATCCGAATTCTTAACACTGCTGTGTTTCGTATGGTGATTGTAGAGAACCGGAGACCCTTTTTACGGGAAACGAGGCATTCTATCTTAGTCTTCACGAGTGGCAACGCATCTGCATTTTGATTCGCAAACGAGGAAAAATGTAGATGTCTATGGGCCACAGCAGCCACTTACCATCAGGTGGACTGTGTGCTCGTTACTATAAAAAAAATTATTCTGCCGATCATTGATCATGTCAATGTGTGTTGCCCAGATCTGTTTCAAAATCATTTTAACATATTGGATCGTCTCCTTAACAACTGCGTCAGATACATTTACGGTCTTCGTAAATACCACAACGTATCTTCTTTTCGTACTCGGCTATAATAGCTGCCTATCCATCAGCGCAGATATGTTAGAATTCTCTGCACACTTTTCTCAATTATGAACAATCCATGTGCTGCCGAGTATTAGAAATCTAAATTTCAATCCCTAGGAAACTCTCACAAGTTTTTTCCCAGCCCTTCGGGTAATCTCAAGTTGCTCACGCCTTTGCACCGCTACTGTTTCGCCCTCACGGCCATTAGACTCCGGAACGATATTCCTCTTGACATGAAAAAGCTAACAACAAGTAATTTTTAAAAATAAAGTCCGCAAGCATGTCAAAAAATCGTTGCAAGTTTGCACTAACACAAAAAGCATATCATCCTTTTCTATCTTGGTTTTTGCTGCACCGCCTCTTAAATTTCTATCTCTGTTTAATCTAATGGTTAACTTAGGGAATGCCCTGTGGCATTAAATCCGCCATGTGTACTATAATCATGCCTTGGGCAGACGCCTAGTCTCCGCAGAGATTGGTCGCTGTGATCAAAATTCGGTCTTGATTCGGTTACTACTAAAAACAATGATTAACAATATTATTATAACAGCAAAAATATATTATATACAGTAATTGCAAAACTCGTAAAACTTTGAATTTAAAATGGATATTATATAAAGTTTTTACGATGATACACATTCACGTTTCAACTGTAAATTTATTACAATAACAGTTAATCATATATCTATACAATAAATGATGTGTCAACAACCCTGTCCCAAACACGACACCGCACCATACAAGGCAAGCGAAATAGATCTTAATGGCTTTGGATAACAATAAAATGAAGAGGTTTTTGCTGCCGCCTGTGAGCTATGAGGGTTGCCACATTTCGGAATTAATTTTTAAATTATTTACCCATTCTCTAAAAAGCAAAGTTTTTATATAATACTAGCTGTTCTCCGCGACTTCGCCCGCGTGAAATTTGGGTTTTAATTATGTTGCGCGGAACCCTAATTCCTTTTCCAAAATAAAAGTAGCCTAAGTTACTTCTTATAATATTAGCTATCTTCCAGTGAAAGTCCCGTCAAAATCGGTCCAGCCGTTTCGGAGATTAGCCGGAACAAACAGACAGACAGACAGACAGACCGACAGATAGACAAAAATTTTAAAAATCGAGTTTTTGTTATAAGTACCGTATATACTTTCATATGCTTCTAGTAAAATGCTGGTATTTTGACATTACAAACAGACACTTCAATTTTATTTATTTGTATAGATTAATTGTTTTGTATACGTTTCATTGTAAGTCATAAGCTATTGTATTTATTATGGCACCATTAAAAAATACAGAATTAATTATATTATTTACATGCCTTTCTCATATAAGGACGCTTTTACTGATATCGGGGCATTTCACGGGGATGGCAACACATTTGCAGCTTAAACCGATGATAGTAGTAGATATCTACAAGCCACGGCACTAAACAGACTGAGGACATGTTTGTTACCATTCCATCTATAAAAATTTAAGTTATCATGCGGTTTTTATTCTGTACACAAATACTGTCTCCAAAGAGATTTAAATATATATTACTACTACTACTTAAATGTCTTTGACTGTCTCTAATCGTTTAATTCTATGGTTAATGTTACCTCGATATTCAATAAAGTCTAAGCGTAATCTGAACTAAATGTTCAGATTACGCTTAGACTTAAAGCTTTGAATATCCTGAAATCTGAATACATGTAATAAAAAGTGGTCCTCATTCATCAACGGGCGTTAATAAAAGCGCCACGTCACTAATTTTAATGATATTATGAAATGGGGTCATGTTATATTTATAATCTGGTAATATTTCTTTTACATCTAACACAAGCTTAATATCTTGTCATCGGCTTAGCAGTTTATTACAAAGATTGATTATAACTACTAGTACTTAAAGAACTGAACTAAGCTTGGCGTTAGAAAAAAAATATTTCCTCAGGGATGACACTTATCTAGATAAACATGGAAAATAAAACATTATCTAAATACAAAATTTAATTCGAACCGTTCGAGCTTAGAGACGTTTCCAAAAACTAATAATAAGATATTATATATATATAAGAATTGCTCACATGAAGTAAAAGGCTATATTATGTTATATACGTAACTAACTACTATATTTATCCCACGACTTCGCTCGGTTTTACAATTGCTTAGACGAACCACGATTTTGCAACAACATACTTTAATTAGGTATGGGAGGAGAACTAAAAAGAATATCTACATGGTTGGTGACCATTATATTTAAAATTAAAAATATATAAGTGCAAAAATAATCAAACAATTCCAGGAACGGTCCCACCGAATTTTGTTTATTAAACGTTACCTACAACGTACTTGACTACGGTATAATGAAAAAAAAATGAAAAAAAATTAACAGTGACTTAAAAATAATGATACTCATAATAACTTTAAAAATAATGTACGTTAAGTTATTGTCTTGCCGATTTATAGATTACCAACATATTCAACTTCTACTTAATTAGGGCTACTTTCTAAATTATAAATTGGACATACAGATCATAGAGTGCATAGAGCTTATGTATTTGATATGGATAATATAATCATATGAAGAAAGAAACGGATCTACATGTAGATGATAAAGTGAGGGTAGATCTCACTCACATAAATTATCAAACGGTCTCGCCAAAGACCGTTTGATAATTTAGATACAACAACAAACGTCAAACTAAACAAAAAATCTAGATAACATTATTCAAGCTTACTGTAAGACATTCTAGACCTGCAGCCTGTGGTCGAAGTGTACTCGTTGATCTCTGCTCAGAGTAACTCCTCAAAGTCTAACACGAGAAACAGACTTAGGTTTTTTATTTCCAGGTTTTTATTCCAGCGCCTTTAAGGCGAGTAGTCCGTTATTTTTAGAATTATAACTGAGATAATAAGCCACCACGTATCTCTCACAAATGCCTACTAGCGTTTTGATGGCCCTAATCGACTGGCTCTGGAATGATTTTATATTTTTAACAATTATAATTTTAATAAAATGACCGTCAATTGAGTAGCCGACTCCGGCATCACGGAGCTCAATGATTAAACCGTTGACATACAGGTTGAAGAACTTAGGGAAGCTAAGGCCGCCCCGCCTCGCTCCGCATTCAACCTGTACTCAGATGAATATGAACCAGCCTACTTCAAACAGCTTATTTGGTAGTAATACCAATATTTGACGACTGAGAAGTTGCTGCTCATCTCATGGTTTGTTTCACACTGCCCAAGGGACGATATGGGGTAGGAGATATTCTTACTCCGCAACTACATGGTCATTAAAGAGAAATTTAAACAAATAATTTGCCTGTTTGAGGAATTAAAAAAAATAGAAGAAGTGAAGTTCGCCAAAAAAAAATCGGGATAGCGCGGTTACATTACCTTTCCCTAAAACCTTTAGTGGCTTATACCCAGCATTGGAATTTCATGTAATACAGATATCAAAATTATTGTTCCAGGATGAGACCCATAATTTAATGTTCAAAAATTAAGTTTTTATATAGCTACATAATTAAAATTAATACTTTTTTTATTTTATGTTGCAGAGTTTAGTACACTTAAATTAGTAATGAATAATAAAACATTTTTGCAGTTATTTCGTTGTCGCCGCGTTGTTTAGGTATGTGTAACTTACATTTTGTTAAGAATATAGCTGTTATAATTTTGTCGATTGTATCATCTTTGCCCGACAGACTCATAAGAGCACCTTAGTATAAAGTCATCCGCATGTGATATGCGTTTCGGAAACACTGCATTCCGCTATGCAGTTATGCCGTGATAAATTTACTCGCAAATGCGTTTAATTTAGATCATTGAATTTTAATGTAACAGCTTAAAATACATAAATATATTTATAATGTCTTCTTCATTCAATTATATTTTCGTCATAAATTCGTTTTTTTTTTAATTTATACGTGGTAGAGCCATGCTGCAGCTATTAGTAGTATAGTTGCAGCACGAATGGGTCGACTCGACTGAGGAAGGACCACGCTCTCACGTAATACCAACGTAAAATAGCAGCTTAATGTATTTCGTATGGTGAGGGTAGAGAACCGGAGATCATTTTTACTGGAAATGAGGCATTCCATCTTAGTCCTCGCGGGTGACAACTCGTCTCCATTTTGATTCGTAGTCGAAGATAGATGTAAATGTCTATGGGTCACAGTAACCACTTACCAGCAGGTGGACTGTGTGCTCGTTTGTCACCGTTATCATGTAAAAAAAAATAATAATGAATAACCGATTAAAATTCTTATAACATTTTTGTCGTTTGTATATATTTACGTTAAATCCGTTCTTCCTAGGAAAGGTTCGAAAAAGAGAAAAATACTAATACGTTATTATGGAAACAGAAAATTTACGGTAAGTGACATCACCGTCAGTGAAGTTTTTTCACGAAACTGAAGTGACGAACGAACGAACATACTGCCTACCTGTTTGTCAGTGGCTAATCTGTAGCCCATGGATATCTGCAACCACTAAAAAAAAAGGATGCACAGATACGTTGTCTCAAAAATGGAATGCCTCAGTCTGTAACTTTACTGGCCCATCAGATCGGGACACAGCAGTGCATGCTCTGCTATTTGACGGCAGAAATAGGTAAAAGGAGACCTACGCGCACAGCTACTATTTAAAATCATAGAATTTTTAAAACTAAACTTTTTACATTCCCGAGGATACTGCCGAGAACACTGGGGTGTTTTTCCTCTTTCTCATTTATTTAACAATATATCTCTTTCCAGGTTGCCTAGGCGCGCTATCGGTGGGGGTCGCCCTAGCTCTGTCTCCAATGACGGTAGCGCTCTGCGTACGCAAGTCGACGCGCGTCACTGCCGTTGTGGGAGGTTTGGTAGCTGCCCTTGGCTGCCTCTTCACTTCATTCGCTACACAGTTCCATCAGCTGTTTTTCAGTTATGGTAAGTGCCATCCTCTTCTTTGCGACCCGGCTAGAAATAGGTCTCTACCATTGTGGAAAAGACATGCCGTAATTTCCAGTCATGGCAGGAAGATTGGCGATTGTAATACCAGATCTCTCATAGCTTTAATGCAGCTCCCCGTCACTCGTCTTGGTATTCATATCTGGCATATTCGACCAGCTATCGAGTTATAACGTTTTTCTGGCCTTTACCACGTGAAGAAATGGGGAGATAGATTCTCTTACTAGTATTGTTTTTTAGGGTTCCGTAGCCAAATGGCAAAAAAACGGAACCCTTATAGATTCGTCATGTCTGTCTGTCTGTCCGTCTGTATGTCACAGCCATTTTTTTATTTATTTTTATTCTTTTCTTTTATTCTATTTTAAACTTGGTAAATAGATGTATTCTGTTAACCGCGTTAAGATTTTCACACAAAAATAGAAAAAAAAACAATAAACTTTGGGAGTTCCCCATAGAACTGAAACTCAAAAAAATTTTTTTAATCAAACTCATACGTGTGGGGTATCTATGGATAGGTCTTTAAAAATTATATGGAGGTTTTTTATATCATTTTTTTTCTAAACTGAATAGTTTGCGCGAGAGACACTTCCAAAGTGGTAAAATGTAAAAAAAAATAAGAGAATGATAAAACTAAAAAAATATATGCTGTACATTACCATGTAAACTTCCACCGAAAATTGGTTTGAACGAGATCTAGTAAGAGGTTTTTTTAATACGTCATAAATCGTAAATCATGTAATTTGCTGCTACGGAACCCTTCATGGGCGAGTCCGACTCGTACTTGGCCGCTTTTTTTTTGAGAAGTAAGGTTTTAAATCTCGTTTGAAAGGTACATTATTTCAGACAGACATAATGATATAATATATTTATATATATAATAAATATATTTATATTATGGCTAAAAGTTATGATGATATTCGTCAACTAAGTTGGAGAAAGTCGTGCCTCTTGAGAGTTTACACGGCAGTCAATAGTTAAAGTTGCACAAAAATAATGTGAGGCTGAATTGTTCCTCTTGAAAAGTTTTACAAGAAAGTCCGCGACAGCATATGTCTATCTTCTGAAAATAATTTACATTAACCATTTTATATAAAAACTCTCGCGCGACAAAATAGTTATGGTGGCGGGAAGCGCGGCGGTGACATGTGGTCACGGTGGTATCTCTAAGTCATTAAATGCACAGAAGTATTTACTTTAAAACTTCAGAAAACGGAATTTAAAATTATTTACACCTACTTAATATTTAAAATAATTCTTCCACTCGGGCAAAACCGGGGCGGGACGCTAGTTGGTAATATGACATGACATGAACATGGGTTATACTTATACAATTAACTTGAGAAGACAGTTGGCGGTACCTGCTAGCCCAACAAGTCGCGCCAAATATATTAATCCCTGATATCTGTCACGCATCTGTTGACTTACTATTTCCAGATGGTTTTTCATCGTCTCTCGAATTTTTCTGTTCTTCTAGAATTCCGTCGGTTATGAAACTGGATGGGGTGATGGTTTTATTTACTCTATCAACATATGACGGGGAACAAACAGCTAGGGAACAATTTGAAATAATTCATTCGATTGCTATAAAAATTGATATGTGTGTGAAACAAGTGAATTTTTGCACACATCGAACGCGAAGCAGACCACCATTTTTTAATTTTGGACTAAAAATATTATTATACCAGGTTTTCTTCCATATTCCTACATGGTCATCCGATTCTGAGCTTTGTCAAAATTTCAAGTCTAGGTTCGGAAATAATCGGGAGGTGCTCGAAATTTTAGTTGCAAGATTCCACCCAGAACGACAGACAGAGACAGACAGGCATATTTATACGTGGTAGAGCCATGCTGCAGCTGGTATAGTGGTATAGTTGTAACACGAATGGGTCGACTCGACCGGGGAAGGACCGCACTCTCACAGAATACCAGCGTCAAATAGCAGCTTAATGCTGCTGTGTTTCGTATGGAGAGTGTAGAGAACCGAAGACCCTTTTTACTGGAAACGAGACATTCCATCTTAGTCGATTCGTAATCGAGGTTAGATGTATGTCTCCATAGACATATACATCTAAGTGGTTGCTAAGGCCCATGCCTTAGCAACCACTTACCATCACTGTGGACTGTATGCTTGTTTGTTACACCTATATAATAAAAAAAGGCAAACAAGAAAGTGACTTATTAAAAACGTGGTATAATAACTAATATTTCTGCTCATTTTTAAATACTCAACAGAGCACACAAAACAAGATGCATAAGCAAATATCTTAAATAATAGCGCATTAGTAAAATCTGAGGAAGGTTTTGAACTGACTTAGGTTAATAATTATTTTATACAAGGTGAAAACGAGGACACCGCCCATCTTAAGTTAAATAAATGCTGTGGTCTATAAATACCCATCAGTCACCAATCTATAGACTAAGAATCAAAATGCTGACTGGTTGTTGAGGAGCCCCGAGGACCTGAAAGTCTTAATTTAAATCCTGTAAGATGTTGATTGAAATCCAGTGACAAGGATCTCGGGTTGTTATCATCATCGACCATATGATACACAGCAGATACCATTAAACGTTGGTATTCCGTGATAGTGTAGCCCTTATCAGGTTGAATAGACCAAGTCATGATACACCTGCGGCATGGCTCAAACACGTAAAATACAGTATTGCTACATGTACGCAATATCTACGAGTATAATTTCTTGTTTGATTAAGATCTGTCTAAACTGATCGTAAAATTAGTATTACGTACGTTTAATTATTTGTCCTAAGAGTCGCGATAAACAAAGGTAGTAATCCTTTTTTACGAATATGGTAATTAAAAATAAAAATACGCTGTCACCCCCTGAGGACAAAGATGGAAGGCCTCGTTACCGCTAAATAGGGTGTCCGCTCTCCGGTTCTCATCACTCACTAATCACTATACGATAGACAACAGTATTATGCTGCTATGCTATGTACACCGTTAAAATTGTTAGTACGTTATTTATTGTACACTTATATACAAACAGCACTGATAACCTAAAGCTGACATTTCAATCGTCAAATAAAAGTTACTTATTGAATAAATTATAACCTGACGGAATATAAAAGTGAAACAATCGAATTTTTTTATTCATACAACTATAAATTTAATTTGATTATGTTGTATTCTGTCCTATGAATTACAAAGGACTGAAAAATCTATCCCTTATTATATTATAATACCGACTTTTAGCAGCAAAAAATCAAGTAGGCTAAATATATGTGTTTTATGACCTCGTGCTAGATAAAGTCTAATAACTCTAATAAAGGAAAACAAATAATTCACTTTAGCCAAACCATCAAAACAAAATAACCATTTTAAAAAAATATTTCACCTGAACTATTGAAACTGGTGACCAGCACGAAGCTCTTGATATTGTTAATATTATGTCAGAAAATTTCGCCTATGAAGCTTGGCAATTATTACAAAATCTTTGAATATTTTTATATTTATTTATTTATATACATTATACTTATTTTTATCTACAATACTAAAAACTATAATAATAATTAAAAAAAAAACTAAAACTAGAAACTTAAATATCATATAGTCCTACTCCCCGCGGTATCGTGCCAAGAACGCTGGCTGCGTTTCCCCGCTGAATGGCTATACTTATTAGCCTTTGAGTGAAGGAAAGAACCAGCCCTCTTATCACCAGCAGCAACGACCAGCCACGGATGGAGTTCCTTTAGGAACTCCACCGCACGTAGACCCCACGGACCGATAGTCTCTACAGCAAATGGCACAAATATGTTGTCATCTCTCAGAGACTCATATTTGCGCCACTTACTCAGTTCAGCTGCCTCTGATGCCGCCCCGGCTCTAAACGAGGTACCCCTGAGATGAGAGACCGCCAGAGTGTCTACGCAAGTAGCATTCCAGTTTACCATCCCATCTTTGAATTCAATAGAAGATAATGATATTATGTTTTAACATTATATTTTAATATAGCAATATCAGTTTCACAAACAAAGATAGCTCGTGCGTTGCCGTTAAATAAATAAACATTCTTTAATGCATTTCAAATCGAATTGCACAAACTCTTGACAGCTCAATTTATTTCATCAGATTCATTTAAACGAACTTCAAAGGTATCCGCTAATTGGCGCTCAGAGTAAACAAGCGGAAATCCAATACAACCGTGATTACGCCATCAAAAATAAATAAATGCAGGAAACCGATAAACATATGGTATTATTGCACTTTATACTTTGCACATCCCGAATAAATAATTTTAAAGCAATCCACAAGTGGTTTTTCGTCTGTATTTAGATTACATTATAATTAACAGGCATATCTTAAGACTAACAAAATTTTATTTATGATATAATAACAAATATATAATTACATGTATAATATTATAAGGTATAATATAATATATAAAATATAATACAATATGTAACAAAAACCCAATGGTTCCCGTTAAGTACGTTATCATTATTCAAACCTATAGAAATAACTTTTTTTTAAAAACTCGGAACAATATTTTTTTATTTTATTTAAAAAAAATAATTGTATGCAAATTGTATGTGGTTTTATTACCTCTGCATTGTCTACGGAGTAAAAGGATTGTCAAAGACCCCGCTTTGCTTAGCTTTAGCATCGGCTAGTGTCAGTAAGAGGTAATAAAACCGCAGAAAATTTAATTTCTTTTTTTAATAAAATTAAAAGATATACATGGTCAAGTTTCTTAAAAAAAAGTTATTTCTATAGGTTTGAATACTAATCCTGATAACGTACTTAACCGGAACCACAGGGTTTTTAGGGTTCCGTAGCCAAATGGCAAAAAAACGGAACCCTTATAGATTCGTCATGTCTGTCTGTCTGTCCGTCCGTATGTCACAACCATTTTTTTCCGAAACTATAAGAACTATGCTGTTGAAACTTGGTAATTAGATGTATTCTGTGAACCGCATTAAGATTTTAAAATAAAATAAAAAAAGAAAAATAGAAAAAAACACAATTAATTTTGGGGGTTCCCCATACTTAGAACTGAAACTCAAAAAATTTTTTTCATCAAACCCATACGTGTGGGGTATCTATGGTTACATCTTCAAAAATGATATTGAGTCTTCTTATATCATTTTTTCTAAATTGAATAGTTTGCGCGAGAGACACTTCCAAAGTGGTAAAATGTGTCCCCCCCCCCATGTAACTTCTAAAATAAGAGAATGATAAAACTAAAAAAAATGATGTACATTACCATATAAACTTCCACCGAAAATTAGTTTGAACGAGATCTAGTAAGTAGTTTTTTTTAATACGGCATAAATCGTAGATTATGTTACTTGCTGCTACGGAACCCTTCATGGGCGAGTCCGACTCGCACTTGGCCGCTTTTTTTGTTACATGTTGTATAATAACTCAGCCAGCGTTCTTGGCACGATACCGCAGGGAGTAGGACTGTATGATAATTAACGTACTAGTTTTATTTAATTTTTTTAATTATAGTTTTAAATTAAATCTTGTTTACTTAATATAACTTTCGTGCGTTATGTGAAAAAATATATAATAACCTTAATAGGAATTAACTAGGTACTTTAATTAATAATTTTTCAAAATTATTCTTTATAATTTAATTAATTTACGTATGTATAAGGTGTACAATAATCACCTAATCGAATGCGCTGTAAACACAAATAAGATTAGGCAATGAGCATATAACTAATCCTGAACAAATTGCAGAGGCATTTAATAACTACTTTATTGACAAAATTACAACATTGGAAGGTTATGGAAAAAGTGTTGGTAAAAACCTCAGATGCATGCTCGGTTCTATGTTTTTGGCTCCTAGTCTACCACTACAAATATTTGACATCATCAAAAATATGAGAAACACAAGTAGCGTAGGGCATGACGGTATTGATACAAAAATAATCAAGTCCGTAAATAAAGCAATCTGCTCACTCTTGACATTGGTTTCTATTGGTTCGTGAAGTTTCATTATATTCGGTTAAACTATTTCTAAGATTAGCCCATAGTTATATATGTTTAAATAGCATGCAAATAACCTTTTGAACTTAATAGAAACCAGTTATTTCAATACTACAGACCTACACTTCAATTTCATTTATATAGATGAAGCGAAAATTTTGTTTAGTTTTCATCATCCACTTTCAGTGACAAAGCATAAGTTATAAAACTTTTAAGTGGCCAACATGTTTCCTATTCCATTAGATACAGTTTTAGTTGCAACTAACAGAATTATCCTGTTTATGTTTCTTATACAAATCTTGTTATTTTATTTTTGACATTTTATGTGAAATTGGGTTATGTCGATATGCAGTTAAATTTTGTTACTCCTTTTATCGAAATGGGGTTTTGTTCACATAGCTATTAAATGGATTTATATGTAATTTATTTATTTTCAGCCAGCAATGCGGATTGTGTTAACATAAACCCAATCCTGCATTAAAAAGTTTCGTCACGGATATTAGACCCTTTTGCTTCTTATATACATCTTCATCATACACCTGATCGTCTTCGATAACAACATACAACAGATAACGGCACAATATTTTATGTGGGTTTCCATTTCATATTTCATAAAAAAATAAGTAGTAGTTGTAATAAAAATTCAAAAATGCTATTTCATTAGAAAATTAACTCGGCTTTATTTGAAGCAATGCAACCGATGATTCCCGCAACAGATACGATAAGTAATACAACTCCCCGTAATTGCAATAATGCACGCGCTAAGCTGAACGTATCCTCGAGGATAACGCGGCAACGCTCAGCAGAAATTGTATTAGCATTTAAATTGAGCCATCGCGTCCTTTGATTCGCCATCGTATCCGTTTCCGCCACGACCAATAATCTATAATATAGGTAAAGAATACAACGATTCCATTTGCAGTCAATGAAATAAAAATTAACTTCGCTGTGAGTTTGTAATTAAGTGGGGAAAGGTTCGTTCCAAGCTTAGTTGTTTTTTTTAACTTCATTAACTATTTTATATTATCATCTTTTGATTACTTTCTCTTAAAATACATTCTCAACGCGCTTTTATTACATTGGCATGTATCTATGTAACGGAATTTTTGAATGTGATTTTCATCCCCTTCAAAACGTCAAATTGGTTTGAAACTTCGCACACTTAACAAGGACCTATGAAGATCATCATCATCAACATCATTACAGCCTTTCATAAGTCCACTGCTGAACATAGGCCTCCCCAAGGAATGCCACAAAGCACGGTCCTGAGCCACCTGCATCCATCGACTTCCTGCATGTCTTTTGCATGACAAATTTGCATGACAATACAATAATTTAAATAGTTTGTCCGATTATCTTTGCCAGGACCCTCAGGATTTGCGAATAATTCATAAAACAAGTACTATTTCTGCCAGTTCAGTCTACTGTAAGCGTAAAAGAAGATCGTTCCAAAAAAACACGCAATATAAAATAGGAAATAAATAATAGTATATAATAAATAGAGCTTGGGGTTCGAGACAATTAAAAACTGCCGATTGAATTACCAAAATTGACACTTTAATTACATTGGTTCGCAATTATTTCGCTTCGAAGTATTCGCTTATATCGCCAATTCAATACTGCCCCGGTCGTGGTCTATACCGGCCTTATATAGGGCCTCAGATAGTTCCAGAACCTTCTACTGCAGCGACATCTAGAATGTTCGAGTACATATCGGTCCCGAAATTTTTGTAAGGATCTTGACTCTCCTAGTTCTGCTACTCGACACTAGAGGGCGCTAGTGTAACTAGTGTTGCCATGTACAAGACATTAATAGTGGCGCACAACACTGCCCCCTCCTAAGACATGCTCGTCCCGAGCATTATTGGCCCCATAATAACGCGCCAGTCGATCCACATGGACGATCTTAGGAGTACCTCTGGCACCTTTCTGTATCCGGTAGGTGACGTCATTGATCCTTGTCACAATCCGGTACGGTCCGTCCCATTTAGCTTGATGCTTAGGAGATTTCCCTTTGCTGCGAGCTGGATTGTGTAACCACACTAGTGAACCTTCGTCAAACCCTTTGTTGTTCATTTTGCGGTCATACCGTGTTTTCAACTTCTCAGACGTTTGCTGGCCCGACTGTCTGACGTGCTCATAAATGTCATTCATTTTGTTCCGCAAGTCATTTGCATAATCGGTTATACTACGTAGGGCATCAGGTGGTATTCCGGTGATCAGGTCTACAGACAGCCGTAATTCTCTCCCAAAGTTTGCGAAAGCTGGTGTCACTGATGTACTTTCGTGAACAGCGCTTCGATATGACAACAAAAACGGTTGTATGTGCCTGTCCCAGTCTCGTTGCCGTTCTTCCACAACTTTTGCTAGGTACCTCTCCAATGTCTGATTAAATCGTTCTACTATTCGATCAGATTGTGGGTGGTAAGAAGTTGTTCGTGTTTTATGAGTACCCATAACTCGGCAAGTTTCCTGGAATATTTGAGACTCAAAATTCCTTCCTTGATCGCTGTGAATCTCTAAAGGTACGCCAAAACGACAGAAGACTTCATGCTCGTAGTTTATCTGCAACTGTTGAAGCTTCTTGATTTGGAATGGCGAAGACTTCTGGCCACTTGGTGAAGTAATCCATCACAACCATGAAATACTTGTTACCACTTTCACTTTCCGGAAACGGCCCCGCAATGTCAATGGCTATCCTCTCCCATGGTGCACCAACATTGTACAATTTCAATGCGCCTTTACTACGAGTTTGAGGTCCATTTACAGCCGCAAAACTTGTACATTTACGGTACCATTCCTCGACATCGTCACGACAGTGGGCCCAGTAAAACCATTCTCGGATCTTCAGTAGAGTTTGTTTAACTCCCAGGTGGCCTCCTGAACAACCACTATGGTACAGCTGTAGAACATCCGGTACTTTAGCCTTAGGGACAACCATTTGCAAATGACACCTGCCTCCCCGACCATTTTCCCATTTACGGCACAGGACTTCATCCTGAATCAGCAAGCTGTCCCATTGGGCCCGTTAGCTTTTCGTGGTCGAACTCATTGCTGAGACGTCGCTCAACTTGGACTTAGGAGCACTGGCTTTCATCCATTCCAGAATCGGCTTAATGTCCGAATCTTCCTGCTGTGCATGTTGTAGGCTGTCCTTCCACTCATTGCTGAGCTGGTCTGTCCTGTGTATCCTCAGAGATACCACTTCTTTACCCTCTTGCCTAGTACAATGCTTGCAATCTTCAGGACGCGGTCTTTTGGACAATTTTGTTAGCTGAATCGAAGATGGCCCATCTCCCCACAGCCGTAGCCTAGGTCTGTATCCTTTACTGCGGTCACGAACTGTAGCTGCTGCAACCTCCCTGACGCGATAAGAACGATGATCCTGTCGCACGGCTTCCACCTCCAGTGCATGGGCCAACGCGTCCTTAAGCGTCTCATGGTGCCCAAGCCTCACAGCAGGTCTGACTTCAAGGTCGCGGATGCCGTCGATGAATGTCTGCACCAGGTTCCCTACAATGAGCGCAGGTACAGACTGGTACGCTTTTCGAACCAGCTTCTCCACCTCAAGGGCCCAAAGCTGCAGGTTTTCGTTACTGCGTTGCACGCGTTCTTTGAGCTGCGCACGAAAGACGTGTTCCAGGTGAGTGTCGCCATATCTCGCCTCCAATGCCTCAAGGAGCTGCTCGTAAGTCACTTCCTTACCAAGAGCTTCCAGAACAGTTAAGGCCTGGTCTCGCAGGCCTAGGGTGAGAGCAGTCATGGCCTGACTTTTATTCCAGCAGTTCGCTTTCATGACAGCCTCGAACTGGATTTTGTAGGCCGACCAGGAAGAAGTCCCGTCGAACTGCCACCGTTTGAGTTTGAACGTTTGAATCCACGTAGCGAAGGTGTTGTAGCTACCACGGGAGCTGTAACTCCATCCCCAATTTTGAGTTCGTCCAGCATTTTCTTCACGTCAACCATCACGTTGTCAACCCGATTGTTCACTTGGTCGATTCGGGTTTCAGCTTCCGACAGGCGGTTGTCATGTTGAGCAACCCTATCCTTCACCTCCTTTATCTCTTTCCCGAAGGTAGCGTGAAGGTCCTTCATGAGGAGCATCTGCTCTTCCTTATCGCGTTAGAGCTGCTTTTCCAAGCAACGGGCCTGTTCCTCCTGTCCGCGCTGCAGCTGCTCTTCCAACCAATGGACCTGTTCCTCCTGTCCTCGCTGCAGCTGCTCTTCCAACCGACGGGCCTGTGCCTCCTGTCGGCGAGCCTGTTCCCCCTGTCGGCGGGCCTGTTCCTCCCGTCGGCGAGCCTGTTCCTCCTGTCGGCGAGCCTGATCCTGCAGCATCATTATCAGAGCACCTAAGTCAGGTGCTGCAGATGCAGGAGCTGCTGACGGGCCTGCCTCCGTGGTTAACAGCTGGCCCTCCGACATTTGCGGCGTTGCATCACCAAATCGTCTCTGGTCCGTCTCCTGTTGGCATTGACGTCGGGTACGGATACTCTCCGTGTCCATGTCGTCTTTAGATAAAATCGGCATATTTGATCCCACTTCTGACACCAATTGTTACGAGCTTGGAGTTCGAGACAATTAAAACAATAATTTTAAAAAACTATAAAAAACATTAATAAATAATAGTTTAAAAAAAGCAAAAAAGCAGGCTTTTGTAAATAACCGAACTAAAAAGTAGAAAATAATTTTCAATAAGTTTAAAATAAGAAAATAGTAATTAACATAAAAAAATTCATTTTTATTTAAAAAAACTGTGGGATGCTTGATGTCATTTGTTGTAAATATTTTTTGATATTTGTAATTTATCTGAAACATATCTGAAAAAGCATTCCACGCTTCTTTACAATAAAATGGTTTTTTTTTAATGTTAACACTATTTTCTTATTTTAAACTCATTGGAAAATATTTTCTACTTTTTAGTTCGGTTATCTACAAAAGCCTGTTTTTTTTTTACTTTTTCAAACTATTATTTATTAATAACCATAAACCTCGAGTTGTTTTCTCTTGCTCATGGAAAGTACCGATCAATCATTCTTTGTTTAACTATTCAGGCCGTAAATTTTAAAAAGCAATAAGCTCTAGGCTAGGAAGGAAAGATAAGACTGTCAATAATAGCAGACTGTGAGGCAATACATCTTAGTTCTCCGCGTTAGAGACGTACCCGTGGCGTTCTTTGTTTACAATACATTTTAGTATCAATAGGCTGCAGTGGACACTATCAGGTAAACAAGCAGCTCATATATCATTTGCATTTAATTTAAAAATTATCAGAAATCATTTAAAATTTAAAATTTTATACAACCGACTTCAATATAAATTATTAAGAATAACTCAAAAACTATTGGTCAAACCTTTTTGAATTATATTATTAACCTTTTGAATTATAATTAATTTATATGGAACCACATGAAAAGAACCAGCTTTAAAATAAAAAAAGAATAATCGAAATCGGTTCACCCAGAAGAAAGTTATGAGGTAACACATAAAAAAAAGAACACACAGTCGAATTGAGTACCTCCTCTTGTTTAAAGTCGTAAGGTACCATTCCGTAGCCGACCGCAGACAGCAGCAGCAGGCGACGTGTCGTCGCGACCCTACTGGTTTCTATGTAGTTCTATGAAATACCTTCCGTAGTTATCGACACGTCGTTTGCCGGAGCGGCAGACGACATGTCGCCTGACCGCAGATCAGTAGTACCGCCAACGCCCGAGTGACACGTTGAATTTTGCTCAATAAATGAGTTTCACCAATTCCGTGGAAGAGAAACTGATAAACCAGGCAGCCCAATATCCCGCACTGTACGATATATCTCACAATAATTCTATTTTACAAATAATTATTTATGTCTAGGCTCGTCTTTTGGGAATTGAATTCAGAATCTGTGACTTACCTTGCAACTAAATGAAATACTCTAAAATTACTTTAAGCTTTACTAGGTGATAGGACCTTTTGCTGCCTAGATGTCCGTGTGGGTAGATCCCATCCTCTTACGTACTTTTGCTGTCAAACAGCAGTGCTTGCTCTGTAGTCTACCTTATTTAACGTTGGCTGCAGGTGTCTATACACTATTATAGCCACTTACCATCATGTGATATTAAAAAGAACCAGAACCCTTTCGCTACGGTCGAACTTTGCGAACTACACGACTAACTTGCAGTTCATCATTCAGTTTTGCAGCTTCATCTTATTGATATTTTGGCCTATGTGAGTTAGTCCAACTTCGCTGTAGATATCCACATTACGGACAATATAATATATCCCGGAGAGGAACTCCGATACCATGCTTTTCAATCCATATTTATACAAACGTGGAAAAGAAACTAACTGTAAATGTCGGCTAGCACAAGCAAAATACGAACATTGTGGAGATGCGGAAACCAACCCGGTTCAATCAATCAAGCAATTAACGTCAGCTAAATTATATACTTGAACATTAAGAAGAAAAACTTCGAGTAAATTAAAGTCAAAGGTAAATTAATAGCAAACTAAATTGGTATTCGAGGCTTGGCAATAGAATGGATCTAGTTTAAAGATAATAAAAGTAACCGAAACCCGTATACAAGTCGATACAACTTTATTTTGGGGAATAAAATACCACATAAATTCCGAACAAAGAAGACACACAATAAACATGAAAACGCGTGACATAACTTTGTGCACAATAAAACTTTAGTGTTTTAAAATTATATACTCGTAAGAATACCATCAAACAAAATGTTTATATTATTGTCATCAATCACAACGGTTTCTTTTTTGAGTCCTCTGTTGAAAGATAATTTTATAAAATTATACGCTAGCAGACATTAATTTCTTGAAAGAGTTTTTCTCTCCGTTTCTCATCTTTCGAGAGCCTTGATCGTTGTCAGCAGGGTGCAATGCGTGCAGGTGAAGTTGATATTTTTAGAGAGGACAAATGCATATTTCCCCTCACACCCTAAATCGATATGTGACGGTTTTTATACATATAGCCCACGAGCTAGCGACACATTTTGAGCACGGATTTGACCCATCTAGTTATATAGCTCAAAAGTGTCGTTTACAAAGTTGTATATAGGCATGTACAGGTGGGACAGGTACTGCGCAAGGTAAAAGTGAGTAAAATATTTGTGTTAAAAATGTAAAAGATCCAGAATGAAATAACACATATTGTATTCTATTATCAATAATAAGCGTTATATATATATATATATAGACTGGACTATATATATATACACTTGAAATTTTTTTTAACCCTTGCGGACACGAAAACCTTTACACATTGGTTTTGTATCATTAATACTACATTATATCAAAAATGCAAAGGTGAGTGTCAACATTTTGATTTCAGACTTTATTTGACTGGACTATATACCAGACATACTAAAAATATAGAAGACATGAAAGCATTTTTTTTAAATTACTTTTATATCATTTTATATTACTTGAGTGCTATAAATAAAAATAAGTCACAGTATTTTAAACATTAAAATTTTTAATTTGTTATAATTTTTTTTCCGATATTATAATTTTCGGGAACAATCAATTTCATTCGAAGCTAATATTTTTGTATTGTTTAGAAAAGTAGCAATTATATTAGATAAATTACACAGTATTCAGCAATTTTTATCACATTAATTATTACGAAAATACATAATAAAAAAATTATTACATAAAAAAATTATAATAATACGAAATATTGTTATGTACACATATTTTTGACCTCTTTAACAATTTGGTATTATCTTTTATATTCTTTATGAAATTTCATTAAAATATCCCTATTAAAATTTATTTTTGATTTTTTCTACAATTATTTAAGAAAATTCATACCGGTGTCAGTTTTATTCCAAAAATATCATAACTGACCAGAGTCAAAGAGGTTAGTACAGTAGACTCTGGTTATAAGTTACATCGAATGTTTTAGTCACTTTCACGGCAACTACACCTATATATGAAATTTTTCTTAAAAGTAGAAGAGAGAAGGCAATATAACTTTCTAAGTCAATGAGAACGCAGCATGAACGCTCTCAATCATATTCATTCTTTTCCGTCTTCGGTCTCGTTCTATTTTAAGGATTATTTTTAGTGCGTCTGACAGTTTTTTCCACCATCCCAAATAGCCAGATCATTTATCTGGCTATTTGGGATTATTATTAAAAAGATGTACTTGATACGCTATGAAATTTAGCGTGGGTTAAAATATTTATTTTAAATATCATTGGGGTGGTCTGGTTCCGTGCCACCTCACTCAAAAGATCTGCAATCGATATACTATGCTTATTATAGATAACAGAATACAATTTGTGTTATTTCATGCTGGGTCAATTATACTTTTAACACAAATATTTTACCTTACTTTTACCTTGCTCAGTACCTGTCCCACCTGTACATGCCAGGCAGACTAGCCAATCCCTATACAACTTTCGTAAACGAATATTTTGAGCTGTGTTTATAACTAAATGGGTCAAACCCATACTCAAAATGTGTTGCCAGCTCTCCGGCTAATAGTAGTTACGCTGCAGATGTTTACAGCTGCAAAACAAATGAGTCGACTCTACCGCAGAAGTACCACGCTCTCACAGAATAGCATCATAATACTGATGTGTTTCATGTGGTGTATGTAGAAATCCAGAGACCATTTTAACAGGTAATGCATTTCATCTTAAAAGCATAAAAATTTCAATAAGGAATTTAATACCTACTTGTTACACGAAAAAAATGTTATCATTCGTAGCAGGAGTTTTTTAGGAATAAATAATGAATTTTTGTTTCTCTCTCTATGATCTCGTTACTATTTAAGTTAATTTTAAATATTCATATTCATGAAATAATCATAATTATAATTTTATAAATAATCATCATCATTACAGCCCTTCACAAGTCCACTGCTGAACATAGGCCGCCCCCAAGGAATGCCACAAAGCACGGTCCTGAGCCACCTGCATCCATCGACTTCCTGCACATCTTACCAGGTCATCACTCCATCTAGTGGGGGGACGCCCAACACTTCGCCTGCCAGTACGAGGCTGCCACTCGAGAACCTTTTTTCCCCATCGGTTGTCGGTTCTTCGAGCTATATGGCCGGCCCATTGCCACTTCAGCTTACTAATCCGTTGGACTATGTCGGTCACTCTGCTTCTACTGTGGATGTCCTCATTTTTGAGTTTATCACGCAGAGAAACTCCGAGCATAGCCCTCTCCATAGCTCGCTGAGCGACCTTGAGCTTCCTCATACGGCCAGTAGTGAACGACCACGTCTCAGTTCCGTATGTCATCACTGACAACACGCACTGGTTGTACAGTCTCGTTGTATAAATAATACTGTAATGTAAATGAAATAACAATATAAATAATTACCAATATTTGCAGTGCTCTTACAAGTTTCTTGTTTTGAACTATTTTTTAAAATTAATACCAAATGTATACAACGAGAATAGCATATAAATTGAATTGAATTGAGTTAGTCTTGATAATCACTCTTACTTCTATCAAAATATAAATGAGATAAAACCTTGGTAAATTTAATGCAAAATGAGATGCTAAGATAATAATTAGATCAAGTAAAGTAACGGTCTGTATATGTTCCACTGCTGAAACACAGACCTCCTCGAGGATCCTCCTCGATTCCTCGAGGATTTAGGATAAGAAATAGATATTTGCGCTACGCCAATACGTTTTGGCACACTTCTAATGTCCTTGATATATTTTTTTGAATTTCTCAGACATGCAGGAAACCATTACGATGTTTTCCAATCAAACAATTTCATTGGTGTCGGTGAGAATAGAACTTGGTTCACTAACGTACTATGTCATTTAAAGACAAAAGCTTACTCCTTAGCTGTCACGTAATACAATACAATCCTCAGATAATATCCCGCATAATAAAATGCTTGCACTTTAAAAAGCAATAACTATAAGGTCATGATAGCAAACAACTCGATACATTTGGAAGCGGAAATGTTCTCTGTCTGTAGCTTGAGCGCCATCCCATTGCAATCGGTCGACAAAGAAAACACATTACCTACATTGCTTTTCATAAGCGAGACTGGAAAGTCGATTTTGGAGATATCGGAGTTGTTTTCATCTTTCTTAAAATATTAAATTTTAATTTTTTTCCTGAGAATTAAACACATTTTGAGTTAATTTTATCTCCTTTTGGTATATTGTTATAAAATCTGTATCCCCATCAATGTTCAAAAATTCAATCAAATGTTTAGGTGGTAGAGCCATGCTGCAACTATATTAGTAGTATAGTTGTAGCACAAATGGGTCGGCGCGACCATGAAAGGACCACACTCTCACAAAATAGCATCATAATACTGATGTGTTTCATGTGGTAAATAGAAATCCAGAGACCATTTTGACAGGTATACATAAATTTCGTTAACGTTTAACATTCATTTAAAGTATTTAGTACAACCATAAGTTTGTGATAAATTAAACTATTTATTTGTTTAAAGTACATTCATACATTGTAATTAGGCAAAACCATTGCACTGCTTTGGGATGTTTTGAGAGCTGTTCCCTACTTGTTTTTACTGTAAACTAATATTCTTCAAATTAAATTGGTAAATTTGATAGGCACGAAGTTATTCAGCACTGTTCGTAAAATACCTCACCTACAAGTCACGGCACGTAAGTCTAGCGCTGAACGAAACGTGGACCCTGGACGCGGAAACTCCTCCCCACCCGCACGAATTGAATTGCACGAATACGTCTGGAGAGTCAATCAGCACGACTTATGCACAATAACGGTCACCGCTAGACTTTCGTGCCGCTCCTTATAAGTTTACTTTTCCTTTTGAAAATATAGCCAAGTTACTAAAATATACATTTTTAGGACGCGTAAAGTTCGCCAATCCGCACAGAAGAGTCACATAAATAAAATTATAAATATATAAAAATATTAACACCAAAATTCATTAAAATAAAACGTCCAGCATGATACATAAATAGCCAATAGTATGTTGCA
The DNA here is from genome assembly GCA_033319125.1 of Parnassius glacialis. Taxonomy (NCBI): domain Eukaryota; kingdom Metazoa; phylum Arthropoda; class Insecta; order Lepidoptera; family Papilionidae; genus Parnassius; species Parnassius glacialis. The sequence goes on from JAVANC010000009.1 coordinate 21,486,261, forward strand.
CTCATACAATCATCACCCAGATCATATCATGATTCGCCTAAAACTTGTCAAAAAATTTCTTGTATTTATATTATAATCACGAGTATATGCAATTATTTCGTTGTGAATAAATGTGATAAATTGTTTGTGAAACATCACGAGTTCCCGCGGTGAATGTTGATAAGCGGTGATATCCTGGAAGTCATCCGCCAGCTTCCCCTCTCCCACGTAGTGTCGCGATACAATCTCGACTGCTTCCAGTGCATACGTGACAATATCGTCATCTTTATGCTCACCAGTCACATTATCTACAGACATCAATCTATTTTATGACACATGCTTCACATTCAATCCTTGTATATTTGTCTAACTTGTCATGTCGCAGGATATACATACATCCTTAGAGCTATATTTTCACGTAAATCATTTCTATTTTTCATTTTGTTAAATAACAAATCCCTGGAATAGTAGCATCTGTTAATTATTAACTTTTCGATAGATTTTACATAAAAAGTGTGAAACACGTATCTAACATGCTTTTCTTGTTTGGACATAAAATATATCCTTGGATTTGTATTTTCTACCGACTTTAAAAAGGAGACGGTATTCAATTCGACTGTATGTTTTTTTATGTGTCTTACCTCATAACTTTTTTCTGGATGAACCGATTTCGTTGGTTCTTTTTTCAATTGAAAGCTGGTGTTTCCCATGTAGTCCCATATAAATTTGGTCAAGGTTTGACTAATAATTTTTGAGTTATTCTTAATAATTTATATTGAAGTCGGTTGTACTAAATTTTTAATTATGTATAAACAATTCTTAGTAAAGAATGTTGATCGTAAAATCTAATCAGACAAATACATAAAGTGAAAATAGACGTTATACAGAAGCAATTTATTCCAAATTAATTAAACGCTTATTGAAATATTCTGAACACGATAACACTTTCTAAGCGTTTTTCTGTGTGGTAATAAATATAATAATAATATATAATACTATAAGTATATAACGAGCCGCCAACCGAGCGCGAGGTGCTGCACGCCCACCTAGCAGCCATCATCGTGCAGTCCCTCGCATCCATCATCCCCAACAGATGGCTTGGTGTCGACAGGATCCTCCCGGACTCGGCAAGCGGCACCCGCCGCTGGTGGAGTACGCCGCATGCGTTTTTTTTTTTTTTTTATAGAATAGGGGGCAAACGAGCATGCGGCTCACCTGGTGGTAAGTGACTACCGCCGCCCATGAACAACCGCAACACCAGGGGAATTGCAGATGCGTTGCCGACCTTTTAGAAAGGTGTAAGCTCTTTTCTTGAAGGTTCCTAAGTCGTATCGGTCCGGAAAATTCGCTGGTGGTAATTGATTCCACAAGGAAGTCGTGCGAGGGAGAAAACTTCTTCTAAATCGCACAGTCGTGGACCGCCAATCATCCAGATGGTATGGATGGTAACGCGAGTTTTGTCGCGATGTGCGATGGTGAAATTGAGCGGCTGGAATTAGTCCGAACAATTCCTCAGAGCACTCCCCGTGATAAATGCGATAAAATACGCAAAGAGATGCAACATCTCTACGCAGTGCCAGTGTATCGAGCCGATCAGAAATAACTCGGTCGTCGACGATTCGAACCGCTCTGCGCTGGATACGGTCAAGTGGAAGGAGCTGGCACTGGGGTGCCCCGGCCCAGAGATGAGAACAGTATTCCATGTGGGGCCGAACTTGCGCTTTGTAAAGTTGCAAGCGATGTACCGGCATGAAATACTGTCTCGCTCTGCTGAGCACGCCAAGCTTTTTAGAGGCCAATTTGGCCTTCCCTTCCAAGTGACCACGAAACTGCACACTATTCGATATGTCGACGCCAAGGATTCCGATACTGGCTGAGGCAGTAAGGGGAGTGCCTTGAAACTGAGGAGATACGACAAAGGGGTTCTTTTTAGCGGTAAACGCGCAAACTTGTGTCTTCTGGGGATTGAACTGAACTAGATTTAGTCGCCCCCAATCCGAGACTTTGTTAAGCAAAGACTCGACTTCAGACACAAGTTTGTCCCGGTGCTCGGCGACGTTTTCCCGAGAAATATTGGCACGGCCGGTATATAAGGCATCACCAGTGCTGTCGTCCGCATAGCAATGAATGCTGTCAGTTAGCAACATATCATAGATATGCAGGAGAAACAGCGTTGGTGATAACACGCAGCCTTGTGGAACACCAGCGTTGATAGGCTTGAAATCAGAGCATTCACCGTCTACTACGACCTTGATGCTCCGATCAGCAAGGAAACTGGTGATCCATTTGCACAATTTCTCGGGAAGCCCATAGGAAGGAAGCTTCGAAAGAAGCGCTTTGTGCCAGACCCGATCAAAGGCCTTCGCTACGTCCAAACTAACGGCTAATGCCTCCCCCTTGGACTCTACTGCCTCCGCCCATCTATGAGTTAAGTAGACTAGAAGATCACCAGCTGATCGACCCCGACGAAAACCGTACTGGCGGTCACTAATCAGCTGGTGATTCTCAAGGTACCTCATGAGCTGGCAGTTTATAATGGCTTCCATTATTTTGGAGAACAAGGAGGTGATGGCGATAGGCCTGTAGTTGGACGGGTCTGAGCGGTCGCCTTTTTTAGGGATCGGGTGCACCAAAGCTGTCTTCCATGAGATCGGGACTACGCCTTGGGAGTAGGAGTACCGGAAAAGACGCGTTAAAACCGGTGGCAACTCCGGAGCACACGTCTTCAGCACAATGGGAGGGACTCCATCGGGCCCACTCGACTTGTTGACGTCCAGGGAGAAGAGTGCTTTGCGGACCGAGCGCTGTGTAAATCGCACATCCGGCATGGAGCACTCACATCGCGGGATGGTCGGCGGTGTGTTCCCCCCGTCATCTAGAGTCGAGTTGGACGCAAAAAGAGAGCTCAACAGATCGGCTTTCTCCTTTGCGGCATGGGCCAGTGAGTCGTCCTCTCTGTGCAGAGATGGAAGAGATGGCTGACAGAAGTTCCCTTGGACAGCCTTGGCGAGAGACCAGAATGCACGGCTTCCCGAAGGAAGGCGAACTAGCTTCTCGCCAATTCTGCCGATGTGCTCAGACCTTGCCTTGGCAATGACGCTTTTGAAGGACCTGGAGGCGGAATTATACTTCTTTTTTAATGCGCTGGTGTTTACATCCCGAGACGTTGATGCGTCAGCCCAGGCCTGGTAGCACTCCTGCTTATAGCGTGATGCTATTTTACAGGAGCGACCAAACCATGGCTGGGATCTGCCTCCGGTGGGCACCACAGAGGATGGAATAAAAAGTTCCATACCCTGAAGTACCACATCAGCAACAGAATCGGCAACAACGCTGGGATCTTCCGGCGAGAAGCAAACCCGCCCCCAAGGGTAGGATGCAAAAAAAGACCGCATCCCGTTCCAATCAGCTGACCTATAGTGCCAAACACGGCGGCAAGCTGTAGATCGCAACTGCGATTGGAGCGTGAGTGGCACCGTACTCCGGATCAGACAATGGTCCGAAGAGCCCAGAGGGGCATCGACGGAGACCTGATATCCGTCCGGATGAGAGGTCAGCAGAAGGTCCAACAGGGAAGGTACATGGTCTTCCACATCTGGGATCCGCGTAGGCGAAGTAACCAGTTGTGTTAGACCATATGCCAAAGCAAAGTCATAGACAGATCTACCCGCATGATCGGTTAAACGAGAACCAAGCCATTCAGCGTGGTGGGCGTTGAAATCACCGAGTATCACGATCTCTGCGGATGGGACCTGTTGTAGCACGGAGTCTGCAGCCATTTGGACGTGGTTGATGAGTCGGTCTGTGTCGGCATTACCGCTATGGGACCTATAGAGGCACCCGTAGACGCGGGGATGGTCGTCGCTGTCTACGCGCAGCCATAGGATGGACAGGTCCGTACCTTCAAGGCTGCCGAGGCGTCGAAAACAGATGTCCTCTCTGACATACACGCAAACTCCAGCCCGGGGCACAAACGAGTGTTCTAATTTGTACCCCGGGTAGGAGAGATACGAAGTATCAGCCGGAGAGGGCACCTGTGTCTCGGTAAGAAAGAGCAAGGCCGGCTTAGCTATCTCCAGATGGTAGTGGACGGCGTTAAGGTTTGAATGAAGTCCCCTGATATTGCAGAAATCCACGGTAAGCGTGGCAGGGGTTGCCTTTGTCTTCTTGCTCCGCTTGCCCCGAGCAGGTTTCGTCTTGAGCGGAATTTCGCCCCCCCCAGAATACGCGGGGCAGCCTGAGCACCCACGCCCAGGAGTGGAGTAGTTTGGTCGTGGATGCTCAGCGAGGGATTCTCCAGGGGTGCTGGTTGGACGAAGGAAATGAATACAAACGTATTGCGGGCGTATTTTAGGGCGAAAGGGGAAGAAATTGGAGGTTTTGCCTACCAGGCTAGAATGCATCGACTATTTGCTGAACTGGCGCCGTCTATCACCGTTACCGAACAAAACCTGGCAGACCGGGTTCGGTACATCATACGCATCATTACAAAATTTTTTGATGACGCCGAACTCGAACGCCTACGACGTGAGGCTATTCCTTCGTCGAATGAAAATACTACAACAGGAGATGCGGCTCTACGAGTTGCAGAGCAACCCCTAGATGCCGTCGTAGATCTCCTCGTGGTTGACTCAGACAACGATGGAATAGTCGTCCAGGAACAAGAGCAAATGAGGAGCGCATTGGATGAGGCGATTAGGGAAACGTGCAGTACACTTCTCGAGAATCGACCGCGACTTCCCCGTATACCCCTAAACAAGCGGAATCGGGTTGTCGTGAGGGCTCTAAACCCAATGCTGGTGACCTATTTGGAAACCAGCCGGGATCTTTGCGATACGGACTCAATTCTTTTTGGCGCCCCACTGGCAGTAAGTCTTGCTATTGGCGCCAAGCTTCCCACGGCTTGACGTGCTACTACACAAAGTAGCACCATCCCAGCCTGGAGAAAAAGAATTGAGGACCGTATCGCAAAGGCAAGAGCCCTAATCGGCAGACTGATAAGCTTTAGGTCGGGTATTAATAGACCGAGAATTGTGCGCACCGTCAGGATGGCGTTTGCTGGGACAAATATAAGTTTGTCCCAGCCGGATATTACGCCAAAACTAACGGAGCGCATAGACGACCTGAAACAGAGAACCGCTGCTTGGGGAAAGCGGATTCGGCGATTTACCGAGAGGTCAACATGGTTCAACCAAAACAGTCTTTTGCAGAGTGATCAGAAGAGGCTCTATAAATCATTTGAGCTACGTGCAACGGGCCAAGCACCGAATCAGGCCGACACTGTCGCAATCTGGCGAGGCCTGTGGTCAGAGCCCGTAAACCACAGCCAGGGCCCTTGGACGGAAGTTATGGCGAGTCAGTGTGCGAATATTACGCCCATAGACACCATCATTATAATGCCGGACGACGTAGCTAAGGCAGTCCGAACAAGAAGGAAAAGTCCGGGGCTCGACGGACTGCATCACTACTGGCTGAAGGGGTTCGTGGTGTGTCACGCCGTGCTCGCCCGACAGTTTCAAGAGGCTCTCGACCAGAAGTCGCTCCCAAGCCTCTTCACTGCTGGGATCACTCATTCGGTTCCTAAAGACCGGGATACCACAGACCCGAGCAAATACCGCCCCATCACGTGTCTACCCACGATATACAAGACACTAACATCCATTTTGAGCGCGAGAATCACTCGTCACCTGGACCCAATTCAGGTGATGTCGCGTGCTCCAAATGGATGTCGAGGCGCTGGTCGTGGGACCAAGGAACCACTCCTCATTAACGCGGTCATTGGCAAGGTGGTTAAACGCAACCGTCGGAACCTCTTCGCCGCCTGGATAGACTACAATAAGGCATTCTGGAGCTGTACAAGGTTGTCTGTACAGTTAGAGACTTCCTCGGGCAGTGTATGAGGCAGTGGAGTACGATCCTTTGTCATCTAAGTGAGCGGATGACGGCTGCGGAGAACCACATAAGGATAAGAAGGGGTATCTTCCAGGGCGATTGTCTGAGTCCAATCTGGTTATGTCTCTCTCTGAACCCTCTCAGTATCTTACTGGAGGTTTCCGGGAGAGGATTTCAGCTTTGGAGAGGAGGTACAAAGGTGATCTACTTTTACTATATGGATGATCTCAAGTTATTCGCCTCCAGTCGCTCACATCTTGTGGAATTGCTAAACATCACTTATGATTTTAGCATTTCTATTGGAATGGAGCTGGGAACGGATAAGTGTGTGGTCCTTCATGTTGAAAGAGATGAAGTCGCTAACCCTGAGGGCATAGACTTATCTATGCCCATCAACATAAGGACCCTATCCGAGGCAGAAACATACCGATACCTGGGTATGTCACAGAACATAGGTATCGATGATACCGATACGAAACAGTCAGTTTGCGATGTGTTTTATGCACGCTTGACAAAAGTGCTCAACAGTCTTTTGTCGGGCGTGAATAAGACACACATATAACGGTTGGGTCATGCCTGTCCTCATATATACCTTCGGCATACTCAGGTGAACTCAGACCGAACTGAACGTTCTGAATAGAAAAGTCCGCACTGTTATGACGTCCCACAGAATGCATCACCCGAGATCGTCACTAATGAGGCTGTACTTGCCGCGGAAACATGGTGGGCGCAGCTTTTTGAGCGCTCTCACCATGCATAATCGGGAAGTGTGCAGCCTCCGTAATTACTTTCTGGCGAGATCGGATGATCCATTGAATAAAACTATTTTTACGGATTTTATCGCGTTTAATTAACTTATTCCTGACGTTTCGGTTGCTTTCCAGCAATTAATTAAACGCGATAAAATCCGTAAAAATAGTTTTATTCAATGAGTAGTGTTCGCGTAAATATAAGAAATCGGATGATCCATTCTACAGAGACGTCATTTCGTGTTATAAAGGGCTTACTTCTCTATCCTTAGCCAACGAGCAATGGCAAGACCCAGCAGTACAGTGCAATTCCGACCGGGAGACCGTATGGAAGGAGAAGGAGCTCCACGGGAGGTTCTACAATACTCTACATGAGCCTTTCGTAGACACAGCTGCCTACCTCCACTGGCTACGTTTTGGTGACCTCTTTGGGGAAACCGAGGGTTTTGTCTATGCGATACAGGATCAGGTTATTAAGACCAACAACTATCGGAAATACATCCTAAAGGATGGCGCCGTCGACATCTGTCGAGCTTGTCGCCATCCCGGTGTCACTTAGGCATGTCATCTCCGGTTGTTCGTCGCTTTCTAACTTTGAGTATTTGCACAGACACAACCTAGTAGCCAGGATTCTACACCAGGAGCTTGCTCTGAAATACGGTCTCGTGGATCGGAAACTGTCATATTATAAGTACGTGCCGGAAGCCGTGCTCGAAAATGACCGCGCCAGGCTCTACTGGGACCGAGCCATCATCACAGACAGGACTATTCTTGTGAATAAGCCTGATATTGTGCTGATGGATCGAGCACAGTCTGGGATATTTTTGGTCGACATTACTATTCCTTATGACGAGAACCTCGTGAAAGCCGAAACAGATAAACTCACAAAATATCTGGATCTGGCTCGCGAGGTTTCAAATCATTCCTGTAGTCGTTTCTGCAAACGGGTTAATCCCAGTAAACCTCTCGGATCATTTGAGGCGACTGGGACTCCGTGACGGATCGCTCCAGGCCCAAATGCAGAAGGCGGTGCTACTCGATACCGCCCGCATCGTCCGTCGGTCCGCCGTCCGCCGTTTGGTCTCCCCTGCCGAGGGCTTCCATCTCGTTGGCTTTTTATTTATTTATGTATTTTTTTATGTATTTATTTTATTGATATTTATGTATACTTATATCTTTCGTTTACAATTATATATTTAAACAGCCCAACCAGATGAGAAAACTTTATAGATAACTCAGATATATAATAATAAAATATAACCTCACTTATTTTCAACTTAAACCCTCATGAAATGACTAAATAATATACATTTTACAAAATACTTAAAACCTGGAATTATAATTAAATAAAGAAGAACTATTATTATATGAACTTGTGTTAGAGAATCCATCGTTTATCGTTTTGATAACCCACCTATTTCATCCCTAGGGATTATCAAAGGTCTGAATAATAGTATGGGAAATATCATGAAAATCTTATATGGTCTCCGATGTTTCACAGTTGATCTATCTCATTGCAAAATCTGCACAGACCGGCGGGAGATTGGAAAGCCAGTGTCAGAGACCGTTACGGCTGTTAAGCGCAGTGCTGATGGAAAATCCTCAAGACCGAATTTTGACCATGGCAGCCAGTCTCAACAGAAACTTGCCATCTGGAGAGGGCAGGATTATAGTACACGAGTGTTCTCGTTATAGAGCACAGAATAAATAATAGTACTACGTTATAGATTGCCTCATAAGGGGGATATTTCCCATAATTGCCAAGCTTGGCAAGCGGGTTGGCAACCGCTGTTTTATTTTTTATTTATAGTAGTTATTAAGATCACACTACTGCCCATTTTTTATAGGATAAGGGATTTGTTTCTCTCTGTCGCCATTTCCTGATTTGTTTCTCTCTGTCGCCTTTTAGGACACCCACGCGGTATGATGTGGGGTAGGAGATATTCTTACACCGCCACTACACGTGCACGAGTGTGTGCGCAAGCAAAAGTCTCTATTCTCTATTATTATATTCTAGTCTTCTATACATTCTGTAAACACTAGGAACAAACACAAGCTAGTGATGCCAGTTTCTCGACTCCACAGAGTCAGTAATTCATTCTTGGGGCAATGTATACGCTATTACAACAAGGTCCCGGAAAGTGTACAGGTTCTTTCTATTACCAAGTTTAAATGTTTTATTGAGCTGAAACTGTATAAAAAGGGTTATTATAGTATAAATGAATACATGGTTGATAATAACCCCTGGGAATGAGGTGGTCGCTTCCAAGCAGTTTCTAAAATAAATTTTGTAAATAGTTCGTAATCATTTATATTGTAAAATTTATTTAAAATAAAAGTCCTGCTGGGTTTCTTGCTGGTTCTTCCCAGGACAGAGGGTTTTTTTCGAACCAGTGGTAAAGTAAAAAATGACTTTCAATAAGAATTACACATGTAATGTATATTGAATAAAAAAATATTTTATTCTATTCTATTCCTTCATTCTCATAATCCGATGGGACAGGAATTCGGCAAAACCGAAGAAAGATCACGCACTGGTCAAACAAGTTTACATACTCGTACTTTCTAAAAAAACTAAAATTACAATTTTCAGCGGGTATTTTTATGTAATATTATACAATATTTTTCTGTTTACTGTCGTCATATAATGTTCTGCAGGGACTGTGGTGGGTGTGGGGGTTGGTTTGACAAGAGACTGTTCTACGTTGATGGTAGCACAATACTTCAAGCGTCGCCGCGAGCTGGTCGAGATATTTATCGTGAGCGGCAGCGGGCTCGGTATCGCCGTCATGTCTACATTCATCAAAGGAGTCGTCAGGTAATCTCACAGTAACTTCGTGTTTCACATTATTGTTATGTTAAAAAGTGTCAACTTTTGTTAACACTTTACTATCTTGATTGACATGATGTTTTTATGTTTTTAAATGTAACTTTTTATGATGTGGTTGTTTGCACTATATAATAATTTCGTCAGCTGTCTTATGATATTTACGGTAGATGAATGAATGACATTTATGAACAAAAAAACTTAAACTAATTGTGGTCAGTAAAAAACAACTACATTTCAAAAGTTATAAGATGTAACCGTAGCCGTACCACAGAGGATATCAAATTTACTACAAGTTCTAATAACTTTAAAAAGAGTGACAACAGAAAAATAATTTAATGTGGAATTCGAGTCACATACAGTTAAAAACATCTAATTTTTGAAAAACGAAATAAATGTTGTAGGTATTTTTACCAACTGAATATCCATTTTCATCCATTACATCATATGAAAGACCACTGCTGGATATAGGCCTCCCCATAGATTGCCCCATAGAGAGGGTATTTGCCATAGTTGTAATGTTACTATTAATTTAATGATTTCACCTCTCAGTGGGTCATGTGCTCCTGGTAGATTAGCTTCTATACATCCATCCAATACAACCTATAAAAGTTCACTGCTGGACATAGCCCTCCCCCATAGATTGTCTCATAGGAGGGATTTTGCCATAGTTACCACGCTTGGCAGTCGGTTTGGCAACCGTATTTTTTAATTATTTTTAGAGTAATTGTCAGGAAGATGTTGCTGCCCGTCACCTGCTTCAGTTTCCCTGCGTCGCCTCTTACGACACCCACAGGACGATATGGAGTAGTGAATTTTCTTACACAGTCACGACAAGGTTTTGACTACTCAATATGTTAATAATTAATGATTTTATATCTTTATATATAAAAATTACGTGTCACGTTGTTTGTCCGCGATGGACTCCTAAACTACTGAACTGATTTCAATGAAATTTTGCACACTGTGTGCAATTTGGTCCAACTTGAGAGATAGGATAGTTTTTATCCCGCTAAATGACCCTCAAATTTTTTTATTGCGAATTAAGGATTTTTATAAGAAGGGTCGTTGTAAAGGGCAGAACAACGTCTGCTTGGCGAGCTAGTAATAAAATAAAACGTTTTATTGACCGCGTATTGTTGACGTAAGGCAATCCACTACGCTATATTATCCCATGTATGTCGTAAGCGACGATATAGAGAAACTGAAAGAGGAGCTGGGCAACAGCATCTTCCTTATAACAGCCATAGCAAATATCCCTATATTTACTATATGCTAGATATAACTATGTCAAATATATGAAGCAATCTATTAGGGAAGCCTATGTTTAGCAGTGGACTTTAATAGGCTATTATGATGATGGTGATGTTTATTACTTCGTTTGACAGATAAGTACGCACAGTTGATATATTATCATAAGATTCGTCTTCATAAGGCAAAGATTATCAACAGATAGCAATAGATCCCTTACCCAAAATGTTTAATACAAACATGAGCTATAGACAGGCAACACTGTCAACTTGCAATATATCAGACCTATCGTAGTTAGATTGAAACCCAACATTTTTGTTGGAAGAATTATTAAATTCTGGTTTGACATTGCACCTTTCAGGCCCGCCACGTACATACGGAATTCCGTTTCGCAATTCCGAACGCAGCAAGTTCATATAAAATATATGATCCGTCACACACGTACGGCAATTTTCCGTTCGAAATTTTGCGGTCAAAACGGGATTCCGCATGTGTGTGAGCGACCCGTTCGAAATTCCGAAACGGAATCCCGAAACGGAATTCCGTATGTATGTGGCCGGCCTTAAGAGAGTTTATCTCCAACATTGAGCTGATTATGAGCTAAGGATGACGTCGACAATGTGCACTTTATTCGACGGGTAGAGATAGCGTAATTTAAAAAATAAGAAAAAACCAAAAACAAAGTAGGTAATATTAAAGTTTCAAATACCATTTTCTTATGAAATATAATACCCAGGTGTGTAGGTGTTTGAAAGCATTATGTGATAAGCTTTGTTTCAATACATATATAAATTGTCTTTGATATTACGATCTCTCTCAGGGTTTAGTGCAACACTTTTAAATTTATATCTACAGTTTTTAAAGTCTTGAATTATTAAAAGTAAAAGTAAAACATTGGTATTGATAAAACATTTCGTTTTCTTTTTATTAGAGCAATTGGCTGGCGACTAGGACTGCAGGCTGTGACAGGAGTCGTATTCATAACATTCATACTCGGCACTTTCTATCGATCAGCATCCTTATACCATCCCCAACGTCGCGCTATCCTGCACCTTAAGAATCAGAATAAAATTAAACGGAAAATGAAGGACAAGAACAAATCTGACGATCGACAGCCTTTCTTCGATTTTTCAACGCTGAGGTCAAAAACCGTACGGATCCTGTTGATGTCTACTGGTATATCGGCATTTGGAATCAACACTCCAATATTTTACTTGGCTTATCACGCTGAAGAAGAAGGTGAGTACAAAGAAACATTTCATACAACTTTCATTAATTTATACTAAGTTAGTTGATAAGATTAAGAAAGGAGCACAACTTTTAACAGTGGTAGAGCCACGCGGCAGCTTTTGCTGTCGCAACCGGAACGGCTCGAACCGGGGTGGTACCACGACCTCACAGAATACCAGCGTGAAGTAGAGGTTTACCTCTGCGTTTCGCTTGGTGAGTGCAGGTGGCCGGAGGCCCTTTTTACTGGAAATGAGGCATTCCATCTTAGACCTCACGGGTGACAACGCATCTGCATTTTGATTCGCAAAGGAGGATAGATGTAGATGTCTATGGGCCGCAGCAACCACTTACCATCAGGTGGACTGTGTGCTCGTTTGTCACCCTTATCCTATAAAAAAAAAACAACTTCTATAACAATTTATTGGTAAAAACTTAAACCAAACTGGTCTAGTCTACATGAATATTTATTCTCAAATAGATAAACTATACAAGTTACTTTATAGTTTTATCGAACATTAAGAACACTTTATGTCCTGCCAACCAAGCGTACCCTCAAGTTTTATGCTTAGGTATGTACCTACATCATTATAATAATGTTATATATTGTAATGTTTTAACAACGCTTTGACTTAAATGTAATAATTTATATCTTTATGTGATTAATTATCATCGTGAGCCCGTATAAGTGTACTGCTGGAAATGGGTCTCCCAGTTTGCAGGATTGACGATCGCAATACCAGACGTATCGCACCTTTGACGCTGTTGCTCGTCGCCGTTCTGGTTATTTAGTTAAGCGTAAATGAGATGGTTGTACTGCCATCTTTCGGAAACCATAAAAAATCTCTGGCATTGCTCATACCATTCCACATGGATTCTTTTACGACGCTACCATTCGGCTTACTACAGTCAAGTCTGGCAACTTTACCAATGGAAGGTAACTTTGCCATCAGTGGTGTACTGGTACAAAATTACGATAAACACGGAAAACGTAACATTTTTTATGATTTGTCATTTTTGTATGAAAATTTAATAACTAATTAACAGCATTATTTTCAATATCGCAATATCAGAGTAAACTTTGACATTTTATTTTACCGCGAAATTGTACCGGCGACTTAAACACCTTTTTCAATGCTCCAGAACTTTTGTGGATTTTAGTTGAAATACTGAATGTACGTACCTATATCTTTGTAATAACGTAATATAAATGGTTAGAAAATGTAATATTTCGTTTTTATATGGTAGTCTTAATATCTTTATATATAAAAATTATGTGTCACATTGTTTGTCCGCGATGAACTCTTAAACTACTGAACTGATTCCAATTAAATGTTTCACAATGTGTGCAGTTTGGTCCAACTTGAGAGATAGGATAGTTTTTATCCCGATAAGTGACCCTCAATTTTTTTTATTGTGAAGTTAATGATTTTTTTTAGGACACATGATCGTCGGAAAGGGCAGAACAACGTCTGCCTGGTCCGCTAATTTGTCTATAAAACTAACTTGACAAAGTTACCATACTAGTGATTTCACGATGACAACGACGGTTGTCGGTTGTCACTTTTAGTTTATATTTTGACCCGACTATGGCGATTCAAATTATCAATCCATGTATGTTTATTTGTATAGATGTTTCACCGTAGCAGACTATTGGAAACTAGAAATGGAAATGGAACTAGAAATGAATCGATTGACATTTAGTCGATTCATTTTTATTAAAATGAAAAAGAAAAGAAAAGAGAAATCTATATTATTTTACTGCGTTGTGGGGTATTAATAATATTATTACTTTTTAGTATTTTTCATATTTTCAACTTAGAGTATTAATATAATTTGCACCCAAAGAACAGTGTCATCTTAATCGCTTACTTATTTATACCTTAACTTAACAACCAGTTTTGCTATTGTTGGAAATCAAAATTTAGGTTGATTATAAAAAAAATCTTGATCTTAATAAAATGATATCACTTTAGGAAAATGGGTCGCCAAAGTAGACGTAAATTAGGAAGTAGAAGAGTAGAGGAGTAGAGTTCTTCTGAGTAATTTTTAATTACTCAGAAGAAATGCTGAATGTCGCCGTCAACTTAGTATTAACAAAAGAGATATCTTCTATGGAAGCGGAAAAGCGATTTTACATACCAAGACGTACAATAGAAAATAAAGTTAAAGGGCTTCATATGCTTTCGCCTGGTGCACCGCAGAGATTAAGTGAATCTGAAGAAAAAGACATTGTTAAAGTTTTGATTGTGGCAAGTGAGTTCGGATCACCATTGCGTCGCCTGGATTTACGCACGAATTTCTTGATAGTGACGATGACTCTGGCAAAGAAAATTATTCATAATTATTCTTATGTTTATTTATTTATAATTATTGAGAATTTAATTAAAAAAACGTATACACCTAAAAATTGTTGTGAAAATATTGAAATAAAAAAATTAAGTAAAGTACGTAATTAAGATTTTTGACAACCCTGACACATATCTTCATATTTGTATGAAATATTGAAAAATGGGAGAGCAACTTTACTTTCAACTCAACTTTATTGTTGTAAATACAAGAGTAAACTTTGCTATTTACAACACAATTAAAGGAGCAAATCATAACTCTGAGTATTGTGTATTATATTATGAGGTAAGCTTACTTTCAGCCTAGAAGTCAAATCCTATTATTTTCATTATAAAACCCGATGGCAAATTTGCCACAAAGTGAGGTTAACTTTACCATTTTCTTTTTTTAGGTATTTTGTCTATTTAATGTTATTATTTGTTTAAATCACTAATAAATACCAAATCTATGAAGAATATAATGTTACATTTAACATTGACGCCCAGTGTGACAGTACATTTTTTGGTGGAAAATTGGTCCTAAACTTTTAAGTCCTTCCAAAAATGGCAAAGTTGCCAGGTTTCATAGTACGGGAAATGCCAGAGAAAGTCATGGTCTATTAACATTGAGTGTAAGTCATATGAAAGATATCCGGAGCGGTCACGGGGAGCAGCGTAGAAGGCGCGAATGTCGGAAAGGCTACCATCGCCAATTCGTCAGCCAGCGGTAGAAATTAAGACAATCTTACGATGGGAGTTATCCATGAATGATTTTACGGACTGACGAAGTAAAATTTAAAAGCTCTAAAAATTATAATCGAAACTATTATCACATGCGAAAACTAATGAGAAATATACTAAAAATATTGTATTGTCTTACTATTATTTATTCTGTGCTTTAACTCGAAAATCAAACGAACGATGGCTCAATTTTTTAATAATGTAGGCAGTGCGATGATTGATTGATTTCAATTTTCTAATAGACCGTCCATCAGTTCAAAAACTCAAATCTTGCGTAGATTAATTTTTAATTATTTCTAATATTTTACTCCCTGGCACAGCTCTTGAAGATCTTATCTCAAATCTCAAAATCAATACCATTTCTGAACCGTGGGCCTAGCCCACACAACGATTATAAGTAGTGCTATTTTATAGAGCAAAAACGTATTATTTTTCGTTGTATGTAGGGTTGCCAGCTCCCATTTTGGTTTTGTTTTGTCTGTTCTAAAAGAAATTTAAAAATAAAAGATTAAATAAAGGACCTAGGACCAAATGAAGGATATCATATTGTTTTCAATATAATGATGTATGCTATCTAGTGAAATTTATAATTAAAATGCAGATGCGCAATATTAATATGCAATGTACCATTATTTAACATCGTGCGTCACCTAAACGTGATTTTTAACCTCTTTGACCTCAACTAGCAGAGGTAATGTTGAATACGCGCGATATTGCTTTATCGGCTATTAACGATTTCAAACTAGAGGACAAGATCAATCTTTGGGTGTGAAATAGATGACGTCCTTTAAAATAAAAGATGGCTGGTAACCCGAGTTGTAAGAAAGTGTTAAAAATCGCCGCTACAAAAATAAGTGAATTATGACCTTTGTCCTATAGTATCGCGAACTGAGAGTATTTCCTCCGATAGTACTTCTATGTACTTCGAATTTGTGTGCTCAGGCCATAGTGGACCTCCGATTTAGTTGTAAATGATAGATCAAGACAAATTAATTTCTATGTGTTTCTTGTACACATGTGGTACAACAACAACTCCCGCGCATTGATAATCGATTGGGAACGTAGTTGAAAATAAACCAGAGGGGGATCAAAAATGTACTTGAACGTCATTGATGAGCTATATGTTTTCTTTAAAACTACAAAAACATTATGAATACGTGTTCTCCTACAAGGAAAGTTTTTGAATATTAATAGTGATATTTAAATATAAGTGCATGTTTTTCTTTAGCTCCTCCTAAACACGCTTAGCAAGAGTTGCGGCGCTGAGAGTCGCGAGTTTGAATTCCGCACTGAACAAGTATTTGTATGGCTTACAAATAATTGTTCTGGTTCTGGATGTTTGTCCTTGTGAAATTTATGTATGTAAACTGCCTTCACGATACAGAAGAAAATCCTTGTGCGGAGGTAACATTTTAAAAAATGTATGTAAGTCTCCCTTACCTTATCCACACTTTACATGCCGATAAAATTGTAATATATCAAAATAATTTGTTGGAAATTATTAACTTTCACCAGAGGCTATCGTAATGTATACAATTATAAGTAAATAGTAGTCATGCTGCAGCTGTAGGCTCGACCGGAGACAATCCACGCTCTCGCAGAATACCGGCGTAAAATAACAGCTTGATACTGCTATGCTATGGTGAGTGTAGTGAAGCGAAGGCCCTTTTACAGGTATACAACAATTATACAACAGGTATACAACAGGTGTACAACATTTTAAATGTTAACAAACAAAAGATATATATGGGCCACAGCATCTACTTACTCTCACACTACGTCTATAATATAACCACATATAACATTTATTTAAACGTATTAAAAATGTTTTCAGGGTTAGGCGACACTGCAGGATTGCTGCAAGCTTACCTTGGTTTAGCTTGGGCAGTTGGTTGCGCAGCATTTGGATTGCTAGTGAGGCAGAATTCTGCAGAGTGCCGCATAGCGCGACAGTACCTTACCCAGGCGGCTGTATTTGTATGCGGGTTGGCGACTATGGCACTCACAGTTGTCGAAGGGTCCTATAGCGGCTATGTGATTTTCGCTTGGATTTATGGTAATTCTTAATCCTAAACGGAATAATTATAATTGTACAAAATAATTAATGATTTAATTCCGGTGTATTTTATAGTATTAGCAACAGATCATACGCATCATTTGACTTACGTTATATTAATTAAATAGTTTCAGTAAAATGTACTAAGTTTTATAATTTTCTTTGATATAATTTACCTATTTATTTTGTTCTTATAAACATATTACACTTAGAATGTGATGTCATTGCATGCCTTAAGCGAAAGCGCAAGGTATGTTCTACTATCGCCTAAAAATTAAGATTCCAACGTTTTATCGAATAAAATCGTATCTAGCAATCATATTATACATTTAAATGATGATGAATGTAAGCACATTGTTAGAATGATTATTGAACTTATTAATATTTTTTTCTTTTCTCTATTACGTTCTTGAAATCTCTTTGTGAGTGATCGATAAGGATATGACTTCATTGCAAAATGTTCTGGTTGAATTAGTAGTCGTAAACGCGGCTACTGATCATGAGGTCTCGGGTTCGAAACGTGTCGTGCCAATATCAGTTTTTAGATTTGAATCAGTAAGATGGGAGTATTTTTACCCCCGTACCTCGGAAAGCACGTAAAGCCGTCGACTTCTCTCCGGTCGTGTCGAATTATGTCCAGCAATGAATTTCTTAGGCTTAAAGATGGATGAAAAGGCCGATTAAGGGAAATACCTTGTAAACACCGATTGAAGAAGAAACCTGCGTATTTAAAAAAATTAAATAATATATCGAGGACACTTTCAGTCCACCAACACGCATAGAAACAGCACGATGGTCTCTTTCCCTCCCCCAAAACCCCACAGCAATAAAATAGTCTGTGCCCAATTGTGAATCGTATGTCGGCTGTTACTTAACTGTTTTAATTTTGTTATATTGCGCTTGCTTATATCTTAAAATGGATGACCCATAGATGGATATAGTACGTCGCACGATAGGGTACTCACTGAAAATCACGCCGTGGTTAACAACCCATTTAGAGTAACATCTTCACGGCATAATGCTAAGTTAGGGTCATTATATTGGCTCAATGTGTCAACATGTCATACCTATTTAAAAAAAAATGAAACAAAAGAAACATTTATTCACTACTATTGATATTCATCATCGATTTGTTAAGTCTGAAAAATATCTAAGAGTCTAGACGATTGCCTATTCGATCCTCTTACGTCGTAAATTATTATTAATTGTATTGGAACGAAAATTGGTGTGAATTTTTTAGATGAGTTTTATGTCCCCTGGGCGTGTACGCGATTCTACACACTTTGTGTACGATGATTTGTGTTGTGTATTGCGTTTAATTTTTCGGCGGCTTTTTATCATTGAGAGCTATATATTTTAGTATGATTTTATACAATATAATCTATGGTTTTACTATATAAATATCTTTTTTATTTTATTCTAAATAATATGTACTTGTCCGAATACAATCGAAAGGTGGTTTGGCAACGCCTGGTTCGGTTTGGTGACTAAGCGTTCGGTCGTAGCATTGCGGCCTACGGTTTCGATTCCTCCGCTAAAGAAATATTTATATAGCTTCCAATAATTATTGTTCCGTGTTTAGAAGTTTGTTTGTTTTTTTTTATTGTTGTTCACTATCAAACAAAGGCTCATAGATTGTCTTATAAGGGGGATATTTACCAAAATTGCCGCACTTGGCAAGAGGGATGGCAACCGCAGTTTTTATTATTTTAGTCGTTATTAAGAAGACGCTGCTTTCTATCTCCTGATTTGTTTCCCTCTGTCGCCTCTTACGACACCCACGGGATGATATGGGGCAGTGGATATTCTTACACCGCTACTACGCGGTAACACCGTCACTACTCGGTATATTATGCAATTAATGTAGGTATGTTAACTTTTTCTTTATAGAAAAAGGGGACAAACGAGCATGCGGCTCACCTGATGGTAAGTGAGTACCGCCGCCCATGAACAACCGCAACATCAGGGGAATCGCAGATGCGTTGCCGACCTTTTAGAAAG
Source organism: Parnassius glacialis (assembly GCA_033319125.1). Lineage (NCBI taxonomy): Eukaryota > Metazoa > Arthropoda > Insecta > Lepidoptera > Papilionidae > Parnassius > Parnassius glacialis. The sequence goes on from JAVANC010000009.1 coordinate 21,505,311, forward strand.
GTGTAAGCTCATTTCTTGAAAGTCCCTAAGTCGTATCGGTTCGGAAAAATCGCCGGTAGTAAACAATTCTACAAAGAAGTTGTACGAGGAAGAAAACTCCTAGTAAAACGCAATCGTGGACCGCCAAGCATCCAGATGGTGACCATGGTATCGTGAATTTTGACGCGGTGTGCGTTCGTGAAGTTTGGTGGTTGAAATTAATCCGAACAATTCCTCAGAGCACTCCCCGTGGTAGATTCGATAAAAAATGCAAAGGGATGCAACACGCCTACGCAGCGCCAGTGTATCGAGCAGATCAGAAATAACTCGGTCGTCGACGATTCGAACCGCTATGCGCTGGATGTGGTCAAGTGGAAGGGGCTGGCACTGGGGTGCCCCGGCCAAGAGATGAGAACAGTATCCCATTTAAGGCCGAACTTGCGCTTTGTAAAGTTGCAAGCGATGTGTCGGCATGAAATACTGTCTCACTCTGCTGAGCAAGCTAAGCTTTTTAGAGGCCAATTTGGCCTTACCTTTCAAGTGACCACGAAACTGTACACTATTAGATATGTCGACGCCAAGGATTCCGATGCTAGCTGAGGCAACAAGCGAAGTGCCTTGAAACTGAGGAGATACGACAAAGGGGTTCTTTTTAGTGGTAAACGCGCAAACTTGTGTCTTCTGAGGATTAAACTGGACTAGATTTAATCGCCCCCAATCCGAGACTTTGTGCAGCAAACACTCGACTTCAGACACAAGTTTGTCCCGGTACTCGGCGAGGTTTTCCCGAGAAATATTGGCACGGCCGGTGTATAGAGCATCACCAGTGCTGTCATCTGCATAGCAATGAATGTTACCAGTTTGCAACATATAATTGATATGCAGAAGAAACAGCGTTGGTGATAGCACACAGCCTTGTGGAACACCAGCGTTAATAGGCTTGTAGTCGGAGCGTGCACCGTCTTTAACGACCTTGATGCTCCGATCTGCAAGGAAGCTGGTGACCTAATTGCACAATTTCTCGGGGAGCCCATAGGAAGGGAGCTTTGAAAGAAGCACTTTGTGCCAAACCCGATCGAAGGCCTTCGCAATGTCCAAACTAACAGCCAACGCCTCCCCCTTGGACTCTACTGCCTCCACCCATCTATGAGTCAGATAGACTAGAAGATCACCAGCTGATCGACCCCGACGAAAACCGTACTGGCGGTCACTAATCAGCTGGTTATTCTCAAAGTACTACGCCTTGGGAGTAGGAGTACCGGAAAAGACGCGTTAAAACCGGTGCCAACTCCGGAGTACACGTCTTCGGTTCTCAAGTCGACGTGTATATTTTTTTTATGTTAGACCACGCATAACTTTTTACATAGTGGACCGATTTTGATAATTGTTTTTCATTAGATAGGGTATACCCCGAAATTGGTCCCATATAAATTTGAAAACAAAACGTCTACCCTAAGGGTGGTAAAATAGGGGTGATTTATTGTTTACTCACATATTCTAATGCTGAGTTGTGTATTACTACATTACATAATAATTACATTACATTACATTACAAAAAACCTCACGATGAATGAGCTTTAGACCTGTCAGTTTCTTGTGTGTGGTCTACACTCAGTCAGGTCATCTCAGTCTCTGCATTTCTCCTAAAGCTCGTTCATCCTGAGGTTTGTGTAATACCTTATTTGGCTCTAGATTAGATAAAGCAATACCCTCAAGTTCTTGTACTCTACTCAGTGCCACATATACTTGTGCCACATATACAGTGTTTGCCCTTTGGCAAACACTTTCTTTCCGAGATCGATTACAGCTTTATCAAGGGTCGTACCTTGTAATTTGTGACGTGACGGCTCAGCATAAAATTATCGGCAAAATCCTGCGCTCAGTCGCCATAACCCTTCGTACTTTGAAAAGTTGCTACCACTTCACACAACCATAGCTATCTTTTAGTCTGCTTCTTATGCTTACAGTCTTTCCTCGCGATGATCTAAACTCTCCTGTTAACGTGTTAATCTAATTCTCTTTCTATTTGCTTCCCACCTTTTTTTTCTCATTATTACATTCTTCTAAATATCTCTGGTAAATAAAGCCTGTTTTTTTTAAAAAGTATTTATATTCTACAACAAATAATAGTAAAAGTAGGATTATATAACAGTTAATAGCTATAGTAAGGTAGGTAACTAATTTGAAAGTATTCAAAAATTAAGCATGTAGTAATTAGTAGATTATAGCCACGAAAAATTATAAAATAAAAACTTTTTAACAAAAAAATTAAACCGCCGAAAAAACTAAAAAGCAAAAAATAATAAACCTTTTTATTTAACCTTAATAACTAAGTTCTTAAACTAATTTAAGTATACCTAAGTATATATTTTTGTAATTATTTTGAGTTTTTAATTAACCTTAATAACTAAGTTCTAAAACTAATGAAAGTATACCTAAGTAATTTCGAGTCGGCGCGAAACAATCAATGAACAAAGACCAGTAAATTACCTTAAATTTAAAGAAATAACCAAATCAAATTAACAATGCCGCGCATCACGCTTTACATAATTGATTAATTTGCTTGTTTGGCGCCGACTCAAAATTACTTAGGTATACTTACATTCGTTTTAGAACTTAGTTATTAAGGTTAATTAAAAACTCAAAATAATTACAAAAATATATACTTAGGTATACTTAAATTAGTTTAAGAACTTAGTTATTAAGGTTAAATAAAAAGGTTTATTATTTTTTGCTATTTAGTTTTTTCGGCGGTTTAATTTTTTTGTTAAAAAGTTTTTTCTAGAATTATTTTAATAAATTAGGTGTAATATTACTGAAATGTGATGCCATCCATAGCATCGGAGCGTCTATCTCATGAAGCAAGTACATTCAGACAAAGAAATTTTAATCGCCAAAGTAATATTTTTATAGTTTTCATAATAATTTTGAGAACAAGCCGCCATCTATCGTCAAATAAACCTCTTAAATAATAACAAAAAGACAGGGCCGCAATTAGAATTCAATTATTTTACCCAGTAACCCAACATTCAATATTAAAATGAAGGAAATTGTACTTGGCTGATTTTTACGAATTGTTTACATTCTATATGCAAAGAATCACTTAAATACAATTTAAATATGTTTATCATTTCGTGAAAGTCAACCTTCAAGAAATATCTCTTTGAAACTAAATATTCTATGTTCAATATTAAGTAGGATTTTTAATTTGGAACTAAATATCCTACTTATCTCACTAATATTATAAAGGCGAAATTTTGTGTATTCTTTCTGTCTCCTTGAGCTTATTCCACACTAAGTATGTACTGCGTATGTGTAATTTTTTCACGTAGTAACGGCTGGACTATTATTTATGTGTGGGTTCTGAGGGAGAACAAATAATAGACAAATTATTATAATTAATATAATTTATTTACAAATCAATTAAAATATAAATATTTTATTCCAAATTAGGTATCTCAATGCACTTTATGAATGCCAATCTAAGAACATTAAATTGTATTTAAGTGATTCTTTGCATATAGAATGTCACTTAAATATAATTTAAACATTTCGTAAAAATCAGCCTAAGTACAATTTCCTGCATTTTAATATTAAAAGTTGGATTACTGGGAAAAATAATTCAATTCTAATTAGGTCCCTGTCTTTTTGTTATTTTTATGAGGTTTACTTGACGAGAATACGGCCTGTTCTCAAAATGATTATAAACTATAAAAATAATATTTTGCGATTAAAATTTCTTTATGTCTGAATGCAAAACAAATTTCAGCACCTTCGTATGATTATTTTACCAATACTGAGCTCTACGGACCTTTATATTTTTAGTTCACATGACACAAAGTGTCGCCATCTAGTGTCGAATATATTTAATTATATTTGAAAGCCGACGCAAAGAGATTTTTCTAGAACTATTTTAATAAATTAGGTGTAAAATTATTTACAAATGAAATGTGATGCCATCCATAACATCAGAGCGTCTATCTGAGTAGTTTTTACACAATAAAACACAACACTTCATCCTTTTCTTCTTAATACTACGAAAATACACCGATTTGCGATTTTTTCAACACATAAGCGCACAGGACGAATGCTGACAGTATACTAACTAAAGCCACGCCCACTATGATTACGTCAGGACCTACTTAGAATCACAGTGCACAGTTGATTATGCCGTCTCCCCTTTGTATTAGCTTCATGGCTCTACCACTGTTGCTAATTCTTAACGATACACAAAAAATTTAAGTAGTATTTCTACAGAAACAATCAAATAGAATTCTCAGCGGTCAGGCGTATGACAGTTATTACTTCTAACAAAATAAATACCTACTTTTGTATTATATGACTCCTTTTGTTTCATTTGTTTTTCAGGTATATTTTGCGGAGGTTACCATTATTCTCTCAAGATGTACACATATGAACGGGTACGGTCACGTAACTTTGCAAGAACCTGGGGCTTCGTACAGTGCTCACAGGCTGTGCCCATCGCGATTGGAGTACCTCTATCAGGTATATTTAATTATTATATTACTTTTAAGCTCATGAAATACGCAACTTATACGTGTGATTAACACGTGTTGGCCGCGTGGATATAGATACAAAGCTTGAAGTGCTTCCTGCCAAAGTTCGTGGCTGCAGCGAAGAGCTTCCTGCACTTGAATGTCTTTTTTCAACTTATACTTCTTTTGGGATGTTTGGGAAAAATGTTAAGAGTGAATTTTTAAGATACGCGGGTACCAGCTAATGCGCTATAAAAATATCCCATGTTGCTGCCAATGGAGGACTTACATACCGTGCTTCAAATTAACCTAGTCAGTGTTAAAAAAGGAGAACTAAAATCTATGCCACAAAATTATAAATTTATATGTGTACCAATGTTCTATATTTTTTCAGGGTACATCAGCGTGGGCTGCGGCGGTAAGGCGGGCTACTACTTTAGCTCGACGTGCTCGCTGATAGGCTCACTGTCTCTCTTCTGCATTGACCTGCATCGACGCAGCGTCGCGCATAAACACACCAAGTATTGTCCACAACACCAGTTGTTATTTTTTTATTTAATAAATATTTTTAAACTTTTTAATTTAACTTTGTCACTTTTTTATTTAGTTAGTCTTCTGTAAAAATATTTGTATGTGAACAGTTTGAAAAAGTTTTCGGATTTTTTTTTCATTACAGCCTATCAAAGTCTGCTACTATCGTACTGCTAAACAAAGGTCTCCTCATAAATTACCTATTCTTACATACGGGGAGCGGCTGATAAAGCCGCGGCCTAAGGCACTTTATTAAAGCACGTATAACGCTTTCAGAACGCCAAAAAAATATTCCTTTTCTTGGCCATTTCAAATTTAAAAGAAGGAAATAGTCGCTGGGAACCAGGTCTTGACTGTAGAGTAGCTGGTCAATTTCCGAGAAGACCGTGTCTATCAGGGCCTGCTTCGAAACCCGCGCTGTGTGGACAGGCGCATCTTGCAAAAACAGCACCATGCGCGATAACTTCCCACGTCGCTTCTGTGTAACTGCCTCTCGTGCCTAAGCCAATAAATTAGCGTAATATTGCCCATTCTTAGTGGTAGTCCCCTCGGCAGATCATCAATCAATCAGCAAAACTCCTTCGCAGTCCCAAACAGCCATCATAAGCTTTCATGACGACTTTTGAACTTTGAATTTCTTCGGGAGGCTTTCTCCTTTTTTCATCCATTGCATAGACTCCTGTTTTTATTCCGGATCGCAAATTTCGTCTACCTTGTCTCCAGTTAACAGTGGTAGAGCCACGCGGCAGCTTTTGCTGTCGCACGGATGGGCCGGCTCGAACCGGGGTGGTACCACGACCTCACAGAAAATCAGCGTGAAGTAGAGGTTTACCTCTACGTTTCGCTTGGTGAGTGCAACTGGCCGGAGGCCCTTTTTACTGGAAATGAGGCATTCCATCTTAGTCCTCACGGGTGACAACGCATCTACATTTTGAATTGTAATAGAGGATAGATGTGGATGTCTATGGGCCGCAGCAACCACTTACCATCAGGTGGACTGTGTGCTCGTTTGTCACCCTTATCCTATAAAAAAAAATACTAACTCCCAAAAAGTCCTTACTGGTCGGGAGTTGCCACTGTTTGTCGAAGGTATTTAGCATTTTTGGTACCCAACGCACACTGATATTTCTCATAATCAAATGCTCGTACAAAATTTCTCCGACTCGTTCTTTGCTCAACTCTTCAACTATCTGCCATAATTTTATTCTACGGTCGGCCAGTTCAAAATTTTCGACTTTTCGAACATTTTCCTCTGTCACTACCGTCACAGGACATCTTGGGCGGGGATCATATTCACAGATCTCTCGTGCTTGTTGTAATAATCGAGCCCATTTTTGACCATGGTATACGAAAGCGTAGATTCCTGAAGAGACGACGTCTTCGAAAAATTTCTTTGGGCTTTTTTCCTCTTTTACAAAATACGACAAGTGAGATACTTAATTAGTTATTGCTAAGTACCTCGGGACGCGAAGTTATTAGCCGCCTCTCGTAGAATGTTTGAGACAGTTGCCACGCTTGGCATTGAATTCTTTTTTAGTTGTTACTAGTAAGACGCTGCTGCCCATCTCCTGTTATGTTTTTTGCGCGGTAGAGCCATGCTGCAACTATATTAGTAGTATAGTTGTAGCACGAATGGATCGGCTCGACCGGGAAAGGACCACGCTCTCGCAGAATACCAGCGTAAAATGGCAGCTTAACATTGCTGTGTTTCGTATGGTCAGTGTAGAGAACCGGAGACCCATTTTACTGGAAAAGAGGCATTCCATCTTAGTCCTCAAGGGTGGTGACGCATCTGCATTTTGATTCTTTATTGAGGATAGATGTAGATGTCAGTGGGTCACAGCAACCACTTACCATCAGGTGGACTGTGTGCTCGTTTGTCATCCTATCCTATAAAAAAAGTTTCCCTCTGTCGCCTCTTACGACATTGGCCTATGTTCAGCATTGGACCTTTGATAAGCAGTAATAGATGAATGATAAATTAATGAAATAAAAAGAAGAATGTACCTACAATAAGTTTTTTTTATAGAAATAGGGTGAGAAACGAGCACAGAGTCCACCTGATGGTAAGTGGTTCCTGAGACCCATATACGAGTACATCTACATCTATCCCCGTCTCCGAATCAAAATGCAAATGCGTTGTCAGCCTTGAGGACTAAGATGGAATGCCTCTTTTCCAGTAAAAAGGGTATCCGGTTCTCTACACTCACCATACGAATCATATCAGTGTTAAGCTGCTATTTTACGCTGGTATTCTGTGAGAGCGTGGTCCTTCCCCGGTCGAGCCTACCCATTCATGCTACTATAGAATAAATATAGCTGCAGCTTGGCTCTACCACGTAAATACTACGTACTAATCTTTATACTATTTAAGTAGATTTTAAAAACATCACCTCACTCCATCTTTACTAAATGTCGTAAGAGCCGCCTCGGAGAATAGACGGAGGAATAATCTTCCCATAGCGCAAGTCTAAAATATACCTATTATACTAAATGTCCTGGCTATTGCGAATTCGCCTTAGCAGGCGTTAGCATTTCCTTCCTACTATAGGGGGAAAATGTTCAGCAGTGCGTTTTGGTTACGATGAAAATGAAAACTACGAATTGAATTCTATAGAACACCGTGCTAATCGTAACGAAACAATTGTTTTCTTTTGTTGTGTTCCATGTTGTTCTGGGACTTAAGATCCCCATATTGTAAATAAATAAAATAAATAAATATCGTAAAAAGTGACTAATGGGATATTGGGTTTGTGATTGGTAAGCGATTTGCAATCAATTCTTTCACAATATTCCATCTAAACCCATATTTTTAGACTAAACGTGGTCGGAGTAACTCACTGCATTTTCTACTCCGCCTAACCTCTCTGGATTACAGGCGTTCCGAAATGTGTGTATGTTTTTTGTGTGCTGGCACTTTTTTACAGAAAGGAACCAAATATTTTTTTTATATTCTACCAAGCCAGCGGTTATCTAAGATCCCACCTGATGGTAAGTGGTGATGTAGCCTAAGATGAAGCGCACTGACTTAACAAACGCCTATTCACTTTTGCTTTGAAGACACCCCCACTGTAATCGGATGGAAAGACAGATGCTGGCACCTTATTCCACTCCTTTGCTGTACGCATGATGAACGACGTAGCGAATCATTTGGTTCGAATGCGTGGTAAGTCAACAACCAAAAGGGTGGAGACTGGCCGAACGTTTGGTTGTCCGATGGTGGAATGGAGAGGGAGGAATTAAATTATGCAATTCCTGAGCACACTCTCCGAAATGCATCCTGTAGAAAACCGAAAGGCTGGCTACAAAACCGAAAGGCTGTATCCGTGGTTAAAATAGACCAAGAGACTGCACCAATGACTTAAATGTGTAAATTCCAGAGAAAATGGCGGGACTGCCACATGTGAATCAGCGTGCGGACCATCACGACGCAGTCGCAGCCGAGAGCGGGAGCCGCGCACCGCTGCGGGCGCCGCCACCGCTTTAGGTGATTGGCAAACGCCTCATTTTTTTGTTAAAAACTATTTTAAAATTATTATTGATAAAGATTTTATGGCAAGTTCTGTTTTATTCAGTATATGAATTTGGTAAAAAGATATACAGACTTATTTACAATCTATCTAGGGAATAGATTTAATTGTGCATAAGATAAGGTGTGCAAAGAGCACTCCGCGTTTCCTCATCTCACCGCTAGTACAAAAATAATTATTTAACCCCTTTTGTGTCGCTTGAATTACGAAAACTATATTTTTATACGTCTACGTTTTACTTATTGTATTTTTATCATGTATTCAAATATTTACTACCCACAACCGGTTGGATGAAAGGTTCTGAAGCTACAGCGTCTTACGCAGTGTTGGGCGCTCCTCCACTACATAGTTTGATGGTAAAGCACGCAGGTAGTCGATAAATGCAGGTGGCTCAGGAGCGTCTTCTTCATTTCGTTCATTCGTCGTCTTGCTCATTCTATAAATTCTTAATATTTTTTGAAATTACTTGCCCATCTTTGCAACTTAACAGCAAAAATGTATTCAGATGATCTGATTAAATACAATAACATAAAACGTTTTCAAATCTACGATTTAAGTTCTAGGAGCAGAATTAATAGCACCGGGCAGGACCGGCCGCGACCTACTACTGGACAGCATTGGACCTGGAAGTTTGGGCTCGCCGCCTCCGAAAGTGCCACCGGAGCTCACGTGCATCAGCGAGGAAGGCGGACTCGACTTGGATCTGGATTTAGAAATCCCAGAACACCTTTTGGAGGATTTGGATTGCGGTGGAGATTGTATCACCAGTTGTAATAAGGTAACCCATTTGTACATTCATACCAAGTACACATTTTATAATGCAGTGTGGTAACGAAGTTAGAAAATCCATCTACACCTTTGTATACCGTCACGAGGGTGCCGTAAGAGGCGACTATGGGAATATATCCAGAAACATCTGTTCTTATGGTATCTGATAAACTTCTCGTATAAACCGGCGGCAGAGAGCATCGTCAAAGAAAACAACTCGCGCGGTCATCATCTAAGGGTTACGATTAAGGATTCTTACGGTACGGTAAAGAAGATATAATATTTATTTTATATACTTGTATGAAAGGAAGCTATAGATGCGTTATCACCGCCGAGGACTAAGATGGAATTCCTCACAACCTGTAATTAAACTGGATCTGTATACTCTTCAAACCGGATCACAGCAGTGAACGCACTATTTGGCGGCAGATATAGATAAACGGTAGTGCCTACATGGATTGTGCTAGCCAGAAAAGGAATAGAATAGAATAGAATAGAATATTTTTTTATTCAATATAGATCACATGTGTAATTCTTATTGAGTCATTTTTTACTTTACCACTGGTTCGAAAATAAAACCTCTGTCCTAGGAAGAACCAGCAAGAAACCCAGCGGGACCTTTTTTTTTAAATCATATTTTACATTAATGGTTGGTAGATACAAAACTTATTTTAGAAACAGCTTGGAAGCGACCACCTCATTCCTAGGGGTTATTATCAACCATTACTATAATAACCCTTTTTATACACTTTCAACTTAACAAAACATTTAAACTTGGTAATAGAGAGCCTGTACACTTTCTGGGAACTTGTTGTAATAGCGTATACATCGCCTCAAGAATGAATTACTGACTCTGTGGAGTCGAGAAACTGGCATCACTAGCTTGTGTTTTGTGTAGGAGTCTTAATCTCCTAGTAGTACTTGCATATGAATATGCAAAATAGCCCACTGCGAAATAAGGTGAAGCCTGTGTCCAGCAACAGGACGTATTTGTAAGTATTAGAATGAATAAGAAGGCCTTGTAAACGATTTCAATAAGTTTTTCCGCATTTAGTACGTTTGTAGTCGGAATTGCGATTGAGACCGGTATTATGCAGTCTGTGCAGATATCACTGAATTTTTCTGGATAGCAAATACTCATTAAAATCGACGGGTTAAAAATGTATTTGAATATCAACTCAAGAAGACTGACGCAAAGTTTTAAATAATAATATGAGGCGAGCTATGCCAGACGAGGTAAATGCTGTAAAGCAACTTTAGTGCGTTATGTAATCTTTAATCTAATTAGCAACTTATTCGGGCCATACTAATTTTATGAAACGTCTGGCATAATTTTTTGTTGTTAACTTTTACAAAAAATTACGCTAAACGACCTCGTACTACTTTTCTATATCTGTTATTAAAAATTAAGTTCAGACGGAAAATACGTACGTAATAATGTATGATGTATTTATTTTATTAATAAATTTCAATTTCAATGAGTGCTCCGTAAATAAATCACCATTTTTCTCACTAGGTATTTGTGACTATGGCCCTTTCCCATCAGAAAGACCTCTCCGGACAGTTTTACCCAAAGCAGGCGGATTGACGACCGCAGTAGCAGACGTCTCACAAGTTTTACGCTGATACCCCTTGCTCTTTATGGTAATTTAACTCTGGTGGAAAGGAGATGGTTATTACTGCCATCTGTCGGAAGCTATGATTTTTTTTACCATTTCCCATATTCGTCTTTTAAAACATCCTTTAGACGAAATGGGTTGCGAGATGCTCTAACGTCGTTATGACCTCTGACGCGCATATGTCAGATATAGAATCAGAGGAAGCAATACAGCAAATCCCACTCCTCATCTATGGAGTTGAAACGTATGTAAGCATAACAAATGTATGTTACAAGTAAACTATGCACGTACAACGTCAAAACTTTTATGAATGAGTTACCTAATGATCAGAGTACCAGGTTGCATCGCCGCGGATGCTTAGTTCGCATCCGGGCCGGAACCGATATTTGTACAAAAACATTAATTGGTCAACTTTAGTGTGCTTGTGTTATGGTTGATCAGGAGACACTGACAATATCTAAGCCTACCTTTCATATAACAATCACTGGTTGGTTGGCAAACGTACATTCTTCTGGGTTAACTTGAGGTACTAAATCTCTTGCACAGTTGACAGTTTCCGATTATTCTATACTCTAATATCTATACTCAATGCTGTGAAGGGCAGAACTCAATTAGTGCTACCCATTATACCTTCACATATATATAATTTCAAGGTAACCTAATGTTTATTATTTTTCACGTGTTTCCAGGTGGAAAACTACTTAATGCTGAGTGAATACGAAAATAATTTAATAGCGGAGCTGCCTAACTTGAACGAACGTCGTGGCAGACGCTGGTCCATCGTGGTCGGCAACTCTAATTCGCCACAGCCGTCGACGATTCCCGAAAATCCAACTACCCCCGAACATCGCAAAAACTCAATCAAATCTAAAAAAAAGTGCCATAACTCAAATAATAGACTGATCACAGTGATAAACGAGGCATCGTTATAAACTTGTAGTGAAATAATCTTGAGACAATAAATAGCAAATAAAACGGTTAGTGTAACAACGACCTATTTAACCTCATAATTTATTTGATGTGTGTGAATAGTAGTGACAATTGTGTATTGTTCTGTATAAGTTATTAAATTATTAGGTACTACGACTTGTTTTTTTATTATTCAGGACCCAGATAATGAAACAACAATTTTAAAAGACAGTAGTTAAATATATCGACATTTTAATACCATTATAACTAGTGAATACTGTACCTAAAAATATAATAGAATACAATAATCATTACCGCTGTGGAACCACAATGTCCTCTATAAACTGGGCGAAACAACGCATTGCTTGAAGGAGTGCAGCGAGAAGTATGGAGAGGGATAAACTAACCAACTTCTGGTTCTCGGACACAACGACTTCCTTGTTCACGACAGGAACTAAACTTTGACTCGTATCTACACTATGAATTATTGAGTTATCACAATCAACGTTATACACATTTGAACCTATAATATCTTCAGCAAATTTACTAGACTCACAGACGTTATCGACATCGCATGTCATATCTATCACAATAAATTCGTTATTAATTATGTCATTGTCATTAAGTATATTCGCAGATTTATACCTGTATAGGTGATCCTTAACATTAACATTTTTATTAACATCTTTAGAACAACATGGAATTTCATTCCAATTCACAATACATTGAGTTTCATTTGCTAGGCACTTCGTTATTACTCCCTTCTTATCGTCTTCTATTGAAGTCACGTTTATATTTAAATTATTGTTACTATAGACACTTGCGTTAAAAGAGTCTTCGTTTTCTTCTGACGACATACCACTATCGTTATTGTCCAATAGGACTTCATCTTGTAAAGATTCAATTTTCTCTTTGTTTATTCCTTCCATATCAACATTCGTATTATCAAAGCTACCATAACAAAGGTTGGAAGCGTTATGTATAGAATGTGTTACCGTGCCCGCTGAGGGCACGGCCTCTGGTCAAGAAACCTTTCCACAACTTATACTTCCCTTTATTACGATCGCGTTAGAGATCGTACTAGAGAGTACATCTTGTGTCCCAAATAAACTATCTACGTCGGCGAGTGACGCATTATTCAAAGAACAGGCGTCATCTAACAGTAATTCGGTTCTTAAACCCTGAAATTACAAATAATGTTACTGTAAGTATACTAAAATACCTATAGGCTAAGTAAAGTACAATGCTTACCACAGCAAAATACTCATATTCCTTTTCAAATGACATTAAAAATATGCAGAAAAAGGCTGTTAATGAGTAACTGCAAAGGGACGTAATGATGAAACAGACGTGAAAAACACTGGAACCAGCTACAAAATAATAATAATATAAAACGTTTAAAAGTTAAAAAGTATATTATAATATAATTAGGTATACCAGAAAATAAATTAAAATTAAACTACCTTACCTTCAGGCAAAAATGAAGTTACAGTACCAAAAATGGCCATTATAATTAGAAGAAGGAAGCTCGTATTGGCAATAAATTGTCGAAGAATTAACAAATTTTTGTCATAAAACAATGTAGAAATATACGTTGTTATAATGCACTGAAAGAAATATGAGACATTGTTAATAATAAGAACCCTGTACAGCATGTAGATATATTTAGTATTAGTAGTAGTTAGTAGTATTTAGTAAGCGCAATATTTAAGAACATTAAATTTATCGTACTTAAATCATTATGATTCCCATGTCGTCTTTAATATTTTAACACCTAATAGTATTAACCGTAATAATCTTTATATTCTTAATCGCCAATAGGCGGTACAGTCCACTGTGGACGTAGTTCCCTTACATAGCAAGGAGGATTTGCCGTAATCAGCAGGCATTAGAGGCGAATTAGCGATCGTAATACTAGACGTCTCAGATATTTGATACTGCTCCCCATCGCCAGATTGAATATTTGACATCAAGAGTACATTACACTGCCATTTGTTTATAATGGAGGAAAAATCTGAATCAGACATCTCGCAAATCTCACAGTTTCCCCGTGTTTCTGACGTTATATCCTAACTTTATCTATATCATATCGAATCGCTTTCCATGTAAGATTTAGCCTTTGCTGAGCATTAATTAATGAAATACAATTCATACTAACCTGTACCCATAAGTACAATGTGCCGAAAGCACATATAAAAATATGTAGAGCTATGAGACAAATGTTATCCACCTGTAAATAAAGTATACAATGACATATCTGATACTATAACATCAAATGTAAATAAAACTATAGGAAATGAATCAAACTTTATTCTCATGTTCTGAGGATGACGTATATAATTATAATTCTATATGTATGACATAATATCCACATCCTATTAATTCGAATTGTGCTTAATATGACATACTCAGATAAGATGATGTGTATATTTAAAAGGATATATATAGTGCCTGTTCCGTTCAAATATACACGCCACAAGCTCATTAACAAAGTTTTCCCGTCGACTTACAGCTAGTGTCGACTGGTGTCGACGCTCAAAACTTTTGTGATCGCCCGCTTGCGTTGTTTAGATGTAGTGTGGAATGTTTTGATTTCGTCACTCGAAAATATTATTTTTCTTCATTTCGTGTTTTTGCGGATTAATTTGTATCAAGTAAGTTTTTTGCAGCGTTTCACTACTGATACTGATATAAACTGTGGTTAGGGTTATAGATAAGACGCTAATTGAAGAATTAGAGCTTATCGAAGAATTAATGAAATGCCCTTAAAGTTTTAAATATTACCCTAAAGCCCCAAATATTAGCAACCCTCAGCTTAACATGACATAGTTTGTCATCTTACCCCGAAGTTCTGTACATGAGATTTTCGCATCTCTGAAACCTAGTGCCTGCTAGGCAAGAAAGAAACACGAAAAGGAAAATTATTCGCTCTCAAATTCTGACGGGCACTCCTTTACTGGACGATATTAAAGTCCAAGTATAGTCAAAGCAGATGAAGTGCTACCTTTCAAGATGAGTCTGAACCTGAACCTGTGTGTCGAAGATTTTATTCAGGTGCCTTATTATAACGAATTTTAAGGCAAATTAATACCAGGAGAGCATGGGATGTTGCCAACAATTGTGTAAGCGATCATCTTTAAATATTCAAATATTTGCTGACTAACAAAAAGTATGTCATCGTAAGCACAATCTGCGCCCCACCGAATCCAAATCAAATCGAAACCCATATCGAATGAATAATGAAAAAGGGCCGAAAAGGGTATCCCACACCGCTCCAGCGAGGCTTAAATATAATTTCCTTAGAGTAGACATTTCCTCATATAAACAACTCTAGAAATTAACAATAACTAATAGAGGATACTTTACGTGGTAGAGCCGTGCTGCAGCTATATAGCTATATACCAGTAGTGTAGTTACAGCACGAATGGGTCGGCTCCGGTTCCGGTCCAGCGAAAAATAGCAACTTAATGCTGCCGTGTTTCGTATGGTAGGTGTAGAGAACCGGTGACCCTTTTAACTGGAAACGAGGCATTCCATCTTAGTCCTCACGGGTGACAACACATCTGCATTTAGATTCGTAATCGAGGATAGATGTATATGTATATGTCTTTGGGCCACAGCAACCACTTACCATCAGGTGGACTGTGTGCTCATTTGTCACCCTTATTCTATAAAAAATTGAATTAGTAACATCATCACATTTAAGTCTCTAAGCTACTATGGCATTGCTTCGATTTTTTTTAAACCAAACTAGTCTGCAGCCACCAGTTACATCTCCGGTTTGAAAAAAGAGCTCCGCTCGTCGTTACAAAAAAAATATAACTTTCTGACCTACCTAGATAAACTTGCAAATTAAAACACTATATAAATACAAAATTGATTAAAACATTATCTAAATTCTGAAAATGAATAATAAGCTGCTTTTCTTTTTAAATATAACAAACACATACACTTTTTATCCTTTATGAAAAATCAGATTCAAACAGACCGTCGAAGCTGAAGACCCAATGTGGCAGCATCGTTTCCGGGACACCTCAGATTTTGAGTGAGATTGAGAGGTTCTATTGGCAGCTATACACGTCATCGTTGGAGACACACGCAAGTGTGAGTAACAATCCAGAAGCAAGTCATATCCGACACTATTCCGGTGATATCCCGGACGTCAGTGTGAGTGAGATTAGAGTAGCTCTCCAGCACCTTAAAAACAGCAAGGCCCGACGACTTCCAGCCTCCCGAACAAAACTGTTTCCGAAGAGGCTTTAGCACCAAAGACCACATACATAAGCTCGCTTCGGCAAATTGTATAGAAGATCGAAGAGTACAATCCTTCACTTTGTCTTGCGTATGTGGACTATGAGAAAGCCTGCAGTACCTTCAGCGATGCCAAGTGGACTGTCGGTATATCGAAGTGCTGAAGTGTTTGTACAGTAGGGCTACGATGACTATCTGAGTACAGAACCAGACTACGAAACCTATCCAACTGCAGCGAGGTGTCAGACAGAGTGACGTAATATCCCCGAAACTCTTCACCGCTGCATTGAAAGTCGTTTTCAAGCTACTGGACTGGAAATGCTACGGTATAAACGTCAATGACAAGTACATCACTCACCTTTGATTTGCCGACGATATAGTCCTAATGGGAGAATCGCTGGAGGACCTAAACACTATGCTCAATGACCTCAATACGAGGGTTACACTGAAAGTTCTTAGAAAATCAAAAACTGAACAAACTAGCAAGTTATTAGTTTTATTATATCTTTTCAAAATAGTGTCCATTTACATCAATACATCGCTACATCTGATGGAACCACTGAGAAAAGCACTTTGCCCACTCGTCCTTAGGGGTCTCTTTGACGGCATTTTGAAACGTAGCCACTGCTTCCTCGGCGTCCATAAAACGTTTTTCTCGAAGATTTTCTTTTATTTTCGGAAATAAATAAAAATCACAAAGTGCGCGGTTGGGGCTATAGGGCGGGTGACCCAGTAATTCCACATCTGACGTCGCCAAGTAGTCGATTGTTTGCTTGGCGGTGTGCAACGAGGCGTTGTCGTGGTGAAAGAGATCCTACTGCGAGGTCGTTTCCCCCGAACTTTTTCGAAGACACGTGGCAAACAATTGTTAGTGTACCACTCTGCAGAGGAACTGTTTTTCGATCCTCTAAAACAATTGTTGCTTCACTTTAGTTGGTAACTCCTCGGAAGGAAACATCCAAACAGCAGACTGTCCCTTAGTTTCAGGATCATAACAATAAATCCAGCTTTCATCACCCGTATGTATGTCGAACACAGCATTTGAGTCACCAATCAACACGACGGAGTTTTTGGACCTCTGTCAAATTATGAGGGATCCACCGGGCACAAAGCTTCCTGGCCGCTAAATGTTCATGGAGGATTTTGTGCACTTGATTCATACCGATGCCTAAGTTTGTCCGAATCTGGTGATAAGTCACTCTTTTTTCAGTCTCTATCATACGCCGGATAAACACTGATGTTATCTTCAGTCGTTGCCGTAGAAGGCCGTCCCTCACGCAGATCATTGGTGAGATTAGTGCGACCACGTTTAAACTCATTAAACCAGTTGTAAACAGTGGCACGACATGGGGCTTCATCGTAAAAGGCCAATCGAAGTCTATCATAACTTTCTTGTTGACTTAAATGACATCGAAATTCATAAAAAATCATTGTACGAACATTTTCTCGCGTTAAATTCATGCTGACGTGACACAGACAATTTTCAAATTGCCGCCAAATCGTAAACAAATGACAAATTTATAAAATACATATACAATAATATTGGCAGAGTTCCATTTTCAAAATTTAAACTAATTTTTTTTATTATATTGTTTACAAGCGGCCAGTTCTAAAAACTTTCAGTGTCGCCCTCGTAATGTCTCCCAACGGATAAGTCTTAATATAATAATAATAATAATATTTTTATTTAGACTAAGTCCATATAGTAGCTTAAGATGAACATGGACAAAATAAAAATCATGTTTAACGTTCATGTCAAACCTATGCCAGTAGTTATTGGGAGCACTAAGCTCGAAGTTATTGACGAATATGTTTACCTGGGACAAACAGTCCGACTAGGTAAATCAAACTTCGACTGAGAGGTCAATCGACGGATTCAACTCGGCTGGACAGCGTTCGGGAGATCACGACACATCTCTTCAGGCATACCTTAAAACCTCAAAACTAGATTGTACATCCAGTGCGTGTTGCCAGTGATGACCTGTGGATCAGAGACGTGGTCCTTCACTGCTGGCCGTACGAGGAAGCTCAAAGTCGCTCAGCGAGCTATGAAAAGGACTATGCTCGGCGTGTTAGGCTTAAATACGAGGATATCCGCAGTAGAACCACAGTAACCGACATAGCCCAAAAGGATTAGTAAGCTGAAGTGGCATTACGCCAGTCATATAGCTCGAAGAACCGACAACCGATGGGGAAGAAAGGTTCTCGAATGGCAGCCTCGTACCGGCAGGCTAAGTGTAGGGCGTCCCCCCACTAGATGGAGTGACGACCTAGTAAGGCATGCAGGAAGTCAATGGATGCAGGTGGCTCAGGACCGTGCTTTGTAGCATTCCTTGGGTGAGACATATGTTCAGCAGTGGACCTGTGAAGGGCTGGAATGATGAAAAATCAAAATGCACAAATACAAAATCTCGAATGCCTCATTGTAAAACTTTTTCTAATCATTTAATAATGAATTCAATAGCCTCTTGTACATTAGTATTACGTTATTCATTTGCATTACACAACAAAATTCAACATGTGATGTTGCAATAATGTATATTATATTACTGTTATAGTATCATTTTATCTTCAAACAAAATCTACTTGTTAGGTCCTAATTTAGGATATTATCGTTTTCTAATACTGGCTAGTTTGAAGTTCTATATCTTTAATTCGACATAATATTTGTAAAGTGTAAGCCACGCTCCAACTAGAAGTACATTGTGGGAGCACGAGTTGGCTCGACTGATTGGTAAAATGCTGTTGTTTTCCTTCAGGTAGTGCAACTAAGGGCAAGTGTCATATTATAAGTACGTGCCGGAAGCCGTGCTCGAAAATGACCGCGCCAGGCTCTACTGGGACCGAGCCATCATCACAGACAGGACTATTCTTGTGAAATAGCCTGATATTGTGCTGATGGATCGGGCACAGTCTGGGATATTTTTGGTCGACATTACTATTCCTTATGACGAGAACCTCGTGAAAGCCGAAACACAAAATATCTGGACCTGGCTCGCGAGGTTTCAAATCATTCCTGTAGTCGTTTCTGCAAACGGGTTAATCCCAGTAAGCCTCTCGGGTCATCTGAGGCGACTGGGACTCCGTGACGGATCGCTCCAGGCCCAAATGCAGAAGGCGGTGCTCCTCGATATCGCCCGCATCGTCCGTAAGTAAAAAGAGATTTCACTTTAATTCTCATACCAAGAAAGAGAAGCAAGAGTCTTCGACATACATGAAAAAATGATATTGTATACTTCAAACGGGAAATAAAGAAGCTGACGAAGGGCAACTTGGGAAAACTCGCACCCAAGCTTGCCCTAAATTGTTAAATTGGTAACCAAGAGGTTATTGCAATGGCTGGTACAAAAAACATAAGCAAAGACTACGGACTTAAAGAGCAATGGCAGAAAAATAGTTGACAAAAAGTATCGCGTCTAGAAATAAGTTATATATAAAATGAGTTTTATTATTTTTCTATGATTTTTCAAATAAAAATGTATTTTAATTAAAGCCACAGAAAAAAACAAACATTTTTGGGAATATCAAATGACTTAAATCATTTTACTCTATTCAAGTGTTGTCATTTAGTATATTCATACTATTTTCGTATACACTTTGTAAGACTACCAACACAACACACAACATATTTTTATATTTAGTTATTATTAGTAATAAATGTACTATCAGTAATAATAAAATAAAAGTGATATGGCTGAGAATAAATCTCTTAAAAAGATTTTCCTACAAAAATACATTATCTGAAACATAGTATTATGTAACAATTCCATTTATTGTTATGCCAACACTAGCTAAAACAAAATGTCACTGTTTTTTTACTGGCTTTACGGCTCTGGGTTCTAGCCCTTCTGAGAATGTCACTATGAAACAAAGGCTCTGGAGCCATGCCAGAAATATACATTTATAGTAAGCAAATATATAATAGAGATACAATAATCGAAAAACTCTCAATTATGTATTATGTATTAAGCTAACATCAAACAACCACAGGAAGCATGACTTTTCCCAAGTGACATAGGACATAACCTAAAAAGGTTCAAATGTAAATATCTATTTTGACGCCTTCTCAGGACAAAATTCTTTGACAGAGTTATTAAGGGACTGACGCTTAGCATTTTAAGATATTTTTGATATATAGACGCTACCATTTCTTCTCAACTAATTTTATGTATGAAAGTCTGCCATTGTTCTTTGGCATGATCCTGACACATCGCTTTCGCCTCCTTCACACGCATATATCTACGCATACATGTTCGGCGATTAAGGGTACTCTTAATTTGTTCCATCTTCAATATATCTCCAATTTGATCGATTACGCCATATGTCGGTTTTAAACGCAATTGCCTCAAAAGACTGCTTGTATGTTAGACTTGTGATTTATATGGTGGACTTGTGCCGAATTATTTGTTTGTTATAGCTTCTTGAAACCTAGCAAGATTATCACGCTCCATCCAAAGGAAAAGGAAGGAAAATATTTAACCCTCCTGTTTTGAAGCTACGTAAGCGGGTAAAAGTAGTCTATAAGTTGCCCAGGGTCACTAACTACCTACTACTACGAGGGCTGCACTAAAAGTATCGGGAATGGAATATTTCCACTGTTCCTGTCATATTAAAATCTTTTTAATTGAAAAGTCCTTGGTTTTAAAAATCGAATACCATTTATTTATTTAAAAACAGATTCTCGGTCTTGTCACAAGGTTTTGTCAAACTTGTTTAGTCGTTGAGAAAATGGAATTGACTCGAGAAAATTCAAGAGCGATGATTTATTATGACTTTCGAAGTGGTTTAACACAAAAACAGTGTGTTGACC
The DNA here is from genome assembly GCA_033319125.1 of Parnassius glacialis. Taxonomy (NCBI): domain Eukaryota; kingdom Metazoa; phylum Arthropoda; class Insecta; order Lepidoptera; family Papilionidae; genus Parnassius; species Parnassius glacialis. The sequence continues at coordinate 21,526,204 of JAVANC010000009.1, forward strand.
GGATGATTTCTGCATTTGGTGATGAAGCCCCATCCAAAACCACAATTTATCGCTGGTTTGATGAATTTCAACGTGGACGTGTCAATCTCAGTGATGATCCCCGTCAAGGTCGTCCAAAAACTGCAGTCACCCAAGAAAACGTTGATGCTGTGCGTTCTTACGCTACTTATTGAGGAAGATCGACATGTGACATACCGCGAAATTCAGGCAAATTTAGACATTGGCATGAGTCAAATACAAATATTCTTGCATGAACAATTAGGTGTAAAAAAGTTGTTTTCCCGATGGATACCGCATTCGCGCTGTGAAGAGCAAAAAGCGGCTCACGTTACTTGTGCGTCAGAACTCTCGAAAGATTCCACGCAGGATCCTCAAATGCTGTATACAACATCGTATCAGGTGACGAATCCTGGATATACGCGTACAAACCCGAAACAAAAAACCAGTCACGAGTTTGGGTATTCGAAAATGAGTTAAAGCCAACAAAAATTGTTCGTTCACGGAGTGTTGCAAACAAAAATGGTGGCCACGTTTGTCTCCAAAACCGGCCATGTTACGACTATTCCTCTTGAGGGACAAAGAACGGTTAATGCAGAATGGTATGCTAGCATTTGTTTGCCACAGGTCGTTTCTGAACTCCGTAAAGAGAACTGCAACCGCCGCATCATCCTCCATCACGACAATGCGAGTTCTCACACCGCACACAGAACAAAAGAGTTTTAGAGCAAGAAAACATAGAATTATTAGACCATCCGCCGTACAGCCCCGACCTAAGCCCTAATGATTTCTATACTTTCCCTAAAATAAAGAATAAATTGCGTGGACAGAGATTTTCATCACCTGAAGAAGCTGTGGACGCCTACAAAACGGCCATTTTGGAGACCCCAACTTTCGAATGGAATGGTTGCTTCAATGATTGGTTCCATCGTATGGAAAAATGTGTCAAATTTCGCGGAGAATACTTCGAAAAGCAATAAATACATTTTTAAATAGTAATGTTGTGTCACTTCCTTGATTCCCGAAATTTTCAGTGCCGCCCTCGTACATATAAAATTTCATGAAAATCTATGGTCGTTTTTTCGTGAATCGTGAATACACACGTAGACAGGCAGGGAGTGTGTGACAAAGAAATAACTTGTGTCTGAGGTCAAATCTTTGTTAAACTAGTTTCGAATTAGGGACGACTAAATTTAGTCCAGTTTGACACAGAAGACACAGGTTGCACACGTTTTTTTTTTCTTTGCACTGGATCCCTTTGTCATATTTTCTCAATTTCGGGCATTCCCCTCATTGCCTCAGTTAGCATCGTAATCCTCGGCGTCGACATATCGAATCACGTTCAATTTCGCGCTCACGTGGAAGGGAAGGTCATAATTATTGTCCTCTAAAAAGCTTGGCGTGCTTTGTAGAGCGGGACAGTATTTCATACCAGCACGCCGCTTGCAAAGCGCAGGTTCGGCCTTACATGGAATACTGTTATCTCTGGGCAGGTGTACCCCAGTGCCAACTACTTACACTTTACCGCATTCATCAAAGAATGCCTCAAATCGTCAACGGGCGAGTTATTTCTGATCGGCTCGATTCACTGGCTGCGAATGTTGCATCCCTTTGCATTTTCTATTGCATTTACCACGGGGAGTACTCAGAGGAATTGTTCGGATTAATTCCAGCTGCCAAATTCCACCAATGTACATCGCGACAAAATTCCTGATACCATCCACACCATTCGGATGGTAGTTTTCTTTTTCGCACGACTTCTTTGTGGAATCATTTATCACCTGCGATTTTTCTGGACCGATACGACTTTGGGAGCTTCAAGAAACGAGCTTACTTGTTTTTAAAATGCCAGCAACTCACCAGCAGTTGCGCACTTTTGATCAGGTGAGCCGCATGCTCGTTTGCCCGCACGTCCAATTCTAAAAACCTCTGGAATTTGACTTCAGCCTTTATTTGGTTCCTTAGGCCTGTTTTTTCCAGGAAATGTTAGAATTACAGACACGACTTTTCTACAGATATACATATTATGTGTATATATAGATGAAGATGGAGATGACGTTATTTATTATTTATGGATTTATACGACTTGATGATTAAACTACAAACAACCGAGACTTACAAGTTTACTATACTTTTATATTCTTGATTTTAACGCTCATCCACACACTGCACAATGTACAGTCTCTAAATATAGAAGCATTGCCAGAAAACCATACAGAACACCATAGTCGCCATTCTTTGTTACTGGATGATTGTACTGATTTCCATGTTTTTCTTTTTTGCATTTCTATAACTTTTTACAGAAGAAAAATCTTAAGAACAAGAAGTAGTGAAAACCTTAAGACTTTATTGATTCCTGTTCCCAAGGATTTCGTTAGTAAAGGTATCAATGAAATTCCATTAAGATGCAGGAAGTGCATCGAAAATAAACGTCAAGATTTCAATTAATTATGTAACTTTCATGTGGGAATTTTTTGTATTATATTTTTGTATTTTTATATTATTCTTTACAAAAGTATTTAAGTACTTATTAAGTTAGTTATCTTGTAAAATAGTCTACTGCTATGTATACTATAATAGTGGCTAAGCTTGACAAACATATTATTGCATTACAACTCACAATGAATGACATCTCTGCTGTTGTGCCCAAGATGGTTATTAATTTTTGAGAGGGCACAAGATATTGATTTTTACTTAATGAACTCATCACAACATTTCAGTGTTATTCATAATTTTATTATTATACTATGTGAGGCAGTAATAGAAAATGCTAGAAAGATTTAATTTCTGATAGATGGTGTCTTGTGTTAGATAAAATTTATTACGTGGTAGAGCCATGCTGCAGTTATATTAATAGTATAGTTGTAGCACGAATGGGTCGGCTCGACCGAGGTAGGACCACGCTCTCACAGAATACCTGTGTAAAATGCTGTGTTTCGTATGGTGAGTGTAGAGAACCGGAGACCCTTTTTACTGGAACAGAGGCATTCTATCTTAGTCTTCACGGCTGACAACGCATCTGCATTTTAATTTGCAAACGATGATAGATGTAGATGTCTATGGGCCACAGCAACCACTTACCATCAGGTGGACTGTGTGCTTGTTTGTCACCCTTATTTTATAAAAAAAAAACAGTAATATGAGTCATGTAGCAACATTTTATATCTATGTTTATTATATGAAACTTACCTTAAACAGAAACAGAAACAGGTATACTAGGAAGCCCAGAGACATAAATGTGGCCGAAAAGGAAGCAATCCTATTTGCAAAAGATGTCACATTAGGGTTTGGTGTTAGTGAACCTAATACATGAATTTGCTGGTATCTGTCATATAGGATCTTTCCAGCTGCAAAAAATTGTTAGCACGTTGGTTAAAATGCAAAAAAATATACCAGACCTTTTATTACAAACACATCACTGTAATGAAACATATTTTTATAAAACCGCTCATAGACATTACATTAAATATTATATATAAATATACATATGTAAATGTGATTACAATATTAGTGTATTAATTCTGTATGATTTATGAAGCGTTTTGAAAACATTTACTGTCATAACTCTAACCAAGTCTAACAAAGAGCAGTAGTGACCATCTTCCACTGGATGAAACATGCAGATGTGATGAAGAATGCAGGTGGCATAGAACCATGCTTTGTGGCAATCTATAAAGGTGGCTTGCCAAGTGTAGCAATGGGCTGTAATGATAATAATGATGATGATGATGATGATGATGATGAACTTAATTCCAGACAGAAATTTTTTTCTTTATAAACTTTCTACAGCAATATTGTAATTACATGCTACCAAAATCTACTGTTGAACATAGACCTCCACAATATATTGCCTCATTGGGGGGATATTTGCACCCATGGCAGACAAGTTGGCAACTACAGTTTTTTTATAATTTTTTTTTGTTATGGCTATCTTCTTTATGTTTCCCTCTGACACCTTTTACAACACCCATGGGATTATATGGGTTAGTATGGGCAGTGGATTTTCTTAAACCGGCACTACATAGCAGGTGACACATTCACACCAAACATTAAGGTGCATATTTGCAATAAATAAAAATAAGGTGCATCAACAAATTATAGAATGATTTACAAGTCCCTTGCAATTACAAGAACTAGCAGGGGCAAATGAATATTGAACCAACAAGTGTGTACAGCGTCAAGCACAAGCTCAGAGCGAAGCAAATTCCCACATAATTTTTGTGACAAATAAATGTAAGCAGCTCCACACATTCAACAAATAGAAATGGGCCAATAGCATCTAACCTGAATAGTTGACTGTTCTATATATGTGATGATTCTTATTCTAATAATAAAGATACTGATCACTTTTATTTATGCACTATACTATACTTATATATATGCAATATATTGAATGAAACTGTTTTACAGATTTTTATTGTGTTAAATCTGCATTATTTTTAATTCCTGATATTTCAGGAACTTTGCAGCACCCAGTCACGGGGGCTTGTGGTGATTAACGTCCCAATGTGGAAGTTAACCTGGAGTACCTTCCGCTTTTTAATTATTAATTTTGAAAGAATGAGCTTACTGAATCTTGAAGTCTTGCAGTGGTATGCTTGGCAGCTCATTCTGTGTAGATCGGAACAAAATTAATAATTAATAAATTAAAAAGCTGAAAATACTCCAGATTGACTTTGACATTGGGAAATCAATCACCTCAGTTCCCCCATTAAAAATAGTTTTATTCAAATTAAGATGCTGTACAATAATTACTTTCTAATTAAATTGCTTTAACCTTTTACATTAGCATTATGGTGACAACTTTAGAGATTCCATAACCCTATTTTGTATGAAAGAGGTGACGCTGTGAAACTTCAGGAAGATCTCATGGTTACTAGATACTATCACATTTACACCAGACGTAAAAAAATTAAGGGATACCCACCTGGAGGTGAACTTTAAGTCATTAAAAATTAAAATAAAAACCTACTATACTACTACGATATGGAGCCTCACCTTTAAATTAACTACCAAAAGATCCTACCTATAACTTACTAAAGTTAGCACTAGCAAATGAATAATGTTCAAAAGATCTACTTTTTTAATTTACATTTACAAAGTTTTAGTTAAAAGTTAAAATTACAGCATATATATGTCCCACTGCTGGGCACAGATGTCCTCTCATTTCTGAGAAGATTTTAGGGCAAGGAAGTGTCTGCCCGCTGCCCCAATGCGTGTTGGCGAACTTCACATGT